>JAODKM010000025.1:2298291-2338417 GCA_026780845.1 Petrocephalus sullivani
CGTTTCCACACAGACAGAGGGAACCCACACAGCCCAGGGGGAATGTGTCGTTTCCACACAGACAGAGGGAACCCACAGTACCCAGGCAGAATGTGTCATTTCCATACAGACAGAGGGAACCCACACAACCAAGGGAGAATGTGTCATCTCCACACAGACAGTGGGGACCCACACAACCAAGGGAGAATGTGTCATCTCCACACAGACAGTGGGGACCCACACAACCCAGGGGGAATGTGTCATTTCCATACAGACAGAGGGAACCCACAGTACCCAGGCAGAATGTGTCGTTTCCACACAGACAGAGGGAACCCCCAGTACCCAGGCAGAATGTGTCGTTTCCACACAGACAGAGGGAACCCACACAGCCCAGGGGGAATGTGTCGTTTCCACACAGACAGAGGGAACCCACACAGCCCAGGGGGAATGTGTCATTTCCACACAGACAGAGGGAACCCACCACTCTAAAGAAGGGGGGGTCACTGGGCGGCCCAGCCGCCCTACTCAAGAAGCACATCTGTTTCATTTTCCATTATAACCAAATACGCCCCTTCTACTTTTATTACTCCGTAGGTAGTGAATTCGAGATTCTGTTACATTCTATCTGGTGTTTACTGCCTGCAATCAGTAATATTGTATGTGCAGTAGTTCCTTGATATTGATCATGCGGCTTTAGTCTTAACCACAGAGAATATTCCAGTTGAAAATAGCACCTATTATCCTTTAGTCTCCATTAGTATACACTGGCACCACTGCCGTCCCGCTCAGCAAGTACCAGATACTAGCGCCACAACCCCGAGGATGAGCCCACATGGGCATGATGGCAAGAGCCAGCCCACATGGGCTTCGATGGCTGCTCAGCATTCTTTGTACCGAATGAACGACACGTCGCCTCGCTGCCATAGAGATCTGTCGAAACATGCACACGGGGTGACATGACAAGTGTGCTGCAGAATCATTTACTCTGTTAGCAGCACAGCTATGCCATTTCTAAAATAACAGGGTGTTCCTCTAACAGGCTTCCTCACTGACACTTAGTGAATCATTGAGATGTTTGACTAATTTTTCCCCTGTGAAAGCTACTCCTCCAGAATCTATTTACTGTGCGAAATGCACTACAAGCAAGGATCTGTCTCTGTTGTAAAACTGTCAAACATAAAATATATTTTGCAGTAATACTCAAAGCCTATCTTTAAATGCCCCTGCTTGATCTATGTGTCGTGTTCACTGGGAACCACTGCTGTTATTCAGAGGGATGTTTCCATCATATTCATGCCTGCGTCACAATTCTTTCCACTTCGGTGGATAAAATACTGCAGATGTTCAGCTTCTGTTGGTACCACCTCCGGACAAAGTAGACTCACTCTGAGAAACCTATACAATAGTCACAATATGGCTGCTTCTCTTCTGCTACAGCAAACCAAATTAGTGACAATACAGCACCATTTGAAGGCATTTTTCCAAACTGTACTATGGAAGGAAGCTGAAGTCATGTTTTGAATGGAAACACTCATCCTACAGGGATAATCTACCCCTTAAATGCACTTTTCCTTTTTTTTTGTTAACTTGCGCAAAACTTCTGAAATACAAAAAACCACTGAAATCTCTGGAAAGACTGATTCAACTAAATGTATATGAGTCCCACCTCCCCCATTCATTATCCTGACAAACCAACTTGACTCTATTCCGCAAAGGAAAAGCTGTTTCTCTGCGCAGATCCAACGGGCCCGAAGTGGAAAGAATGTGGCCAGCAGCCGGGATACGAGTTAACGAGGGGGAGCGTAAAGTGGCTGTTAGCTCACTTTGCACCCCGCATCCCCCCTTTCTGTTTTTGCCATCCAGACAGAGGGGCGTAAGGAAAAGCCCAGACAGGCAAGAGGTCTGTCGGGAGGCAGCAGAGTATGTGGGGGAGAGGCTGCCTTCTGTCAGCTTTTCCACATTCCTGGACTGTGACCAAACTCTGAGACAAAGGGGAGCTAAGGGTGCCCTCCTTGTTTGACCCCCCCCCCCCCCCACGCAAGGGAGAGGGCACTTTTTTGATGTCTTCCAGGGAGAGTAAGGAAAAGGACTACCACATGAAGTGGGAGTGAATCCTGGTACAAAGATTTCCTTCAATGTCAAGGTATTTTTCTGTTTAAGAAATTAGCTTCCCTTTTGTAAAATGAACAATAACACTCTTATTCTAAACCCCTGATGCTAACATGGAAGTCATTTCTCTCTTCTTGTTCATCATAAGTTTAACACTGACTGGACACTATGTTTCTTAAAATAATTAGTTACCAAGCCAATCGTTGAATTATACACGGAAGAACGATAGATGTTTACCTCTATATTGAATTAATTACTGATGATCATTAGTGCCAGATTAACTTTTAAGCCTGACTGATTAATTAGTTCTGATTAATCTATTAAGCTTTTCTTCCCATTTAATGTAGTGGGTTTAGAGAAATATGCTGAATTTAGCCTTGCCTAGATATAGACTGTATCTGCAGAGATCATTATGTTTGCAGAAATATAGGTCACAGCGGCACAGAAGAAGCAGAGCCGCGTCACAGAAAGCCAACAGAAACATTAGAGCTCAGCCCTGTTGTGTAAACAGAGCCCAGCCAGTATTGTTCTCAGTGAGAAGCTGCCGGCTTCACGTAAGCTATCATCTCATTCTCCACCTGTCCTCCTCCAAGCAGTTGTTTCATCTCACTTCAGTTAAGGAAACTCTCTGTAATAAATGCTGCAACTCTAGAGTGGAATGCGTGCAGGTCAGTGCTCATGCCTGTCTCCCCATCTCCACTCTGACTGAGCTGAATTTCATCACACTTGTAACAAGTTACACTAGAAGCCCAGTACTTACTGCTGCTCCGATCATTCAGGGTATTTAAACATTTATAGCAAGGAATATTTTATATTCAACGTCTACAAGTATGTGAAATGCACACGTGAGAGAATGAAAATGTGAGAAAATGAGTATGAGTGACTTAAAATTGTACAACTTTTAATGCATTTTCATGTTCATATACATGTTCAACAGCCCTTGAAGTGATTTATAAGCAACCCGTGAAGTTCACCTTTTTTATTAAATGGAACTTGGATGGAAACACAAGGTCACCAAGTAACAATGGACTCCAAAGCATCCATGTACTAGACTGCCACTTTTATGTTCAGGCCTTCTGCTGAAGAATGTTCACTTTGGGAGCAATCACTAAACTGCACGATCTGTTGCTACCATTACCATGCAGTACACTGATGCTCATCGTGAATGCAGAGAGGCTCAGTGGTAAAAGTGATTGCTTGTTTTTCTTGGAACCTGAAGCTTCTCTTCCATGTTGAACATGAAACCTTGCCTACATCTCTCCACTACAATATCTAGCTATAAGACACGTATTTGTAGCTCCTTTGGGTAAAAGTGTAAGAGTATAAACCTGAAGTACATGAGAGGGAATCCAGACTGAGCTTTTTAACCTTTTCGTAAGTTTATATAAAATGTGCAAATGAGCGGACTTCTTATTTAACATGGAAATTAGCGAACATGTGCTTTTCTAATGACGTGACGCATGCTTAGCACTGACCCTTAAGCTGAAATGACAGCTGTGACTGCACTCTGAAAGTGATGCATCATTTTTAATGTCTGCTAGAGCAAGAATTCAAGTGATGACGCCAGTAACTCATCAAAACTACATCTTTGAAGCTGGAAAATTTTAAGAAGAAAGCCAAAATTCTAATATGGATAGAATTTATGAATGTACTTTTAACAGACAATATATACTGGTAAACAGATGACCATCAGGAACAAATGTGTTTGGTGTCAAAACAAAATTGAGAACAATGCTGACAATTTGCATAATAACTTTAGGCAAAAGGAAATAGAAACTATTTCTTTCTCCTCCTTTTGAAAAGTAAAACCCAGGTTCCAAGTCTTTGGGGCATGAAAAGTAATTTCCTTTGGAGACACTGTATATTGTCTGGTGAAATTGAAAAAAGATAAGAAAAAAAGTGCATAAAATTTATGTTATTTTTTTTTTTTTTTCTGAGATTGTCCTTAAGGCAGGTGGACTGCAGACCAAGACGTGCCGCATCTTCTCATAAAATTTTTCTTCTCCCAACAGTAGCAGTAACTTTGTCTGGAAATGTATCATTATGATCAGAGGGACTGAGCTGCTAATATGAACCTATAATACAAGCTCATTTTTGACAACTACTGTTCACCCTGCCATGCATCTGTCTGCCATGAGTATTTATATGAGTGAAGCAGTGTTACATAGCAGGATATGGATCAAAATGCCTTGACCAGCCTTATAAATAAACAGGCTGGCTTGGGACCCATTCAGTGGCCTATGCTGGTCATTGCTTACAGTGAATCCTTAGTGAATCCTTAGAGTGAAGCCTTATTTGCCCCAAGGTGCATGTTAACTGCCAATGCAGTCAAGTTCTTCTGTCATATACTTATATTTTGGTGGACTTGATGAATTTATGAAAAACAAGCTTAAAGACAGAATTAGAACAAACTGCTACTTCCATGGGCCTGGGCTAGATTGACAGCTAACCTGAGAGCCAGCCCCCTTTGGGACCACGGCCCCTGTTTAAGCCAGATGATGCTGAAACAGCCATTTGGAAACACCATCAATTCACAGATACATGCATCACTGCAAGTGTACACTGTGGATATCAGTTGTGCTGGTTTTTCCACGGATGACATTTGTTGAACCCATAGTGAATTGCACTACATTTCTCATGTCCCAGCACATACATAAACATCACAACTACTTTTAAACAGACTAAATGATTTTCACGGCATGATGTCCAAAACCCTTTCCAAACCTATAATACCTTTAGAGGGGGTTTGTCAGTATTAATCCTTTTAGACAATACTCAGCTGTCTCCTGAACAACTTTCATCATGTCAGTGAGTTAGTCACCCAGCAGCAGAATTAGGATGTCACCAGCTGGATCAGGAGGTAAAAATCACTGGGAAAGGAAGTTTGAAATCTCTCCAGCAGATATCACTACAGACATTCCACAACCGAGAGAGAAAAACCAAAAGCTGTACACTGTTATGTCCAAGAACAAGAGGTGGGTACTCCAGACCCAACATCTCAGATCAGTGACATGGCATAAGGAGCCAAGCCAGAATAAATACAAAGCTATTGATCAGATGGACAACTGGATGAAATCATGCATAGACTTTTGTAAAAAGTAAGATTTCCTGATACAGTAGACTAATGCAGTATTGAATCTGGCAATACTCTCCGACCCACATAGTACTGGCAGTGCATTTGCACAGAGGACCCAGCCCCAGGCTAAGCATAGCCTTTGGGCCAGAGGGGAGATGTTACTTGAGCGCAATGCCTCAGTACCCCTATATTCCAAAGTAAGAAGATGTTAGATTAGTGCTATCGTTCATTTAAGTCCTTCACTAAGAAAGTAACTTTCCTTGCACCCTATTGCTAAGATCTTGGAGAATTCTGTGTGATAGAGTCCCCTACAGCCAGTGGAGAAGACTTGATGGCCATTGAAAGACAGAGCCCTGTCAGTGTTGAAGAGACAGTTCTGTTAGGCGTGAGGGTGAACGCTTTTGCTTTGGGGATGTTGGCCTCCTTTATATCATTATATTTATCTTTTTAAGCACCAGACAAGGCACAGCTAATGTATTTCAAACTCAATAGATTCTGGTTATATCCCTAAAGGGTGTGGACATCCTAAAATCCTCTTCAGTTGGAGGAAGGATGACTGCAGTTGCTACCAAACAAAGCTTCAAGTTGTTTCCAGATGACCTTAATATTTCTAAGCATACCCTAAGCATGAAGGTCAAACTGGCACATCCAGGAGTGCTACTGAACCATCATTTTAGCTGGAGTGGAGAGCTCTCTTTTTACTGTAAGTAGGGCTGGGGTGCAGATAGTGGACTCTCGTGTTCCAGAATAGCTAGCCTGGAGTTACAGAAACAAATACTGATCAGGAATTCTTAGTCATATGTATACCTAGGTGTTAGTACACCAGTACAGATCCTTGGAACTAACTGGGAATAACTGAGAATTTCCTGATTGCCTCCAAACTAGCCGAAGAAATCCTCAAGGTGAAGAAACCCAGTCCACTGGTCAGGTAGTGTCCCCCCAAAAAGAGCCATGCCACCACACTTGAGACCAGAATAGACGTAACAGGGCTATTGGCGGCCTGCTAAGGGGGGGGGGGGGCAGTAGAGAGGCCAAAGGTCCTGTGCAGACAAGGGCGACTACTTGGGACAGTAATCGGGGACAACCAGCTAAACTGGGCCGGAAATGGCTGGTCAGGATTATATACATAATCCCATAATTGTTGCATGGCTATGGTAGTGGACAAGCCTGAGCGAGCTAAAATCTCACTTTTCAGGGTTGTAATTCTTGGAGGTGAGCCAGGGCAGGGTGTGGTAGGAGGTTTGGCCCTCGCATACAGTATAAGAAACGGGACCAGGATCTTTGCCCATTCCCACTCTACAAACCACAAAGAAGCAGCGTGCATCCACTTGGCAGTCCTCGCTGCTGCTACCTCACAGGCTTACAGGTGAGTTGAGAGGGGAGGGAATCAGAGATCGCCCACCCCACAACAGTAGGGCACAGGCCTGGACTAATGTAGTCAATGGTCATTACCCTTCACAGATTTGAGGACTGACCCTTCATTCATGCCTTAGAAAGTCAACTCATCACATTGGGCCAATAATGTGCAGTTGCAGGAAATGTAACCTTTTTAACTAGCTCGCACATCTTTTGTAACATCTGAGATCCTAAGCGTGAATATTCTGATCAATTTATCTCTATGGACTGTGGCCTAGAAGATGCTCGATATGAATATATCAATACCTGTTAAAACGACATTATAGTTCCTCTGAAGGACTGGATTCCTAAGTCATCCTTCTATGACTTGTAAATCCACCCGGTCTCCATTTCCCATTTCATTTCCTTCGCCAGCTCATCCATTCTCCCCTGCAGCCGTTTTCCACTCTGCTGTTGTGGTCATTGGCCTGGCTCTATGTCCCATACTTAATCACTAACCGTACCGCGTAGAGTGGAGAGACAACCAGGCAGACTGTATATAAAAAAAACACAAGCTGTCAGCTTAATGATACCCAGTTAATGTTGAGTGTAGTACATGGGAAACGAAAATTAACGCACACCTCAACCCCTGTTATAGTCCATGACTCACAAACTCTCCCCAGGTTGATACCATCATGCGAAAACTGACCTATTCCTCTTTAAAAACCCAGAATGTCCTGACCTATTAGAAAGATACTGGAAGTGAATGTTACACTAAGAAACATCTGAAGTGTGGCCCTTGCCAGGGACCAACTGAATTTAATGGACTGAAAATTTACTGAGCAGGCAGGGGGTGGGGGGGTCCAGTCTTAGCCAGGATTTTGGAACAAAAGGCTTCCCCACTAAAAGGGGGTGGGAGCACAATCCCATTAGCCTGCTACCTGGAGCCGTGTGGGGGAACAATGGTAGAGTATGATCCATTCTTTGATTCCTCCCAGCCCCGCCCCCCAAATTCCCTGGCCTCTTGTACAGAGATGGCCGGGCTGGGAGGAGATAACTAGCATCCCGGGGGCAGCTGACCAAAACTCGGCATCCACCAGCTGCCCTGTACAGCTGGGAGAGCCCCATGCTTTAGCCCAGTCCAAACGGCCTACAGCCTCCCCTCCTCTTTGCAGAGTATCTCCCTCAACAGGAGGACGTAGTGTGAACCCAAGTTCAGCGTACAAAGTGCTGCTGGCCGTGCATTTGGGCATCCCCTCTCCGCGGCTGGCCTCCCGGCCCTCACCCCGCTCTCCGGCACGGATCTTCCACTCGCCCTCAAAAATAATAATTGTCACCGTGCTGATGCCACAACAACAGCCCAGTCCAAATGCCCCCCCCCCCTTTCAGCAGGGCCACCTGTCACCCCTGCTGCCCAGCAGGCTGGGAACACATGGTCACAGCGGGGCTGCATTTTCATAATGGGGCGGTGGGGAGGCGTCTGCCAAAGGGCCTCGAGACGGCCTGGACGTGGCAGACAGAGAGAAGCATCAAAAGAAGGAGTCCGGTCGCTGTCCGACTCGAGCCCCGCGCTGGGGACCAGCCCCCGGGTCAGGGCCAAATGGAGCCCCCAGCACTGGCAGCACCTAAGGCAGCTGTCCGTCCTGAAGTTTCAGGTCACCGGCCTTTAATGAAGCAGAACAGAACGTCTCCAGAGCTCTGAGAGTGGTGGCGCCCGGCCGCCCCCCGCAGCCTCTCTACATCACCGTAATCCCTTTCCCTTTTGACCCCGGCGAAGGGCCGCCAGCCGCTTTACCCCCATCACAGACAGATTAGTGCCCCTATCCGCCGCCTGCCACTGCTGGTACATTTTTCCGCTGCTCCTCTGCTGGGGCTGTTAATCGGGGCAGGGGGGCTGATTAACCTAAATAAACATCTCCAGCACTCACTGGCAGGTTAGGGGCATTAAAAACATCCCGGAGGGCGGAAGGGAACACAGGCACCAGGCTTCATACACAACTGGGAGCCGACAAGCTTGACAGAACATCCTAGCAGAGCAGGAACCTTCAGTTCCGATCGACAGAAAAGGGAAGGAGTTTACATTCAGAACAAAACATAGCAAAAGCACAACCTCACCATGCATAGCCCACTCAATTCCTAAAGCTGTGTTCTCAACCCGGTCCTCAGGGCAGACAGTCCACATTTTTGCTCCTTCCCAGCTCCATGCCAGATAGCAAAAACGTGGACTGTCAGGGGATCCCTGCAGATCGGTTTGAGAAACACTGTCCTAAAGCAACTACCCCCCCCCGGCAGACTATACCCAGCATGTCGCCACCACTGAACACCACACGTCACAGCAGGAGAGGATCCATGTTCCTTTCATGACCACACAAACAGAATGATCACAGATGCCGTCAGTGACAAAGCAGCCCAGCCCAGTAATAGTGATGATGTGTTCCCCACCGAGAACCCCCCTCCCGCTCCAGGCTTCCCACATGAAAGTGGAGACTGGGCCTCAGGGAAGCCTGACGAGGGCAGCACCCACATGACGCTGAATGCTATCCCGAGCGTCACACCAACAGACAGACGCCTTGAGCTCCCGGCCCAACCTCAGGCTCCCAGGGAGAACCTCACCGGGGCCTGGGAGCACAGCAGGTGATTTACGGCACAGCAGTCCGTTACATCTCACAGAAGGGTCCCTACAAGTCATGCTAGATACTTTGTGACAAAAAAAAAAAAAAAAAACTCCAGCAGAATTCACTGGCTGTTTTATCCAGATCCTTGGCACTTATGTTTCATGGCTGAATCAGGAGGAAGCATTTCTAAAAATATCTAAAATAAGACAGCATCAAGGCTAAACAGTGACATCTGCACAGGCCCTGACAATCTTAATCAAGCATTAATACCCGGATAAGGCGCTGATCACATTAAAATGGGCTTTTATTTAGATTAGCAATTAAACCAAGACGACTCCACGGATAAGGCAAAGTTTGTTCTGTTTTCAGCTACTGCTGAAATGACAGAGAACAGTTAAAAAGTGGAAGGACAACAAATCCGGTGACAATAACCTGAGAGGGACTGTGACATACATTAACATGTGTAAATTCTAACATGAAGGGAAGATTGGGGGGGGGGGGGGGCACAAATCACCCCAAAAGAAAGGCGGGGATAAACCGGAAGGTCGCACTGCGCTGCAGGGTTCAGGAACCACTGACCAGATCAGTCACACTGAGCATCGCTGGAGCTCTGCTCCAGTTTCACACCAGAGGCGTGAGGCGAGACCGCCCGGCACCCGGCCTTCACTCGCAGCTCTCCGCCTCCCGCACAGGGGGCCTTGTCCCGGAAGTCCCCCACCCCCCCACAGCAGGAGCATTACGGTGCCTTGGGCTCTGGGAGCCCTGTGTTCCTGGCACCCGGAGACGTCGCGGGGGGACGCACACGCCTCCGCCTATCGTCCTTACAGAGGGCGCTTGTTCACCGAGCACCACAATCAATGGGGTTCAGTCCCATAGATGCAGCAGACGGAGAGCCAGGGAGATGGGACTCCCGGCCCAGATCAATACCCCCCTTTCATTCCAGCCGGCTCACCCGCTTCTGCCTGCCAGCGTCAAGCACTGGGAGAGAGTGGGGGGACACCACCGTCCCAAATTCATCAGCTGAGAGAGAGTCTGCTCAGACTCCAGATCAGGGCTGCTCTTCACACACAGACCCCCGCACCCCATAAACCTGTAATGGCCCAGCTAGCTCACTCACTGTGCCACTCTTATAAGGACTGCAGTCAAAACTTGCAGTTTCAGCCTGTTTGAAAAAAAACTGGAATACCCTTAGCAGGGTGGTACCCCAATGAACCTAGTCCCAGAAAGCTACAGCAGACACCTGTAACATGGCCTAAGGAGGGGGAGGGGTGCTTTGCTCTATCCTGCCATTTGCCATTCAAATCTATGACGCCATGATTGCGTCTTGCCATGTACAACCTTCCTACAAGCCCGCAGCCACCATGCAGCCATAAAAATTCACCCCCAGCAGAACAAGTATGTGCGTAAGAGAGAGAATAGGGCAGTTTGGTGGGAATGATTTTACTGTCAACACTTAACAGCAATGGCTACTAGTGCTCAAATACAATAAACTGCAATACAATAAAAGGTCATCATCTCAATTACGTCAGTAATTATGTATAAAAGAACAGACATGATCGTGGCTAAGTTACAGTAAAGTATTAATCACAGAGTGAGAAATATTAAGTTAAAAAAAAAAAATTCCCACAGGCGACTCATGTGATCATGGCTTTAAAGCAGGTCAGTCATACAATTAACAGACTGCTCACGTTCTGGTCCTCCCCAAACGTGTCTTCGATGAATAATCCGCTTTTTCAGAAGTAGCAGAACAGACTGTTGACGGCGCATACATTTTAAATGACATGACGCGTGGCTTTTTATTTCAGCTTACAAACGAAAGTCCAAGGAGATCCTCCAGCTACAGCTTACACACAAAAAAAACATCATTTTATAACCATGCATGGGCCCCAGCACGTAAAAATAAAATGCCCCAACAGCTGACGGCACACTACGAATAAATACGGCTTTAAATACACTTGGGACGCAGTGTCAGGACCAGCCTCGTATAGCAAAAGGCACGAGGCGTCCTCACACTTCGGCAAGTGACAGTAAAAAAAGCGCGGCCAGTGAACCCGCACACTCATACCGCCCCAGGTTAGGTTTAATCGCGGTATTCGATATCACTTTGAAAGCGCGGTATTTCATCGCGATATTCGATATCACTTTGAAAGCGCGGTATTTCAGACGCGCCGAATCCGACGGCATCAGACGGGAGTCACGCCGCTGACAGTAACAGTAACAGCAGCGATACCGTAAGCAGCGGCGGAGATGCGAGCGGACGCTGTGCCCGGGGGGGGGGGCATTTCCGCAGCACAATGAGCCGCGTTCCCACGCCGATCACCGACTCGGCGGGTCCGAGCGGTGCCCGAGACCGCGGACACACGCCGCGCATCCCGTGCGAACAATGGGCTCGCCGGGGCCGCTCGGGCGCAGGAAGCGGCCGCCAGCCAGGCGCACTTTGTCCCGTCCGGCTCGGCAGGGCGCCGCGGCCGCTTCGTGCAAACTTACTGGCCGGCTCCAAAACGCGGCGAGACCCCGCAAACACGCCCGGCCGCCGATGGCGGGAGGAGGCGGAAAGTCGTGCCGGGCTCCGGGCTCCATCCCCCCAAAGCGCTATAAGTTGCCATATTGCGGTGGGAGACACCGAGAAGTTACGCTGTAACAGCGCGGCCCGGAGCCCCCCCCAGAGCCCCCCTCAGAGTCCCCCTCAGAGTCCCCCTCAGAGTCCCCCTCACACCGTACCCGGAGCCCCCCTCAGAGCCCCCCTCACACTGTCCGTTACATGCAGGAGACTCAAAGAAAAGCAGCGTTCCTACTGCCGCTGCCCGTCCGGCATCCCGTCCCCCGAAACTCGGGCTGTAACTCGGCACCGTCCCCCCCGAGGTCCCCTCCCCCGACTCACCCCAGCACCACCAGCTCCCCGTACTTCACGGGCTCCTTCGTGGGGGTGCAGCGCTCCTCCTGGCTGGGCGAAAACATCGGGCTTCCTTAGACTCGTCCTCCCCCGGGCTTTAAAACGAAGTGGAACCGTGGCGAATATCCCTCAAAGCGGAGCAGTCGCGTCCATTTCGGGCCTCCGGCGGCACCATAGCGGGGGGCAGCAGCAGCGGCGGCGTCGTGGGCCCGGGCTCCGCGCTCCCCTCGCACTCGGCAGCGCCTAAAGTTTACAAAGCGAGGGCGCAAGTTGGGACTGGCGCTCGCTACTTTGGCGGCTGAATCCGCTCCGGAGCAGACGCGCACACAGCGCGGGCGGGGGGCGGACTCTACCATCCGCGGGGGCCGCACTTCCCGGGGGGTGGCGCCGCATCACTAACTTTTAAACACAGCGACTTTTGCAAGAATTAGCCCGAATTATCTACGCCATGCATTCTTTTAAATACATAAATAACGAATAGTAACATATGTGATCCGCGATTCCAAAAAACCGATGCCGATTTTACTTTTGAAACAGCCCCCCCCATGAATACACTGCAGTTGCTCCTACATGGTTTAAGGCTGCCCTTTTGTTATGTAAACATAGAGTAATGCTCGGTGGTTTCTTAGGAGTTAAATTCGTCTGTCGTGTGTAAAACAATGGATGGTAAACAGAGGTTTAGTCTTGTATTTTCTTGTCTTCGTGGAATGTATATACTTATATATGTATATATGTACTTTTCACGAGACTCGTGCTTATTTACAGTGTTATATAAGAAATGCCTGTAATTAACGAATGCCGTATGGATTGGATAAAATTTGGAAGATTACATTTACTAAATGAAACAGTATGAACAGAGTAGGAGAACAGAAAGAAAGAAATGACCAAGTCCCTGTTTTCTTCTAGGGGGATAATTGCTATGTGGCCAAAATTATGTATCTACTCTAATTTAATATGAATATACGAAGTTTATTCAGGTCAACGCTGGCAACGAGAAAACTATGATCCAACGGGTATTATAAAACACAATTGACATAGCCTTGTTGGGGGCATTTGTTATAATTACACCCAGTCGACAGTTCAGCATCTAAACATAGGAGCCATTGCTAACACACATGGTAACTGAGGCCCATTTGTTCACCCAGCTTATAAAATAATACACAAGCACACAAACATGTCACACAAGAAAAACCTCACAAAGACGCTGTCACTTACAACAATAGCTAACTGCGGCCCATTGCCAGACTCTCCGCCCTTTGGTGCCTGGCCATTTTGCACACCTTAGTACGGACATGCAAAGAGTTGTGACATGGGCTGAAAATAACCTTTTCCTTAAGGAGAAACCATTTCACATCTCATACTACTCTCTCCCCCTGACCTGATCCAAAGGCTTATTAATACACTTCTATTCTGATATTTGCACTCAGATGCCTGGGGTGAAATGAAGCTGGCAAGTCTGTACAGCTAATCTGCCTGTCAACAAGCTCACCCCACCCCCAGAAATATATGCATTAAATTGCAGTTTGTTAAATTTAATAGACATTTTATGACTGTGGAAAGAGAGCTCAGTAGCTGCATAAATAGCACGTCTACGGCCCCAGATTGCAGTTTGAGCTGTTAAGTTACAGGCAAATGTGTAAAAAGCAGGAAGGTCAGTCCTTTTCATTTCCTCATAAGCCTATAAAACAGAGAGAGAGAGTACATGGGAGTGCATGCGCATTTAGTGAGAATAATTCAATTCCGTTTATTTCCATTGCGGAGTTCCACATTTCGGTGAAGCGATTCAGGTCAAACGGCTCATCGGGGGCTGCAGAAGTGGGGCCCCTCCTGAGACCTGCACCAGCAGCATGTTAGACGCAAGTACAGTTCTGTTGCCACTTGCTGTCTTCGAAACCTGTGGCACCGGGAGATTGCACCCAGCACCTTTTCCAGAAGCATAAACAGCATCTGTCGAGCATTGTTAGAAGGATTGCTGGCAGCTGCTGCCCTGTCCTGAAGGCGCTGAGCTCCCGGTCAGGAGATGGCTTCACACGGCAGGTAAATACTGTATACAGTGGGACTCTTGATCTTTTCCCTCACCAGTAGTCAATGAGGATCTCCTTCCTCGACATAATACTGGGCAGGTATTTGTTCCACCGCCTTTAATTTCATTATGGAGGAGTGTGCCCCAACATCACATGGACCTCCGCCTCTCTCACTGTGGTTCAGTCAGCATGGAAGTGAACGAGGGATCTCGACTGCCGCAGATGTTTCTATCAGTCTTGCCACTGTTTTCCACGACCCGTGAAGCTAGTAGAGTTATATTCACAAAAGTGGGGCTTAGGAACACCAGTATGTCTGAAGAGGCTGCGTTTTCTGTCTAGTGTCCACTTCTCAGGCACTCCTCCTAATCTTGGTAATTGACTGATTAAGTGTTTGAGCAGGGAAATTTGCAAACCGTGTTGCAGACTGGATCTCCGGGCCCGGAATTGGGGAACTCCCTTCTGCACACTACTGAAGGAGCTGGTGCTGGGACAGCTCGCCTCCCTGCTGATGGGGGCAGCCAGAAGTCAAGCTTTGTAGGAAGTACTAATGCAGTAAACTAGTAATGAGCCGTAACCAACGCCAGCTCGAACCCAAACCACATTCAGATGTTTTTTTGCACGATAAGCTTCTTAGCAACAGTCACATTTTTTTGTGACCCCAACATAAAATATGGTCAGAAAGCTTTAAGGGTTCATGTCACCATTTACTGCATTTTTGTCTCCTGTGGATTTTTCTCCTCCACATTAATTTGACTCGCCGAAATCACACTTTTCCGTGTGTCAGTAACTGGGACATCCATCCGCGCAAACTATCGCGAAGGACAGATACTGTCGTAGAAGGCGG
The DNA here is from genome assembly GCA_026780845.1 of Petrocephalus sullivani. Classification (NCBI taxonomy): domain Eukaryota; kingdom Metazoa; phylum Chordata; class Actinopteri; order Osteoglossiformes; family Mormyridae; genus Petrocephalus; species Petrocephalus sullivani. Next base: position 2,313,167 of record JAODKM010000025.1, read on the forward strand.
CAAGTCCGGCTGGGGAATAGATGCAAGACCTCTCATGCATTTGAACCAAGCATGTCCATCTTAAGCTGCCTTTCCGGACTCTGGGTGAGGCCTGCACGTCAGCATAGCTCCAGAGCGTTTGGCCGCAGCCCACTGCTATTTAGTTAACAGCAGAGCAGAGTCCCTTTTGTGTCTGCAGCTGCAGACTGGGCTATCGTGTGCTATAAAGAGATGGCTGACCGAGGCCGGTGCCGACCCCGACAGATTTATGAGCGTTTACTGCTGCATTGTGCGAATGGCTGAAGCCAGCCCCCCCTTCTGCACCCCATTTGCCTGTCCCCCTTCCCTTGCTTCCTTCCTCTTTATCTAGCTGACAGAGGGAAAGTCTGTTGAAAGGAATCCTGCCTCTCCACTTCCTGTCTGCGCCCCCCCACAGTGTGAGCGAGAGATCAGAGATCAAAGACACTCCTACACACACTGTCCTGATTGAGAGCAGGTGCAGGGAGCCACCGGCCTGCGGTAGGCCGCGCTGGAGCCTGCGCTCAGCTCCAGATTTTACAGGGTGATCCACTCCAGTGCAAGCATAGTGTCGGTGGTAAGGGGGGGGGGGCTCTGCAATGCTAGAAAATGCCACTGTCTGGCCCAGACCTCCCACATGGAGGACACCCAGTAACAGAAATAAAGGGGCCGTCCACTTACAAACAGAACTGCCCCCCCACTGACAGACGTGCGTGTTCAGGTGCTGCGTAAGCAAGACATTCCATTTGTTTTTCTGGGACGCAAATATTTTTTTTAATTTTATAATCTGAAGACAGCTGTTATCTTCCTTGAAGTTTGTGGCAGATGAGGTGTCTGAGCCGGCGCTAAAGCGGTGTGTGGCTGGGCACGCCTGGGTCAGTGTCAATGCTGGGTCCACACTGAGGTCGGACTCAAACAGAAGGGCCCCATTGACACCTCATTTAACAAAACAGCCACGATCAGCCTTTTGCAGTGATTACTGTGTCTGTGTAAACATGTGACTCAGCAGCATGACAGGGCGGGGGCCCCCGGTGTTCAAAGAGCCTGGGCGGCTGGGTGGGGGGTTGGGATAGCCAGGCTCACTGCATTCTAGCTGCCAAATCTGTCTAAATTGCCATTTCACTGCTCTCCTTCACCTCACACAGCACATCCGGTTGAAACCTTGCAATTGCTTCTATATTTACTACCCAGAAGGGGAGGAAAAAAAACAATACTCTAAACGGCCTCGGCTGAGATTATCCAACTTCATTGGCCCCATGCCGGTCACCATATTAAATTTCCTCTCAGCATGGGGACAGTTTATGTGAGCTGGCCGGGACAAAAGCATCAATGCTGCTCACCTCAAAAAGGAGTCGAGTCACACCCTGATCACGCCACATATCATCATAATGCTAAAGAAACCCGGTGTCTCCAACGGCCAGCAAAAGAGCTAAAGACCACCCCAGACACAAACAGGACACAATGAGGCCCAGGTGCCATCCTTTTATCACAAGCCTCCTTGAAATAGCCCAATGGGAGATAAAGTAACCTACTCTGTCTGTGACAATGGTGTAAATTAGTCATTGTCAGTTCATGGTTGACTGCCTTATTCCTTGGTTAAAGGGAAAGGTCACAAGTCATTTCACTGCATGCACTTTGCTTTCAGTAAAAAAAAAAAAAAATTTATATATAAAATAAATGCAAGAAAATTTTGGAATGAGCAGTCGGACATTTCCCACCAGAGAATTTCAGACTTACACCAGGGCTGTACAGATGTGTTCAGCTGCAAAGCTGCAGTAGTGATTGCATAATTAGCCTGAGTACACCATCAGCCTCAACTGCTGGCGTGGCTGGACCTTTAGGAGTCCGCCTCCGAACACCCGTTTCCCACAATGCCCAGTCACAAGCAAATCCAAAGGTCTGCAGCGGCGACGACTGGCCCCCGGGGTGCAGTGCCAAAGGAATGCATGGAATGCGCCGAGCAGGAGCCCGGGTGACCCTCCCCACTGACCCCGCAGGAGAAGTTTCAATCAGGCCCTTGCCTGCTCCAAGACGTGCAGCTCCCCCGGGAGAGATATTTAAAGTGGGAACCAGTGGCGCATTGTGGAGTCATCCAACACACTTTCAGTATAAGAATGTTTACATTTCAAACGTAATGTGGGAACATAACAGAGAACGGAGTCTCATGCACCCAGTGTCCTTCATAGATACCGGTGGATTGTGAATTTCAGATGGCATGGCTTCCATTGGGACACTTCAAAGAATCAGTAAGATACTTACCCATGTAGCTAAAATGAGAAATAAACAGACCCGTCACCCACCCATGGGGGATTTTTTTTTATTATTATTTTTTAAAGTAGGACTTTATTCACTTGGCCTCTCAAAACAGGGGGCTGGCGTCCTGAAGCAGCAGGTCAAACAATGCCCAGCACCCTCTCAGACTTGCCCCAAAACTCAAGACATCCCTTAAAAAGCAGCCTACCTGTTGCAGACCTTGCTGGCTCTCAGCAGTCTGCCGCCCAATGGATACCCCAGTATGATCCCACCTCCTCATTGATCAACAGCAATGGGAATGTACTGGTGAGAGCATGAGGGTAACTTAAGAGCCTGATGTCTGAATTAGGGGCAGAGGCCTGTTCATAGCCTGCCCAAGATGACGGACACCGTGTAAAGCAGAGGGGAGGCTGCTCACTTTTTACACTCATTCAGCCGGGAAAAAACACATACAAAACATCTTAAGACAATTTTGCATTTGGGCAGGACAGTCGTCCCTTTGAGAGACTGACACAACAGTTTGAATAAACCCATTGAAGGGCTGATTCCCCCACACCCTTTCCATGGAGACAAGCATTCTTTTCAAGTCCAGCCTCAACATCACTGGCTAACAGGAGGACGCTCGTCTGGTCTGGAAATGCAATGTTAAGTTTGGAAGCTCAGACCAACTCTAAACACAGCAGAAGGGGAACTTGACATTAAGGTGGTGGCCTGAAAATAGGCAGCCACGACGACTATAAAAACGCGGCCCAGGAGCTCTCACTATAAATACCATTGTTGCCGTGGCACACCGGCGAATAGCCCATGCGGGCGTGTGGCCTGGCTCAGGAAGATGGAAGCCTATTGCTTAGTAAGGCTCTTAGTAATCAAGACAATTCCTGTTGCTTAGTCTGGACAGTAATTGCTGGTCACACCCAGAAGATCCCTAGATTAGATTAGCCTTGATGTTAGCCTGCAACAAAAGGCACCGACGGAAAAGTTCAGAGGAAAAAAATAAAAAATTTTGCAGCCTCTGTTAGTCTAAACTTTTGTTTCTAAAGCTTGTTTTCTCCTACCACATTCCAGAGCTGCTCCACGGCAGACTTCACATGACTACAAGGTTCCCACAGTCAAGTCGGGGACTAATTCACACATCTTTGCGCACCAGCTTTCCCATAATCCTTTGCTGACAGATTATCTCCAGTGTTTCATGCTGGTCCATTCTGTGTAGGCATTCAAAAAAAAAAAAAAAAAAGCTGCAGGTGGTAAGATGACTGCTGGCATAGAATAGAATAGAATCCACTGTTACTAAAGGAATAGGGGAAATTTTGTACTCTGGCTCCCCCTAGTGCTGGAAAGGCAAGAGGACAAAAGCAGGAGATGCTGACAAGAAAAACTGCAAAAACACCTTAATCACACAAGAGGACGTGCTCTGTATTTATCAAGCATCCCTTTTAATCTTGTATAACCGTTACCTTTTACAAAAAAAATATATTAATGAAATTAGCAACAAAGGGTTGACTATTGTAGAGAGAGAAGGCTCTCATCTGGGTAGTTAAAGCAGGATAAAAAGTTATTGGTGTGCCAGGCTAACCCCTCCAGAAGAGGCTCACAGGAATCACCCCCTTTCGCCGCAGTCCCACGTGGATCAGTGTCACCCGTCTCCCTGACAGCTTCCACTGTTCTTTACCGCCCCGCCGGGCCCATCAAATATAACCGAAAGGATTCTATTGCATGTTGTGTATTTGCACATGTGTTTATATAACATATATAGTGCATGTTAGGTCTGGGAGCAACAAGACGTAGTGTAGGTAAGTTGGTCCTTATTGTACTATGCAGTACAACTTTTTCCTTTCAAAACAAAAAACAAAACATGACTACTAAACTCATAAATACCATTTTAATGAGTTGAGCCCATGTCTCCCTTCTTGTCAAAAACTTAAGAAAATCTGCCGAAATAAAAGATGAAGTGGAACAGAGCACTGAGCCATGGAGTGTCGGTCAGTGGGAGGCCGGCTGCGTCACGTCGGGAATGTGCCGGCTTACGCAGAGGGGGTGTGGCTTAGCGTGGCACCGCCCAGTGACCCCGCCCCTGCCTCGCTCACTCAGAGACCCAGCGATAGAGCATGGAGGAGGTATGGCTGAGCGGTTCAGTGTTTGTGACTACTTCTGAAGAGGAAATACAACGGTGTTGGTGGGGGGCACCGCAGGCCGGGGCGGGGCCAGGCTTAGTTCCACTGCTCTTTATACTTCTGGAGCTTCCTTTTCCCCATCCTGAAAAACAAACATTGCAGGTTACAGACACACCGAGGTGTCCGTCGCTCCAGGATACACCGAAAGACACCGCAACCTTGTGACTGCTGGTTAAATCCATTTTAAAATTTATGAGGTCTGGGGTGCTGTGGTGAGTCCTGCTCTCCTCCGTCAGTTTAATGGGTGCGATCGGGGCAGACGGAGCGGCGGGGGGGCGGGCAGCCTGAGGTACGTCACTCACCGCCTCCTTGCCCTTGGTGAGCTTCTTGTTCACCGCATGGAGGAGCCGCTGTAGCTCCGTGACCGTCTCGTTCAGCCCCGCCGTCATCTTTCTGTCCATCTCGTCCTGAGCGACACAGTGGCCAGCGGCCAATCAGACAGCGGCCCAGCAATGCCAGAGGTAAAACCGGCCCCGAAATCACGTCGTGCGAGATGCTAAGGATCAGAGGCCTCTCTCACGTAGACGCACCTTCTGTGTTGCAAAGGTGCTGTTCTCTATCAGGTCTGCCTGCACAGTCTCCTTCAGGATTTCTGCTTGGATCTGGTCCAGAGACTGCTGGGCCTGAGAGGGAAGGTAAACCAATCAGAACTCACCGCAACAGGGGTATAAATGGCTCATGTGCTGCTATTTAAACTAATATCAGACCATTTACACAGTTTTGGTTTCTGGTCCACGAAGGCTGCGCCCTCCCCCTCTGTCATCTAACCACTGATCTGCCGTTTTCTCCGATCTTCTGCCTTATGGGCTCTCGGCAACACCGGACGCTCTCCCCCTGCATCGCGCCCTAATGACGGCCCTGGCTCCTGGCTGCCTGACATGTTACCGGTCACTAACACAAAGCTCATTCTGGCAGCACTTGACCCTAAGTTGCCTCCCAGCTGCCCAATGCTTGTGATGCTTTTGTCCAAAGCAGCACAGAATGGACATAGATAAAACATCTGCTAAATGAGTGTAAATGTTAGCACTACCATATACCATATATGTGTATGAATGTCAATGCCTTGGGTTCAGAGCGCCGAGCGCTCGCAGTGGAGCTTCACCGCACCTTGTAGAGGTCCCCTGCCACCTTCTGCCTTTCGTTTTCCTCCGTCTCCAGCTTGAACAGGGTCTCCGTTAGCTGGGTCTTCAGCTGAAAGATGACAGTGAAAGCTCAGGTCTCTAGAACCCCCCCAGCCCTGGCACCGGGTAGCAGGCATGTTAGGCTGGAGCCACTGCAGCCCCCACTCCTCTGCAGAGATTAGATGTGGTCTCACAAGTGAATGGGCAACCTTTAAATACGGCAGCTGTTGACACTTCATAAAGACCAAAAGCCACCCTAACAAACGGGGAGACCAACAGAAAGGCAAAGCCATACACATCCAGCTGGAGGCCGACTGGACAGTTAGAGGACAGGAGGACACCCGGACAGATGATGCAGTGATGCTGCTGCAGACAGATTTGCACAGCGGGTCAGGACACGTGTCAGAAAGTGTGATACAGAAGCCGGCCAACCAGGTGAGACCTTTCTCCCATAAAGGTGAGTTTCTAGTACCAGTGGTAGTAGTATTAGTAGCAACAGTGAAGTCAAAGCAGTGCAGGGTATCAGTCGGAGTTCTCAGCTACACAGGCAGACAGAGCTGCCCCATTGACCACAAGCTCCACCCGGGCTGCTGCTGTTCCAGGATCTGCACCAGGCTGCCAGTCCCACCCTTAAACCAGCGATCAGCAGGGGTGACACCAGTGAAAGGCGTCTGCTGGGCTATGCCGAGTCGGCAGGGCTTACCAAATTCAGCTCCTCATTCTGTCTGACCGCTTCAGTATATGAGCCATCGAGTTTGCTTTGCAACTCAGTCAAAAGATCTTTGAGCTGAAATGAAGTTTGACACTGGTTTAGACGGCGGCCAGAGGGCCAGCTGGGAGAAAAACCACACGGTGGAAGAGAGGAGCACCTGGCCTGCCCGCGCCGGACGGCACCTGGGAGATACAGTGCTGTCATTACAGGGTAGCAGCCACGTTCTGCTATGTGGCTGGGCGCAGAGGGCTGGGAATAATGCCAGGAATTTTATGTGACAAGGTGCTGAAGCTCCCCACTAACCCTTTCCTTTGCTGGATACAAAGTAAACCAGGCTGTTATTGAGTTATAACAGCAAATCAGAGTTGCAGCTCTCCCCCACTAGGATAAATGTTGCATACAATCAGCAACTCACCCCTCCGAACTGCTTATCAAGGTGGAAATAACTCATGTACAAAGTTTGAGAGACAGATGAACAGGGACGACCCAAGCACAGATCATTCCTTGGACCCACTCTATTGTCAAAAGGGAATTCCATTACAAAGCAGCTCACTGATGACATCAGTCAATTCCTTCACTCACCTCTCTGACCTCCGTCACGTAGGAAGCGCTCTCACGCTCCGCTCGCTCAAGTTCGGACTCTAGCTGCTGCTTCTCGCATCTCACCTGTCAAGCCGGCAGAACAGAAGGGCGGATCAGACGCTAAGCACGCCACGGCCCGGTTCTACAGAAGAGACCGATGGAAAGTGTGACACTTTCACTGGGAAGAGAATCCAGGAGGGACTCACGTTTTCTAGGTCTCCGCACTCCAAAGTCAATCTGTCCACCTCATTCTCCAGGGCCTCCGTCCGCACATTCATCTGGGTCAGACCGTTAATAGTTAAGCAGCTGCACAGGGCTGTGCAGGCTTTACAGTGCAGAATGCTTTGCTTACCTCTTTCAGCTCATTCTGTGACACATCTAACTTGACCCTCCAGCGGGATTCCTCCTGCTCCACACTGCTCTGGAGCCTCTGCAAGATGCCCTCCTGCCACAGCAATGGTTGAGTGTCACCTGTGCCCTTGAGCAGACTTAAGGCCAGTGTTTCCCAATCTAGTCCTCAGGGACCCACAGTCAGTCCATGTTTTTGCTCCTTCCAAATTCCCCAGACAGTCCACATTTTTACTTCATCCCAGCTCCTGGTAGCAAAAAGGTGGACTGTCTGTGGGTCCCTAAGGAGCAGATTTGGAAACACTGCTTTAGGCCCTTCGATATATGATCCCCTTTCAAAAAGGACAAGGCGCCTCCCTCACCGTCTCCGCCAGCACTTTCTTGTACATCTCACAGTCCTTCTGAAGAATCTTCTGGGTTTCCTCAGACTCTTTCAGCTTTTCTTTGAATATCTAGGGTTGGAAAAAAAGAGCACAATTCAGCATCTACCAGGAATTAAAACTAAATATGAGGAGATTCCTCCTTCTGATGAATACACACACACACACACACACACACACACACACACACATACACATACACACACACACACACACATATACAGTGGTGGCCAAAATTATTAGAACACTTGATTCTCTTGAATTGGCCATTAAAATACCTATAAAACAAATGAAATATCTACAAAGTGATCATTATGCTCTATAAACAATAGAATAGAGCTTTCATTAGGAGAATCACTGTGCTAAGTCCGGACCTCAACCCCATCAAGCACATTTGTGACGAGCTGGAAGATAAACTCGACCGATCTATTGTACATTTAAGAGAAAGCCTTTGGCTTGAGTTGCAGAAGGCATGGGATACCATTAGTGTTGAAGTTCTCAGGAAATATATTGACACTATGCCAGAGATGTGCTGCTGTAATTGCTGCAAAAGGTGGACATACCAAATATTAAAGTTATAATATTAAAGTTTATAAACATTATGAAATTAAATCATGTTTTGGAGGCAAAAAAGTCAACATTTTTCAGATTGTGTGTTGTGTGTTTATATATTTAAAAAAATAAAAAAATTCCCTATACCACATATCACATTTCTCTGTACTCGCAAAGAGGGTATACACATAATCCGGACCCATTTCTCTACTCTAAAATTCAAAGCTGATATGGAGCTTAAGAAATTAAAGATCTCCTCCTCCAAGTCTGTTAAATAATTAACATGAAATTGGGTAATTATTTCTGATAGTCACACGATAAACCATATAGATGGTGTGCTGTTTAGATGCTGCAAATACGGTAGATTGAACTGCGCATTAAAATACTTTGGTTGATTGCAGAGCATTCGGGCATACCGGACCGTTACCTTGGTTTGTTCCGAATCAGGAGCTGGAGCGGGTTCTGTTGCTGCCGTCAAACCTTCTTTGGCTGCAGCTTCAAACCTGTGCAGCCACTCCTGGTGGTTCTGGGGTGGGGTGGGGGGGGGGTGCATGACAGAGATGAGCGCCATGGCCGAGAGCTCGCCACACGATAAGGTGTCTGGAGGATCAAGCCGCTCTGGCACAAGCAGCTGGACGCCGGCGGCTGGCGTGACCGAGCGATGTTCTGCTTTGATGTGTTCATGGTTTAAAAGGATCTCCTGAGCACATTTGACTTCACATGCATTCCGTCCCTACAAATTTCACACATTCGTACCTCCATCCACAATAACCGAGGCTCCCTGTGCTGTGTGCCAGTCTGGGAGGAAGGCAAGGTGTGTGCGTGCGTGCGTGTGTGTGTGTGTGTGCACGCATTATCGGGAATACTTCTTTGCATTTACACTTTGATTCTGATAGCATGTTCTGGGTATGCGTTTGCCGGACAGACCCAGGTGGGGCCCACTTCCCAGTCTGCATGCGCACGCACACATACCCGACTCGGGGGCAGGGGCACGCTGGGCAGGAGCCGGTGCAGGACGTCCCGGCACTCCGCTTCCGCCACTTCCACTGCTTTCTGACCCTCCTGGGGAGAGAGCACACGGCAGGCTGAGCATACCTGACCCCACACTACACCGCCAGGCCAGAGAGCACGACCGGACCCATCCTCCCCACAGGTGCATGGTAGCCAGAAGCCCGGTGGTAGCCAGAAGCCCCAATGCAGCACGATCATAACCACCAGTGTTCTGGCCGTCTGATCATCACGGCCACATATGCAGCTGAGCTTCAACCCGAGTTACATCTCAGGGCTGAACAGTGACCCCGCTGACACCTCACAGCATTACATCAGAAACTGAGCCAATAACACTAGGCTCACTCTCAAACATTCACCAATACAGGTTACTGATCCTCACACCCACTGGAACTACACTGGCAGTGAGGGACTTTCAACTCCATAAAACACCTAGTAAGACAGAATTTGCCTCTTGTATGAAACTGGATAGTCAGACACAAGCTAGTAAAGTCACAATAAATCGATTGTTAAAAACCAAAATGATGTACATGAAATTGTAATTCTTCATTCTTTACTCCTTGTTTATGACTGTATTTGCAAAGATCCAGCAAAGAGAATGCAGGAGAATTTATACAGTGGAATTACTTAGTTAAAAGCAGAAAGGCATCTCACTCAAATCAGCCATATTAGCTTGAATAGCTAAATAATGGATTAAAAAGTCAACGGCTGGAAACTAATTTGTAATGTAAGCATTACTCCCATTAGCATAGCCAGCCCTCCTGGCCCCCTTCAAAGGGAAGTACCAGCTAGTGCCTGTGTTAAGACTTTGGTACTAAAACACAAGGCAATAAAGAGCACTGTGCCGTCCTTCAAGTACTATTGTGTGTGGAAAAAGTGCCTGAAACAAATGTTAAATGGATTACTGGTGCTGTTGGTTGGTTTTCTGCAAATCCGTGGAACCTTAACACGGGCCCGGCCCCGGGGAACAGCCCGAGGCAGACGGCTCTTGCGTTTCGGAGCTCCAGCGTAGCGGGACGAGCTCCCTCCAGCTTCAATTCGACAGAAGCCACGCTGTCTATTTCAGACCGGCGTCTTTAAATGACACTTCAGCCCCGAAGCCCCAGTGACATCTGAGACTTTTCTCTTTAGTCAGCCATGTGCAGCAGTCTGAGGCCGCCTCTTTGAAAGCATGCGCCTGTATTCTTCTGAATTATTCTGGTACGGCTCAATTCAGCTTAACTTCATCCACTATCATCTCTGAAGGCATTCAGTAGAAATACTGTTACTTAACCGCAAAAGATATTATGCTATGCAGTACCATTGTTCACAACCACGGTTGTATGTAGTTCTTGCTATATTTAGATAAGGGCAATCACCCAAACAAACATCTAAAATGTCAAAACAAATTAAACATGAGTTTAAAACCAATGGCGGTTTCATGCTATGGGTGCCTGGAAGCAGCCTAAGAAGCCAACAGCACAAATGGAGCAGCAGATGAAATGTGAGTTTGTCTTCAAATCAGCACAGAAATGGGCTCACAATGGCCAGCACACTCCGTTGATAAAGCAGATCTCACACCTCTCCTAAAAACTTGCAGAGACAATATTTTAAGTGTGGTAGATGAATTCTGTTCTCTGCCTCCCCAAGTTTTTTTTTTCCTCCCAAGGAAAAAATAATAAATAAAAAAAAAACATGCATACATAAAAAAAATAAATAAAAAAAAACTTGGACCCCTGAGGAAAGGCTCACTCATGTTTCAGGAGAGACTTGCAAGCCAACATGGAGCGGAGTCCCCTCCGCTCAGTAAGGACATCTACTCAGCTACATATACTATATACTATAGTACATATATACATATACTAATATAGACATCGCACTGCAATGGCCACATTGAATTTGCTGTCAGAACTGCGGGGGAACTCCTGCAAACCAGCAGCTCCGAGCCAGTGGTCTTTAAAAAGCCAGATCAAGCACAGCTTCTCTGCTCAGGGGAGTAATCTCCAGATAAGGACTAGTCTTAAGTATGAAAGAAGAAATAAACATACATGAACTATAGCTAAAATAAAGTCCTTTTCACCCCAACCTTCCGTTCATCAGACCAGTGTTTCCCAAGCCAGTCCCTGAGGACCACCAGACAGTCCACATTTTTGCTCCCTCCCTACATGGTGGAAGCAAAAACATGAACCGTCTCAGGGTCCCTGGGCACCAGGTTGGGAAATACTGCATTAGACCACACACCATTAGTGCTGGGCGGTGTACCGGTTCATACCAAAAACCAGTGTTTATATTTGTTATGATATGAATTTTACTAATATCGGTAAAACGGTAAATAGCTTTAACAACGTTTGGAGCACTGTTTGACATCGGATCCCTTTTACTCCAAAGCACATAGTTATGGCACACAGCTGTAGCTATCACTGTATTAGCAATATATGGTGTTCAGCTGGAAGGATGGGCAGGTTGGACTGATGGTTCCGCAACTGAAGCTGTAAAACTTGCTGACGCAGACAAACTTGTGCCGAAAAGAGGAGCCGTGTCCGTTGTTTGAAAGTTTTTTGGTTTTAAACAGTCCGACGTGGACCAGAGAACTATTCACTGTAAATGTTGTCAGGCTAAAGTAGTTGCCAGAGGCGGTAACACGAGCTATTGATTTTAGTGTATACTTTATATACACACACACACACAATATATGTTGGCGAACCTTTCACCACTGCATGAACCCTTACCGCACAATACAATGCAATACATGTATCCTTCCTTACTCGGTCCGACTCCCCCACTGATTTTTTATATCCCTTTTTAGTAGATATAAATTGGAAGGCTTGCTGGATCACTTTGCTCACTGGAGTTTTGCATTAGCTCGCAGTACATTTGCATTTTGTTTCGGTAACCTAATATAACAATAATACAGATGATTAGCCAACATCGAAAAGTTTTTGAATGTTGGGCGATCTACCAGCACTACTTCTGCAATCTACTGGTCGATCGTATTTGATGTTTTGGGCACCCCTGGTTTACATTAACAGAGTGTGTAGTTGATTTACAAAACGTGTTTACCATTTACTTTTTAATGCTTGTTCATTGCAATACCGCTTTTGAGAAATAACCTCTTTGGTTACTTTAGTAATTGAAAATGTTTTGAAAATAATGTTCAAGTAGTGTTAGTGTCAAATTGTGTTCGAGTAGTTAAACCAGTGCTCTCAGAGTCTAAAAAGTGGTAAACACCTAGTCATACTTAAAAAAACATAAATAAATACCGTCATATAGCATGAAACCGGTATCATTTTGAAAAATACAGTGATCAAATTTTTTGATCATACCGCCAAGCTCTACACACTATACGGCAAGATTTCTTTTTAAGCAAAGTTAATCTTTCATCCACCATTTTAGTCGCAGTAACAAATTCTTTAAGAGTCAGCCTCAGGAAGCCCATAACCTGGTTTAGCTTGAATTTCACCTTGATAGCCAGCAAAGCCACACTAGACAGTAAACAGGAGAGGAAGATCCAGTTACTCCCTCGATCAGGAAGAGAGCAACACTACAAGACTTAGAATGTCACCTACACCTGGAAAAGTGCCAAGGGTTTATGGTCTACAACCATCAAAATAGTGTAGTGCGCCCTGTGCGATCTCTACTCAGACACCTTCTAATTAATCACAGTCAGTGGCTTCAAGTAGGACTGTATTTCAGTAGGAGTGACAGTGTCGTCCTCTGCCCTTTGTGACTCATCGGCGTGGTACAGACAGTGCCAGAAACATCGAAAGCTCAAGGATGGAGGCGAATCCTCCAGTGTGGCAGAGGATCAGATAAGGGCCCGTCAGAACCGGTAATCACCAGGAGGGGAACTGCCACATCTCTGGGGGTGTTACGGTACACATCAGCATGGAAAGCTGCCGGTGGTGGGGGGGAGGGATGATTATTTCCGAGCATATAGATGTGTGTGTACGAGGGCAATACAGCATCCATCTAGTGGTGCAGTGTTTCGTGGATGAAGGGGAATCAACCCCCGCATGAGTACAGAAGCTACAGGGAGAAAAAAGCAGTTTGTTCAAAACTGTAACAAGAATTTGGTAATTAAGATGGAAAAGTAAATGAATTTGAGCCTAATTACTGCATCCATGCCTACGCAAATAAAAATACATATTTAATCACAGAATAAGGGTGAGATTTGGGAGGAGGGAGGCATGCTGGTTTAGAGGTATGGGGGGGGGGGTGCACAGATATGACCATTAAATGCCCTCAGACTAAAGAATTTAGATGCGATCGGTATGAAGTGGCTGCATACTCCTTCCGGATTGATACTCTCATTAAAAGCCATTAGTTCAATACTTCAAAGCAAAATTCCCAGGCCAGCTGAGTCCTGGTAGGCAGAGCACAGCAGAGGAGCATGAGAGGTGCCACAGCATCTGACTGGGACACGCAGAGGAAATACTGCAAGGACCTGGTGAAAACGCCACATCTAATGCGCTCCGCTCTAGAAGGGATGCTGGGCGAGACGGGGGCAGCCGATCTCTACGACAGGAGCCTCACACACAAGGACCGACCGGAACGAGTATGCAGCAACCACTGCAGATTGTCTTGGAAAGGGTGCTGCCGATTCGGCATATTAAAATCTGCAGCAATCTGCTCTCTGGATGCATCGATTTCACTCTAGCATACGGCAGACTGGAGGTGGGGTGCGAACCTGGACGGTCTTGCCGAGTTTCCCCTGAAGCATCGACTCAGTGGCTGACAGAGCCTCCATTGCTCTCCAGTTTTTCTCCCGGAGCTCCTGGTCAGTTTCAGAGAGACACCATTTTCAGTTGCTGTTCGTCTCACAGCTCATCCATGAGACCACAGACAAACAATGAAGAGAGTGATGCTGTGAGAGATGATGCTGCACGCCCATGAGGGAGTGACGAGTATTTTATAAAGTGGCATCTCAGTGCTTTCGCATTTCTTGGCCAGAGATGCAGAGGAGTGGACATCACTCCGTGGATAAGACTAAAAATTAAATTGGTGGTGTTATAGGTGGAATAGGGTATATTTATCCAGATTCTAAAACATATATACAGATTTAATGAAATGTTTATTTCTGCAGTTGTCTTGTGATCTTTCCTGATCATTTGAGAGGCAGCCACTGAACCTGAGACCACAAATGCTTTAAAAACCGAAACCCTACACTTTACATATAAAAACAGACCAACTCTCTCTCAGAGGCCTACGCTGTCCTACAATGCAGAGTGTCTCAAATCTCCCCCCAGGTTCCACATTGGATGATTCTCAGTGCGGACGAGGTGGGAAACACCTTGTCAGGCTCACCAGAGGCAGATGTAGGTACTGCACCCCTAAGTCTATGGATCTGGAAGCTCTAGTTGCAGAACACAATCTATAGCCACAAACCCCAAAGTCAAGCTAAGCGCAATTCCCTGGAGCATCTACCTGGCTCAGCTATTCAGCCTATTAAAACTGTTCCCAAGCAACACGACAAGTCCAGGCAGAATTCACCACAAACTGGAGACCTGTAACCACACAGCAAAGTGCTCAAACACCACAGAATCTGCAATAAAAATACCTTCAGCATACAAATCATCATGGCAACGTCTGCAGGAGCTGGCAGCCCGCCTCACCTCCCCCCACTGCCAGAGGACTCCATTACAAGCTCCTGGCAGTGGTGCGCTACCATGTCACTGCACCAACCGACAGCGGGCCCCAGAGGCCCGCACGGGCTGGCTAGGAGCCTCCTCTCAGCCTGTGCTGGGCAGGTGTGTGCTGAGGGCGTGTAGACGGGGCTACGCCCACATGGCTGTGCAGCATGCAGCAGGACCAGCTGCAGGAAGCCCCGCGGCCCGCGCACTGGGGCACCTACATTGTTCTTCTTCCGCTGCAGCTCCATAGAAGCCCGCAGCTCGGTCATCTCCTGCTCCAGCTCCGACATCCGTCCCTCCTTTGCTGCCAGCCTGGGGGTGGGGGGGGGGGGGATAAGGTCAGGTGTCACACAGGCCCCAGACAAGCTCACATGCAAACTACCAGACGGAGACAGCCTCAGCGTGGAAGGCAGGACGGCATGGTGACTCAGCACCGGTACTAACAGGGCTTGCAGCTCCAGGCTCGGGCCCTCGGCCTTCACAACCTGCGGACAGACGCACGCACTGAGTCTCTTCTGCCACAGAGACCTCCAGACAAATACTACTACTGATTATTCCACCAGGAACCCGCTTTGGATAAATAATAAGTAATAATTAATAAATCTCTTTACTGAACCAAGGGGCCACTCCCCAGTTAGCTACCTCACTGGCTCCATATGCGCAAAACATTTAAAGCAGCCAGTTGCCAATGTATAGCTAACGTAGCAATGCTAATGTCTGATTCCCTGTCTGCCATTTGCCTGAAAACACAAAATAGCACTTAAGTACCTGCTGCTCTTCCACCTTGGCCTTTAGGACCATACATTCCTCATGCAGCACCTGCAGAATGAAATGGCAGAGGTCAGAGGTCAGAGGTCAGAGTATCCCCGGCTGCACCTCCCATCTGGCACACGGCGCCGTGGTCCAGCCGGGCGGCCAGGCCTCACCTGGACTTGCTGCTCCTTGTCGGCGGCCTGCCTGGCCTCTGCCTCCTGGGCCGTCCGCGCGGCCTGCAGCTCTTTGTCTCTGGCAGCCAGCCTAGGGAACGGAGAGCGTAGCGGCTTCATTTGAATGACCAACGACACAAACTCAGGCTTGGGAACCTCACACTTTCACCTGGACCTCTAGAGCACAATCCTTCCTTTTAGGCTGATCTGCACCAATCACAGAGGCACATTATCTTAATGTCCTGGTGGCCACATACTGCCGGTAAACCACACCAGGCTCGGCCCAAGCTGCCCGAGGCCACGGCAAAGAGCTGCACCTGCTGAACTCCGGACTAATGCCTCAGAAGGCTCACAGCAATAATCATCACTCAAATAAAACGACAATGCCAAGGGTGCTACGCTGAGTGTCAGAGACGGAGACGGGTCACGGAGAGCTCACAGCAACTGCAGCTCCCGGAGCCGCGTGCCGGAAGCTTCTGCCTCGACAGCCTCCCGTTGCCTGGCGAGGTCCACCTCTGCCGTCAGGGACTTCACCTGCTTCTCCAGTGCCTGCAGAGACAATGGCGAGAGGGGGTCGAGTCAGACATGAGTTCCAATAGCCGTCTAATGTCCGGCAGAGCGGCTCCGAGAGCACAGCTAATGTGAGACGCGCACACACCTGCGCTACACTCTCCTTCTGCAGCACAATCTCCGACTCCGCCTGCAGCTTCCCCTCCAGCATTTTCACCCTCTCGTTCTTCTCTTGGACCCTGTGGAAGGGGAAAGATGCAAAGCCAGCATAACTGTGTGACGTTTACCCCGCTAAATGTGAAAGGCAAACATTCTACTTTTTGACTTCGCTAGGAAGGTCCTCATTACTTTGAAGCATAGCTTTGATGACGGCGGGCACATCCTCGCCCAATATGCGATAGGCCATATGGTGTTGCTCACAGGAGAGCACAGTACCAATCACAGTAAAGTACTCCTACGCTATCAGTCAAGTCGCTGTCGGCAAGTTACAAGCTAGAGGTGTGCATCTGAGTTGGACGTCTTAGTTTTTATTTTCTCAGGAAGTTGCATTTACAGCAATTCCACTGCCTACCAGGTACAAGCATTTACAGAAATGCGCGCACACACATCTGAAGGGACTTTCCATTTATTTCTATGGGCATAACCCTATTTCCAACAAGGTTAACTCCAAACCCAGCCCTAACCTTAGCCATAAACGACCAAACAAAAAACAAGACTTGACATTTTTTATTTAAAATTGCATTCACAGATTTTTATATCATTGAGTTTGCCCTTGTGGAGGCCAAAAAAATGGTCCCTAAATCACCAAAATAACAGGTTATTTACTTTCATGAATTTTTGTTCGGGTTGGAAGGTGGTAAATTAAAACAACAATTGCTGTCCTATTGTTGATTCAATTTCTTTAGACATTGCATTATATATTCCACATGCTTTATTCTACAGATTATATAAGCCAGCAAGTCAGTAGGTCACTTCAGAGTCATTAGGTTCTACAAATGCATTGTGGCAACAATACAACAATGCATTAAAATGTACCCATAAAAACACTTAAGTATTCAAAAATCAAGCACTGCAGTAGTTTAACTGGAGTAAAAATCTGACTGAACTTCTACTTGTATTGTAGCGATATCTGACAAGGGGTGGAGTTCGGCCACCTCTGGCTCCTGAGGAGAAGCTACTCGAGCTGTGACAGCTCGGTACAATTCTACACATTCATACAAAAGCCACTAAGTTTATAGTGATCCCCAGGGCCCACATTAAGCTATATCTGAGGCCAAAATCACCCAGTTAGTTATGTTAATAATTAATGCCATGCCAGCAACTACAGCCATATTCATGGCAAGAGCATGTGTGCATTAAAACAGATTAAGGAACCAAAAAGGTAAAAACTTCATAAATAACTATACAATGTTCTAAAGTTAAAACAATTTAAATAACATGCTTAAGATTAGCTTCCAACGGGGGGAAAAAAAAAATTCTAAAAATGCCCCTGGCTTGACTTTACTCATCAAGATGGCGACTCCCCCTAAAGGAGTTTAAAGAATGACACAGCAATGAAATGTGTGTAACAGTTAAAGGAGTGTTACACGTAGGAGACATAGCTGGACCTTCCCCTGTAAGTAAACATGTGAGTCAGCCTGGTACAGGCCATGCGGCTCCTTCTATACAGGAGCAGGGCCCAATGTTTTTCAACTTCTGTCAGCTTTCCAATAACCGGACTGATTTCATAACGTTCGTCATGAATATTCCCACCCCAGTCAGCTTACTCAATCGCCCAGAGAGGCCACCGGAGACTCCACATGCCATTGATCTCCAGAACGTGTTGCCGCAGAGCCCAAGCGAAAGGGCTCGGCCGCAAAGATGGAGCCAGGCCTGCCTGAACTAGTGGCTACACGCCGCAGCTATGAACCCGGCAAAGGGAGTGCTAGCAGACGCCAGGTGCCTTTTAGAAGCTGCCAGCTCTGCCAGGCAGGCCTTCCGAGCTGCTCTCCTCTAATCCATCCATTCTCTCAAACGCACAAAGTCGCAGGGCCCCCCCGTCCCAAATTCAACAAGCAGCTCCTGGGCAGCATTCCGTCTGTCTGAAGGACCCCGCTACACTAAGCCATGTGGGTCATGGTGACCCCGAACGGCGGTAAGGCAACACTCACGTTCTCTGCAGCTCCTCCAGCACAGACTCCGCCGGCGTCTGGTGGAAAAAGGCCAGAGAGAAGGGCAAGCGTCAGACACACCGTAGAGGAAACATCTGAGGAGCTGCTGGAAGGGAACGGTCTGAAGCGGTACCTGCTCCCGCTGGTGCTGCTGCAGAGCCTCCACGTCATGCTTCAAAGCTTCATTCTCCCCCGTCCGCTTCTGTTAAGGGGGGGGGGGGGGGGTTTACACTTAAGCCTTAGCTTTGCCCAAAACTAAATGAAAGCAGTACTTCTGAAATGCCTGCAGTCAGATGGCTATTACTCAGTAACAAGCACATATGAAAATTGCAGGATATGGTAAGGAGACATTAACTATTAAAGGCAGGTCTGATTGTTTCGGTCTCTTGCTGTGCTGCAGCTGGACGCCACATTCAGACCTTGCCTAGCTGCACCTGAGCTGGCCCATCCTCAAGGCCTCACCTTCAGCTCCTCCTCCTTATTGGCCACCTCGATCAGACTCATTTCCAGCAACTTCTCCACAGTCTTTATCTTGTCCTCCTTCTCCTGCATGCTGTAAAGCCACATGGGCATTAAGAACATTAGCAAGACAGGCCAAGTACATCAGTGATCATGAGTACGGGGGGGGGGGTGAAAGAGGTGGTTGTACGACGTCTGGCACACACCTGTGCTGATACGTGTCCAAGGCCAGCTGCGAGGAAGCCTACAGAGCGAAACGAGAGGCCCAGAATCAGCAAGAGTGGCCGTGATCAAATCTCAGCGGCTCAGCCCCGAACGAGTCAGCTTAGTCCTCACCTGTTTGGAATGCATATTCTGCATTTCGGCCTTCTGCGTCAGGATCTCCGTGCGCATGGCCTGGTGGCAAGAGGATAGTCGTCAGAAAAGG
Source organism: Petrocephalus sullivani (assembly GCA_026780845.1). Taxonomy (NCBI): domain Eukaryota; kingdom Metazoa; phylum Chordata; class Actinopteri; order Osteoglossiformes; family Mormyridae; genus Petrocephalus; species Petrocephalus sullivani. The sequence goes on from JAODKM010000025.1 coordinate 2,332,372, forward strand.
CATTTTTAAAACAAACGTGGGCTCAAGTGAAAAAAAAAAAAACAGAACAAGAATAGGTTACCCATGAAAGCTTTCAACACAAAATTAACATGAAGCCAGTAGAAAAACCCGCAGCCCCCCAAAGGCACGTAGCCCACAGCGCCCCCCAAAGGCACTCTGCTGCACCTGCATCTCCGTCTCCCGCCCCGCGGCACTGCTCCGCTCTGCATTGAGGGTGTCCTCCAGGCCCTTCCTCTGAAGCTCCTTGTCAGCCAGCCTTATAAGCACCATACACACACAGACACACACAGCGCTCATTTACAATCGCTTTTCACAGAAATGTGACCGCGGGGGAGGCTTTTAGGAGCCATTTCACTGCTGATCGAACTGGGGCGTGACTCACAGCTTCTGAAGCTCGTCAAAGTGGAGAGCGGTGGTGGTCTGCGTGAGAAAGAAAAACCGAATTAAGAACGCAGGCGCCCAGACCGGTCATAAAACAAAACAAAAAAACAGCTGCCCTGCACGATGACGCCTCACCTTAGCACTCAGCTGGCTCTGAAGGTTTTCAATATGGACCTGCAGGGCTTGGTTTTCACTCATGAGCTTCTGCAAACACAGCAGATGGATGGCAGTGAGAAGACGGCACCTCCGCGTCTCCCCGGAGCGAGCCCCCTGCCACCTCCAGCCAGGGCCCCCGCGGCTGCCCCCTAACCTGCAGTTGCTCCTGCAGGGATGCGTCCTGCGACACCTCCAGCTGCACCAGCCGCTGCTCCACCTGCTCCTTGGACACGATCATGTCGGTCAGGCTGCTGCGCAGCGACTGGATCTCCTTGTTCTTGCTGCTCATCTCGGACTCGGCTGCCAGCAGCTGGTTCTGCAGCTCTGTGGTAACAATGAAAAGGTTTCAAGCATAAATATGAAGACTATTTCAGCCACGTATGGATCCTTAAGTAAGGTCCCGTCTTTTAGGCTGTGGGGGGCACATGGTGCCTCCGTGCAGCGTCACCTTGCTTGTTGGCCTGCAGCTTCTCCCTGTCGGCATTGACGCTGTGCAGGAAGCCTTGCACCTCCTCCCACCGCCGTTTGGCCTCCTGCAGCTGAGCCTGTCGGGCACCAAATGACGGGGGCGGTGGGTGGGGTTGGCAGGAAGTGCTCATAAAAGAACTCTTCCTGTCACATCTAGCAGTATACACACAACCTTGGTTCCCACCCACACCCAGCAACCAGAAAGGACAAACACACACATTACTGCCCCCCCCCCCGCCCGCCTACCCGTACTGCGGGCGAATGGAGGCCCAGGCCCGGCCGTCGGCTCGCCTTCCTACCTCCAGCTGAGAGACGTTCTGCTTGTATCCCACCTCCAGGCTCTTTCGCTGCCGTTCCTCCTGCTGATGCTTGCCGTTGGCCTCTGACAGCTCCTTCAGCAGACGCGCGCACTCCCCCCGCAGCTGATTCAGCTCCGACGACTGCCTGGTGGGGGGGATGGGGGTTGGCGAGGGCGCTACAGCTTGCCGGCTCGCCAGGTGATGCGTGCTCATGAACTTCTGTGACCCCTCCAATTCAATCCCCACGGAAACCCCCCATCAGGGGCCACCGGCATGGCCGGCCACGCCAGCCCGGGCAGGACATCCGAGTAACACGAGACTCACAGGGAAAGCCAACACTGCCCGATCAAACACTATGACGCAGCTTCTCCTAGGACAGCTGCTTAGGGTCAGAGCAGTTATGTCTGTACACTGTCTGGTGCTTAGTGCCCTGTACCCTCCAGACTACAGAACGTAACAAAACTACTGCCCCTTGTGGTGGCCGTTAGGCAGCGCGTGTGTGCCTGATACTCACTTGCTTTCCCCGGTGCTGACGGCATCCCTCAGGATGTTGTTCTCCTGCTGGAGACGGGCGATCTGGCCTTCCAGCTGCTCCCGGGCCTGCTGGTACTAATAGCGAGAGCAGAGGCCACGCTGTAAGCATGCAGATGTTCCCAGCTGCTCACCCGGGCCTGCCGGCAGGGGGGCAGGGCGTGGTCCCGACCTCACCTTCATCTGGTAGCTGGCCTGTATGACGTTCTGCTGCTCCTCCATGGCTCCTCGCTGCTCCCGCAGCAGGGCCTCCACGCGAGCTGTCTTTTGCTTCTCCGACTGCAGCTCCTAGGGGAGAGAAGGCCGCAGAGTCGGTGTCACCGGGGCCCGGCGCCGAGAGCCAGGCTCACACTTTAACCCATGAGACTTCACTACGCGCCACCAAGAGAGACAAATACACATAAATATAGGTTTTACTCAGAAATGCAGGCAAGACTATGGGGCAGCCAGCAAGCGGCGAAGCCTGCATTGTGACGAGGCTCTGGATGCGGCTTCTCATTCCACACTCATGCAGAGTGGGGGGAAGGGGGGGGGCACCAAGGAAGCCCCTTGTCTTGAGTTACAGCCTCAGGCAAGAGGCAGAAGAGGTGAGAAATCGATTTCTCCTGTACTGGCCTGAGCTCCGCCCTCCGCAGAGATTCAGGTTACAGGCGTGTGAAGCTGGAGGCAGACGGGCGGCCGGCCCAGACCCCAAGCAGACGGACTCCGGCCCAGTGCTGCGGGGGCCGCCAGCTAGCGCTGGGGTCGCTAACTGCACCGCCAATGGATTTGCTCGTCTTGGTTTATCCCCAATAGGAACGCGTCCACTCTGGGGCAGCGCGGGGGGTGACTCAGCCACCCCTTTACGGCTACTGCTGGTCTTTGCCAAGTGAGACATGACACCCCCCCACCTTCCAGCTGCTCCCATAGCCCTCGGTCCGGGATCAGGCCACCCCCCACTGCCCTGACAGTCCACGCGACACTAATACCTTGCAGAAAATAGCGCGAGACGGGGCTGTTACTGTCACAGACTGGCTGGGAGCAGAGAGCCAGAGGCACCGCTGAGAGCCCTGCAGCGCGGGGATGCGGGCCTGCGGGCCTGCCTTCCCCGGGACGGGATGCGCACCTGGCTCAGCTGCTTCACCTTCTCCTTGGCGATGGAGGCCTCCTCCTGCAGCGTGGTCAGCAGACGCTCCTTCTCCAGGAGCTTCTGGGCAGAGGGCTCCGGCTTGGCTGTGGACTGGAACGGTGCAGAGGGAGGGGTAGGGGGGCGCAGGTAAGAGCCACTTTAGCTAAAAGTTTCTGCCAAGTTACTAAAAATTTTATCGTGTTTAATAATTGAGCCAGTTCCAAATGGAAGCAAACACACCATTAAAAGTGCATTAAACATCACTGTTTCACAGCCCCGTTTCTCCAACCTGCCCCCCCCAGGCCTTTGGGCCACTCACCCGGTGCCAGGCGTCCAGGGCGGACGGGTTCTTCTCCCTCAGCACCGTCGCCACGCTAACGGCGTCCTCCTCTGACAGGACCAGGCTGCGCAGCCCCGCAAGGAACTCCCTAAACCTCACCTCGGAGTTCTCTGCACACAGGGAAGCACCCGTCACACGAGCGCACACTCCCCCTGTGGGTGAGACCCCCAGGCCCGCCAGGAGCACGCCCCAAACCTACCCTTGTTTGCCTCATTCTTCATCTTCTTGCTGCTGACCTTGGGGGGAGCGTCCTCCGGGTGGCCCTTCTGTGGGTTGGCTTGGGCTATGGGCTCTCGGTCCTGAGCGACGCAGGTCTGCTCCGGCTGGGCTGTACGTGGCCAGGCACACGCTCAGTCAGAGAAAACTGGCGTTTCCCCCCACAGCGAATCGGAATACAGAAGTACGAAAGCACAAGGAGAGCAGGGCAGACGGACACAGTAAGCCCTAACGACTCATGCAGCATCGCAAACCAAGAAGGACCGGAGGCCATGTGGCACCCGCATGCCTGCACACACACCCCCCATCTATCATCTGCAGCATGCATCTCCCCCGCGGCCCACGCCATACCGGACTCAGTCTTCTGTTTCTTCGCAGAGTTCTTCTTCCTGCCCCCGCCGGTGGTAGTAGTGGTAGTGATGCTAGTAGTAGTTATAGTAGTGATGGTGGCGCCGGGTGAGGCGCCCGCGGTGCTGGGGTTCGGCGCGGCGTTCTCCTGGACCCGGACCTCGGCGCTTACGGGAGCCTCTCTCTTGAGCGGAGCAGAGGCCTGCTCCACTTTGACCTCCAGATGAAGCTCGTCTGCGGGACAGCTGACGGGAGAGAGTTTGCCACCTGGAACGAGCGGAGTGACAAACGCAGGGAGACGTGAGCGAGCGCCCCCCCACCACCACGCTGCAGAAACACGAGGGCTCCACGTGAAGGTCACTTTGTAAACCGTGACCTGACTAACACTCTGGTTTATGGCCCCCGAGGACCCCCCCCCAACCCGGGTCAGATTTACGAGCCGATGTCGTCTGCCTTGCATACTAATGGGACTCGTCGGCACAGGACAGACCAGCACCCCCCCCGGGCCCCGAAGCCCACACTCAGCCGCTCACCAGCCTCGCTCTTCTGCTTCTTCTGGGAGCCCTTCTTCTTGGCCGCCGGTTCGGGCGGGGGGGGGCTGGGCTGCTTGCTGACAGCGAGGGTCGGCTCACTCTTGCGTGGGGGGGCCTTTGAGCCATTCACCTCCCGGGTGGGGACCTGCTCCTCGGACACGGGAGGGGGGGCAGCCCGGCTGGTGACCGCCACCTGCTGCTGCTGCTTCTTCTCCTTTTTCTTCCTCTCCCGTAGGCCGGGGGGTGGCTCCACGGGGGTGGGGACCAGGGTGGGGGCAGGCACCACCGGGGCTGGCTCCTCCTCTTCAGGGGGTGGGCTGGCCACCGTATCCGTCAGGTCGAGCTCCCGGTGGTCCTCTTCCGACTCGCCGCCCCCGCCGCCCGCCTCCTTCTTCCTGCCCCTCTTCTTCTCACCTCTCTTGCGGGCCTCGGGCTTGGCGGCCGCCGGACGCAGGTCGCGCTTCTGCCGGGCCAGCACCTCGTCGTACGAGGTCTCTTTCATGAAGAGCCAGAAGAAGAGGAACATGAGCGCGATCACCAGGGAAGGGGCCAGGATGAGCAGGTACTGCGAGTCGTAGAAGTCCATCATCATCCTGGGGGCACAGAGAGGCAAAGGCACTGCATCAGACGGGGAAAGAGCGCTCCACATCCACGCAGCCGCAGAGCACCCATTGCAGTTTCAGCATCAAATAGGAAAGAAAGCATTTTCCCATACACAAGCCGCAGTACTGTTACAGGTTGCCCTAAATCATGAGTCTAACCTTTCTTAAACAAGATACCCCTAAATGAAATCAGATCAGCGGTAGGACCCTCTACCGTGTAAGTAATTGTCCCGTAAGTAATTACGTTAAGAACCAGCAGGGGCGGCCTTAATATACCTTCCTGAACTAAGAACATTGTCTGCTCTAAATGAGGCGAGTATCTTCTCTGGACCCCCAGTTAAAAAACCCTGCCTTAAAATTATTGTACAAAATGTTATTCAGGAGACAAAACCATATAAAAACTAGACCAAAACAATTCTATTCAAAAAAATATTAAAAATTCCCCCCCTCTAGACTAAATCCTCACAGGACCATAGCTGCTAAATCCTTCTCTAGATTCCAGTCCAAAAAAAAAAGTAATAAATTTGAAAAACCATAAAATCACTAGTGACTGATTCATGAGTTTTCACAAGCGAGATGCTGACGCCATTCAGTGCTCTGTGGTTCAAAGTCCACAAGTGCCAGCAGTGATTTATTGAGCAGCCAAGCCTTGATGCCAAAGGCAAGTCTCCAGCATCAGGTCAGTGGTGAGATCCAGCACAGACCAAGCCCTACATTAAGCCATGGTAACGTGCATGTAAACAGCAGCCTCCGTCAACCAATGGGACGACTCCAACACAAGACCCACAATCAAATATAGTAATAATTATTAACAAAGCCTACTATTAACAAGGTCTTCGTCCCACGCATTACATCAGTACACAGACCTGTCCCCATTTTCCCAGGCTCTCCCCCATCTGAGGTGAGACGTTGATGGTACCAACACTCCATTCTGGATTGTTAACATCTCAGTGGGGGGGGGGGGGGGGGGGGAGAATCACGCCCGAGTTCCCTTTCCTTCAGCCGTGGTCTCCCCCCGGCCCCCGCACTGAGGCCCCGGCTCTGTGCCGGGCCCGCGCACCCCC
>JAODKM010000025.1:2338517-2350261 GCA_026780845.1 Petrocephalus sullivani
CCCTATGCAACAATCTCACCTTTTGTGACACTTGGCTCACGCCGCTCCCTCTTGGAGTTGGAGCGATGTCAGGCACAAATGTGCTTCCGGACTGGAAAAAGTGGAGGGGGGGGGGGGGGGGGCGGGTGTAAATCATGACACTGGCTACTTTATTTCCCCACTAGGCTTCCCCAGGGCCCAGGACACAGGCCCTAGGGCCGTGCATAGCACCAGCACTTCAGAAGGAACAATCATCATTAATATAAAAGTATACGTGCATTCTGGGTAAAAGAAGTGTCTTTAAAGAGGAGTGGATGCCAAACCAGGGGCCAGACCACCACAGACTGCAGGTGGGATTCATCAAGCAACCCCTTTGAATTATTACCCAAATATTTGTTGGAGGCATAGAGTAACTGGTGGGAATAGGGCCGACCTGATGAAACGAGTCCTGAGGGCCTCCGCACAACCAAAAGCTAGGCCTCGAATCCAGGACACACACTGACCCATATGCTACTTGGGAGGCCTCACCAAGCCAAATTTGAACAGCAAAAAAATATAAACAAACCACTAAAAATGTTTCAGGCTTCAGCAGGAAGGCCTGTCGTCCAAATGACATCAGCATGAAGGTGGACGCAGACTAGTGGCCATGGAAGAACGCATACACAGCGCCCAACCTTAAAAAGCCCCGGTCGCTGGCTGGCATCCAAACGGTGCGGTCTGTGCCGAGTTTGACAGGCTGCCACTGGAAGGACACGTGATGAGGGAGCGGCCAAAGGCCCAGCGTGGACGGGAAACACAGGCGTGTCACAATGACGCGTGCCCACCCCATCGCTCTCCATGCTTCGCTGCTCTGATCCAATTAGACTGCGTGCTGAACGCAGTAATCTGGGCTTGCCGGTGGCCCTGCAGCTAAATACCTTCCATTCCTCGTGGGGTGTGGCGGCACAGAGCATGTTCACGTCTGGGGGCAGAGGTGGGGTCGCAGAAGGCAGAGTGCCCTGCCTCCCCTGAACAAACCAACCACTTTTCTCAGTGTTATGTGCCCTCAAATCCGACTATCCACACTAGTCCTCCATCTAACCAGATCAGAGTCAGGCCACAGTAAGGTCCAGGGCAGACAGCTATACAAGGACCCCCTCCCCCCCCAGTCCAGAGTCCTGAGGTCTAAGCCACCCAGAAATCCAAAGGGTTCCATTCTAACCTCAACACAGGGCAGCTTTGCAAGGGGCAAAAATATCCGTGGTAAATGTCACCCAGCACTCTGGCTGCAGCTCCACACCACCCCCCCAGCTTACTGGGCAGACGTCAGCGTAAGAAGCCCTAAGCAGGCAATGACAGCACATGCCTTGATGACCCTTCCATCAGCCCACGCAACAGAAATTAAACTGTAAGGAAAGGCTGTTTAGTCTGACTACAGCTTACGAGCACCTTCTTTACATTTCAGGAAAAAGAAGAAAAAAAAAGAGGAGACAGACTGGGATCTTCACCGATTCAATTACTCAAGGTGAACTTTTACCTGTATAACCAGGCTTCAATAACATTAGGAACTGTAAAATAAAGTTTCAAGTTCCAAAGTTTTTTGTCACAAACAATTATATAGAGTATAATGTGCAGTGAAATGCATGGCGGCCTAACTCCAGACTGGGGGGAAAAAGGTGAGAGAGCCAAGATAAGCAAAATATCTATAGTGAGCCAAATCAGTAGTAAGTGGAGGTAGTGAAAGAGTCCAGAAATAAGTATTTATACGAGTATTCATACATGCATGTACGAGTTAAGTAGGCTGTAGTGCAGTGTGTGCAGGCCCTAAGCATTGTCCTCATTAAGGATCCATCAGTCACTGCTGACAGTGTCATGAAACCACTTACTACATATAGGGGAGGCAGAATCTGCCCTCACAGGCTCTCTTACAACACTGATTTTAAGCAGATTAACAATGATAATCTTTTTGAGAAGGTTTTTCACGAAAAGATGTCACCTTCAGAATGAAGTCTCAATTTTCAGGTACCTTCAAAATAATAGCAGTGGTGCACCGATATGGACTGACAGCAATACTCTCTGAGGAGGTCACATAAGGGTGTGGGAGGCTCTGCTGGTGAACCTGGCTGGCACAGATTAGTGGAATGATGTTAAATCATAAAATGATGAAAATAAAACATCGATCTGTGACCTAGATCTAATGATGCACTAAAGACGTCAAAAGCCGTATAAAACCATCCCACGGGCCGGTACTTTGAGACCACAAAAGTGGTGAATAAGCCAGTGGAATCCCTCATTCTCCAGTATGGAAAATGCCTGGTGGTCCAATGCAATCATTCTTTTAGTAGTTATGTCTTTAGCTCTGGTGCTGCTAACTTTGAATATTGCTAAAGTCTAAATATCTGCTGGCAAAATCAGCCAGGACTGGCACATCAGACTGATGCCAAATGCCATGTTGACTCTTAATGAATGTCGGCTGATTCAGATACATTATATATTGTGCATCTCTAAATAATAGTAACAAACAACAATATAAACTCAAAATGCATCCTCCTTTCCTTTGTAACACTCACAGGAAGGACCTCCTCAGTCATAAAAGCGGCCTCATTGTAGCGTGTGCCCCCCCCCCAGAAATAACACGGGGTTCCAAATAAACACTGGGCACATTGTTGTTATTTAATTACTGGAGGCCTTATGCAAACCTTCCTATCCTAAAGCACGGCACCACACATCCACAGTAGAAAATGTCCTCACTTTGCGACATCCAAAGTGTGCACGCACCCATAAACACTTTCACTTCCTTTTCGCCACTTACAAGGAAACACAAAAAAGTTAATTTGTGTGACACCTTGAACACAAGTGCGGTTGACAGCAAGCTGTTCAATGCCACTCCTTATATATATTAATTATATAAAAAAAGAACTAAGGCAAAACCTTTTGGTGGCCTTATATGGCATACAGAGACACACAATGTGTGTGGATGCCATCCCAGGAGCATCGGGGAGCATTTTTGTGGTGCTGCCCGTTTATGGAAATTAGTCCCCATACAAAGGACACTCAGACCACTGGTTCCATGGAATCTAGCTGGTTTTTGGCTCTTCCCCATGCACCTTAACAGAAAAGCCCCTAAACAGGGCCTAAGGCGGCAAGAAGATGGAATATCAAAGCCTTTGGAGCACCTTCTGCTAACATTACCCTCACCAACATATCCCAGGGGTAACCCAGGAAGCAACCGACTATAGTATCCTAAAAGTATCCCAACCCAGTCCATGGGGACCACCAGTCCACATTTTTGCTCCCTCCCAACTCCCTGCCAGATTGTCCACATTTTTGCTGATGGTCCACAGCTGGGAGGGAACAAAAACGTGGACTGTCTGGGAGTCACCGAGGACCGGGTTGGGAAACACTGGATTATAGGCTACCAGAGACATTCAAAAACCATAAGCTTTGGAGGTAATCCAGCTACTCGTTGTTTTCCACATAAAACCCAGCTTACTGTCACAGGTATAACTGCTATTAATAATACTTAGGGCCTGTGTCACTGCTGAAATGAACGACTGTAGTCCTGGGTTCACTTATCAGGCAATTGGACAACATTACTGAACCAGACACCAATGATGAGAAACCACGTTCACAGTCAAGTAGTACAAATAGGATACATCAAGACTTTTGCATGTTGACCAGATTGTCATCGGGTATGACTGAGAATCTAGATAAAACCTATTGTGCCAAAACACACTGAAGGGCCAGCCGCAATGCCTTCCATGCCAGCTTATGCACAGCTGAACCACCCGATTTGGATAACTGGAATCCCACCCAGGGAACACCCCTGTCCAATGCTACCTGAGATGGGCTCTTGCCACCCTGACCACAATAAGCAGTCGAGACGATGGATGAACGGATCTCGTTTGTTAAACAAAGACCTGCCTGGAATTTTATTTCAGATTAAATGTATTTCAGGGCAAGCATTTATTAATAACAATGTTTCAATGGAAGGGAATATTAAGTGTACAAAGAAAAGAGGGAAAAGGGATAAAATTTACTATCTTATGAATTATACTGATGGCTAGCCAGGTTAACCCCTAATTAACCCAAGGGCAAGTTAATGGCTCTCTGGTGCCCAGGCAGCTGAATGGAAGCCTAAAGATGATGAACTATTGGATTATTTTGGATGAACACCTTGGATTATTTTGTTAAAACACTAACAAGACAATAAAAAAAACATTATAAATTATAAATCCCACCACCTCCATGTTTGAGTGGGGACAGCCATCTTAAAAAGTAAAACAAGGCTATAATTCAACACTTCTGTATTGTTCAGCAGTCAAATGGGATTAAAATTTGTTTATGACAGTTGAGTCCAGGATAAAGGACAAACGTGGGCCTCAGACTCCGCCAGGGAAAAGATGTAGAAATCCTGAATCAGTACTCTGCACTGTGCTGATTAAACTCGAATAAGTGAGCAGAAGCATTGCTTGTTAACAGTCTCATCGATTGAGTCTCTGCTGCCAAGGCCACAAGGTCAAGGCCCTCAGGTCTAAGCAGACAGGTGCCAGCTCGCAAATCCTTCCAGTCAGTCTATACAAGCGATGGTCGCTGAGGGAACCAAACCACTGCACGGTGTGGTCCAGAACTGAGCAGGCACACCAAGTCCCCCCGCCAGCGGAATTCCCAGGAAAGGGGAAGCAAAGGCACTTATTAATAGGAGATTAATCACTGCCATGAGTCGCACAGCACAGTCTCCATTCTACGTCACCAACGTGGGGGAGGGGAGTGTGCGAATAATAATAAAAAAAGGTTAGACCCCCATATCGACACACAGATCCAAACTCCCGTGGACCTAGACAAAAGTATCCTGGTATGGTGGTTCCGAAGGACATGCCGTCATGCGCGTCCCTCCCGGACCCCGGCGCATTGTCCGAGGGTCGCCGGGTAAGCAGGCGTCCCGAGACGCGTCACCACGGCACTCAGGCTGCCGCCCTCCTTCCAAGGCGCGTCAGGCGTGCGCCCTCCCCAAGCCACATGCGGCCTGATCAATTATTAATATATGGCGGAGCGGCATGCGATCCCTTGCCCTTTAATTATTAGGGATACAGGGCGCGAGCGATCTGGCCATTTCCAGCAGACCCACCCGCACGCAGACTGACCACCGCGCCGGGGGCCCTCAGCCACTCCGCCCAGGCTCCCGATAAGGCGAGAAGCCGCCCCTCTCCGCACCCGCCCTTTGTGGCGACGGGCGGAAGGCCGCGGCTAGCCACGCCGCTCCCGGCTGCGCCTTCCCTTCCGGCGCTCGGGCTTCATGGCCGATTTCGGGCGGCGATTTCGTCAGTCTGCCGGTGCTTATTATTAGAGCCGTCAGCGAGTGTGTCTGCGGACAGGGTGCGGCGTAATCCTCATGCTGGCCCTGGTGAGAAGCTGCCCCGAAGGCTGGACACGAACCCGAAGGGCCCCGAAGGCGAACCCGAACCTGCCCGAACGCGCTAGTAGAATGACGAGAGACCCGAAAGGCGTCCGCTGCCTGCGAAGCCGCGTCCATTCCCAAGAGAAACTCATGGCGGAGCCCGAGCAGACCGGCTCACTTCCCTCTACAAAATGTCAAATGTGCCCCGAAAGTCACTGCTGTAGCCTCTAACGCAAATACTGTAACAAAGCTATATTTAGAGACAAAAAACCCCATGATGTAAATTACTCGCGTGCTTTTTGGATCCGTAATGAGGCGAACAAAGGCAGCCGGAGCAGCGGTTATTACACAAGCCAAAGCCCATAGAAGCAGACACATCCCCCCGAGCCCCTTAGCGAGCAGCCCGCACACGGGCAGGCCTTCCCCGGGCACGGAGCCCCCGCCTCTCCTGAAATCTCAGAGCCACGCTCGCTAGCCGGCTTACCGGCAGTCCGTACGGAGCAGGCCCCGGACTCAGCACTGACTCAGCGATACGGCTCCCCCAATTCGCGACGGCTCCGGGAGCCAAAGGGGACGCTGTCGCCGCGCTTACCTCAGATAGTATCGCCGGCAGTGAACAGGAAAGATAAAGCGATGTAGTCCCGAGGTCGGCGTGTCTCCCCGCACCTTCCCGACGGCAGCTCTCCGGCGCTTCTGCGCCCGGTCCGGCTCTTTCGGTTTGGCGGGGGCGGAGCCGAGCGCGTCTCGCGCTACCGCGAGGACTCCTCGCCGCCCCGTCACCCGATTGGTAGATATTAGCGCTGCGCAACGTGCCGCGCGGCTCGCGTCACCGCCACTAATGTACAGTACGAACGCGCGATTGCAGTTCAGAATGTCGCGTGTATAAATGCTACTCTCTAAATGTTTGTTCGTCCTTTGCAATAAAGTGGAACGTGTCCAAAAACAATTTGGTTCTTTTGATGACTAACCAAAAAGAAATTGAGCCTAAATTATAGAAAACCGCGAGTGAATGGTTATCTACATCACTTGCTGGATAGACTGATATTTAAACATAACTAGTTTAATGTTTAATTGAGCCTGCCAGTGTAAGTGAACTAAGCAACTCAAAATATGAGCACAGAAAACACCCTGAAACTTTGGAAGCCTCAAGCCAAAAAGATTATTTATTATAGGAGCCAAATCATAGCTGTATCAACATCAGTCAGATCTAATATAACAGAACACAGGAATGTATATAAAGGCAACAATGCCTTGGCCTGTTGCGGGCGGGGAGGCAGTCTTCCGGTATTAATTACAGACACGCTGCCATTATTAACCTTTATCTTTCTCTATTCACCCCGACAGCTGGCACATGGATTCCAACCCTTGCTCCTCCCTGTCCTTCCCCTGGGGTCATTGCTCTGTGTCCATGGACACCGTCTCCTCAGCGACCTGCAGCTCGGCCTCGTATTGCCGCTTCAGGTCCTTCAGGTAAATGCGCAGACTGTCAGAATCCAGTCTGGAGTTTCTGGCAGTTTGCAGGAGGCGGGTGGCCAGGCGGTAGACTGCCCGCTGGCGCAGAGCCTCAGGGTCACTGTGCTGTTTGGCCTGGAATGGCAGAGGGAAACCACAGGACAGAGCTTGATATGATACCAATGCAAAAGAATGAAATTAAGAAATGTACCCATCCTGCTTTAAAATAGCAGTAAATCTATCTAAGGGCAATAGCGGTGAAGCAATGCTTCAGATCCCAGTACACGTTCCTCTTGAGGAAATGACGGAGCTGCGGTACCCAAGAATGTGTGTTGGTGCTATTGCTTCAGTTATTACATATTTAATGGCATCTTTTCATCAGTATGGTTGCACCGTATACAATTACATTATTTTCCAGGGACCAACAGGGTTTGCCCCAGCCACTCAGTTACACTTCAGTGTCACACCAAATTTTAAATATTACTACTCATGTTTCTTTATTGATACTTTAATTATTTCAATGCTTAGCTAATACTTTAATCCTAGATAATTTAAGGTTATGTAATTTTTACCATGGGATATTTTAATGGTGCCACAGTGGCCCAGGATTTCCAGGGTTCAGATTCAATTCAATTTAATTTGTTGCCCGTTTGATTCCCACCTGGCTTTGTGTTCTTGCAAGTTCTCTCTGTGTTCCAACCACTTCAAAAGCATGTGCTACAAGTAGATGGTCTGGTGTTTCTATATTGCCTATACTGTGTGTGTATGTGAGAGCCCTGGGACAGGACTGGATCCAAGCTCACACTCAAGCCTGCATTTGATAAGTAGTAACAGAAAAAGGATGGGATGGACCAGTGGACCATTTAGGAAACACAACAAACAACTTACAGCACCTGCTCGGCTGCACAGTATTGGAAAAATATCAAATACCATGGTGTGAATTTTTTGTAATAAATATCGTGGTCGGAGTAAAATGTAAACTGCTGTACAGCCAAATAGTACTTGTTAGTATCTACAGTGGTTTCTGTCCAAAAGGTCGGTGGTGTTGCAGTGAGCAGTGCCAACAGACACAAAGCAGTGCCAACAAATTACTTGCTGAATATCATCTCTATGGAATTCAAAATATTTTTATACAGCAGAAGACAAATGTCTTTTGGTGGCCAGTTCTTGTTCGCTGTTCTCATCCTCAGTCATTTCTGTTAGCTTTCTCAGAAACACACCACACTGTCTGTGAGTGAGTCCAATACCAAGTGTAGAGCCTATGCAGCACTAATACAAAGCAGCAGCAGTAGACTTTACACTAATTTTTAACATATATTTAATACTAGATAATCTTGAAAAGGAACAATGATTAAAGTTGCAAATCTCGCTGAGTTTTGTTTCCTTTGACAGAGTAAAAATTATTTTAGCAAAATGTCCAAATGTTTGGGTGAATTAAATACCTCCCAAGCCTAATCTCAATCCAGTTAATGATTCTGGCCCTTGAGATGTGACATGTGCATGCAATGTTGATATTAACATCGCCCATTGTACAGGTCTGGTAGCACATTCACAATAAGGTGAAGGTAAAATAGTTCTAAGAGTATTAAAAAATGGTGGGTAACACTTTACTTAAAGCTGTCACCTGAAATGCATTATAAATACCTTCAAAATGCACTATAATAGTCAGCATAAGAATCGTTAAAGCGTAAAATCATCTTTTATTGACAGTTATGAGATTATAGTGATTATAATACTTAAACTCCAATAAAACTCTCATCTGTAATACACTATAGATACCTTCATAATGCATTAGAATTGTTGGTATAAGGATTAAGGATGCTTTGTACTGCATTATGAAGATATCTATACTGCATAATAGATGAGTGCTTCATCAAATATTCATAATGCATAATAAACATGGCTATGAAGTGTTATGCCTTTTTATAAATATTTAGAGCCATGTTTATAATTGTTTATGAATGCATTATAATGTGTTACTAATCTGTTCATAGATTCTTATAGACATGGCATTCATATAAAGTGTTACCCAATTAGGCATGACTGCTAATGATTCTGGAAAAGGTAGCTTCTATTATATAGGAAATCACATATCTAAAGGATAATCTGGGAAATTAAAAACAACACACTAAGGCTGTAACAGTATACATATACGCAGTGTTGGGGAAGTTACTTACAAAACGAATTCATTACAGACAAGTTCAGGTTCCGAAAGCACAAATCCAGACCAAGGTTTAGTTTCAGCCAACCAGCTGAGTGCTCTGTGACTGTGACTCTTTATGCTCAACTCGTTGGTTGAACTAAAACCTTGGTCTGGATTTGTGCTTTCTGGACCTACATTTCTCTGTAATGGATTTCTTTTGTGAGTAATCTCCCCAATACGGAGTATTCGTTTTGTACCGTTTGGTACATCATTTTCGGTTTGAAATGCATAGTGAGACTAATGTAGACATTTATTGACACAGCTGGAGCCTAAATTCACAAATAGACGTTCAACACAGAAAACAGTATGCTTATCGTGAGTTGGTTGGGGGGGGGCAGAGTGTGCAGAGTGTGGCTCAGTGGGTTAAACCCATGATCGGAAGGTTGCTGGTTCAAGCCCAGCCTCAGCATGCCTGTGGGCCCTTGCGCAAGGCCCCTAACCCCCAGCTCCCTGGGTGCCCCTTGAGGTGACTGCCCTTCACAGCCAAGCTTGCTCTCATGGAGATCAAGGTTGGGGGAGGTGAGAAGAGAATTTCCCCATGGGGATCAATAAAAGTATCAATTATTATTACAGCTGATGCTGCTTTTATTAATAGTTGATACCTTTATTGGTCCCTGTGAGGATATTCTCTTTTTACTTCATGAGGGCCCAGGGAGGGAAGGGCCCAGGGAGGGAAGGGCCTTACTCAAGGAGCCCACAGACATGCCAAGGTTGGCCTTGAGTTGGCGACCTTCCAATCACAGGCACAGAGGCTTAACCCCCTGAGCCACATGCTGCCCCTTTCTTATTGAGTCATATTCGGCTGTTTGGAAACATTTTGGTTTCTCAATAAATTACACCAACATCGGAGAAAGAGTAATTGATTAGCTAAAGATTATATGTTGGATATATTGCTGGAAACACATTCAGTATGCTAATTCATTTGAGAGGACATAATCTGAGTGTGTTTATGACAGGAGCAAGGCAGAAACAGCCTCTGCCAGTTAGTTTTCCCGTGACATTTAAGATTCTTTTGCCCAGAAGTTCAGACCGGGCTAAAAAAAGAAACACAATTATGGCTATAGGGGTGTTTACTGCTACTGATATGTGACCATACTTGGTAGTAGAGAACACAGGATTTAGTTCATTATGATATTATTATATTATATTATATATATTATTATATTATATTATTATATTCTCTTTTTTTGTACTTTTTTTTCAGGTGGTAAAATGGCACCATGGTTAGCATCCCTGTGACCAGGGTTTGAGACTCCACCATGGAGTGTCCTACAGGGACTTGTTCCCTGCCTTGCGCCAGTAGCCTCTGGGATAGGCTCTGGATCCCCCGCAACTCTGAACAGGACAAGCAATTACAGAAAATGGATGGATGAATTGATTGTATATATTTATTTTTACAATGTGCATCTTGTAGGCTTTGTTATTCAGACTCATTGACAGACACATTGTCTTAGGTTTACAACTGTTCCTAACCTTGTTTGCAGAAACTTTATCCTTACTGTATTGAAATTACACCAAATTGTGAACCCAGAGGAACCCAGAGGCTTCTACGGAACCGTTAATGTTGCGTATCTAATACATACAATCCCCTGGCTTGCCCTTTCAGTACAAGTTAGGAATCTCTTAGGGTTTTGTGAACTTTGGTCTGAATTTCTTTATGTAAACACAGACAACACACTTTGACCTTGCAACGCCTCCTTGCCAGTGGAGGGTGCTAATTACCTCGGTGCTTATTTTGATATTGTGCCCAGTAGTGTTAGTTGTACATTTATTTATGGCCGCTGCATATAAAAAAGGTACGACAGCAAGGAGATATAACACGACTTTCAGGTTACAAATCCATGCCCTTATTATTGTTTACTAAATTAAGGTGGAATTACTGAAAAGCCCTTGTTGAGTATGCAATCATTTATTTTGCCCTTCCACAAAGTAATCTTCTACAGTCATATTACTTTATTAATATGCAGGCTAAATGTAGTTGTTTTATCTCTTGCCATATATCTCTATATATGCAGCTGAGGAATCTTTGTCAAAGCCACTCTAATCAGTCAGTTGTTTACTACAGTATTTCATCTACTTGACCTTGCTAACAGGGTAACCTCATTGAGTTCTGATGCAACAGCATGCAAAGAAACGTCGCAGGGCCCATATGTCCTATGTTATCGCGTGGCAATATTTGTACAACTAATGCTATCAATACCCCTAGATATCTTTAAAGGTCACGTTTGACAGTTTCTTTCATTTAAATTAGCGGCAGTGGATTTCAGAGTGCCTTACCCACAGCTGCTGGCTGACTCTTGAGGCAACCTGCCTAGCTTCCTGGATTACACACAGTGGCAATGCACTTATTTCTGCCGCCCTCAGACCTGCAATTTCCACAGATCATTACATCCTCTATCCACATGAAATGCAGCCCGTGCACACTTAATAATTAAATGCCACAACCAGGTCGTCAGTTCTGATTCATCCTCCAGTGATTAGGAGGACACAGCTAGTAAGTTTCACAGATGCTGATGGACGGCTATGTGGCAGCTGACAAGTTGTAACAGTACCGTAGTTCCTTTCTCCTGAGCAGCCCCGGCTAAGTGTGTAGGTGTAAATGACAGTCTCGGCAGCAGAGCTGTTGGCTCGGCTGTGTTGGACTTCCATGTGCTGGTTCTCCACATTGGGGTAGAGCGTCTCCAAATGGCATAGCTCCAGGAAGTGGGTGGCAAAGAGTGTGAATGCCTGCAG
>JAODKM010000025.1:2378514-2412555 GCA_026780845.1 Petrocephalus sullivani
AGGGTTAGGGTTAGGGTTAGGGTTAGGGTTAGGGTTAGGGTTAGGGGTAGGGTTAGGGGTAGGGGTAGGGTTAGGGGGGGGGGGAGGGGGAGGGTGAGGGGGAGGGGGAGGGTGGGGGGGGGGGGGAGGGGGTGGGGGCGGGGGGTGGGGTCTTTTGATGGCAGAAACAAATTAACTAACCCTCACATTTTCTTTTTTTTTTTGCCCAGCTGGGACAGACGGCTTAGAATAAGGCAGTCAGCAAGACTGTGTGGTATTATTCTTACACTGTTGATGTAGCATTGTTTTGAGCTTGGGTCAATTGGTACCATAGATGAACTACAGAGAGGGGAATAATGATGTGTTTTAAGCGCTGAAGTGTTGACACTGATGCATTTGTATAATGCAAAAAATAAATAAAAAATGAGGGAACAGGATAATGCACTGGCCTGTCTTTAGCCTACGCTGGAGCCTCTATCGAGGTGTCGCTTTGCCTGCCTCCCGTATATGGTAGTGCGGATTGCAGCTCTCTGTTACTTATTATTATTCTTGTGATGGTGTGGAATGCATTACACTAAATGTGAATAGGAGCGAAGAAAAAAAATGACAGCAGCCAAAGCCGAGGATGAGCTGAGCATGCTGGGATGCTTAGGTAAGGAGACCGGTACCGATGCATCGCGCCAGGCCCTGAAGTTCAGTCGGACTCTTTTCACTTGAGCGAAATGCTAACCCCTGCTGATCTGCGCAAAGCTGGTGCACGCAGAGTCCCGGAAAGTGCTCTTCAGGGCACGCTGCACCGAGCGATGTCATACATCAAGCAGAGGCAAGAGAAGCGTGGAAAAAGAGGTCTTCGCTTGCCTGGAATGTGCCTCGCTTCTGCCATTATTCCATCCAGAGAGGTAAACATAACGCAGAACCTAATAAAAAAATATTTAGCTTTCTTTAGATAAATATGCCTTGGCAGTAAACATTAGCAGAGGAAACAGGAACGTTTTTCCTTCTTTAGCAAGCCAAAGTCTACCAAACACTGGCCATTGCTCTAAATAAAGTCCAGCTCGTTTTGAATGTTTCTCTATGATATTAGCCCAGTTCTTCAGGGAAGAGTAATATATGATGCTGCCCCTTCTAGGCTCCCTCAGTGGTGGTCTGATTGGGAGCATGAGGAGTTTGGGGCTCCGGATGGAGATTCATGCCGGCTTTTTCCACATGCTTCCAAAACAGTGTTGGCACAGGAGATGAGGATCACGGACGCGATTCCCCCAGTTACGATTCATCATGACATAGGACTGTTCTCCAGGTGGGAGCCATGGTCTTCACTAGAATGGCCTTGTGAAGGTTGCCATCGGCTACAAATCAGTATTATGGTCTGGATGTCACTATCTTGCTTTCTGTCCAATCAAAACCCACTCAAAGCAGAGCAGCAAGGCCTCCCAAAAATGCACTGATCTCGCCAAGCAGAGCTCATCTCTGCCCAGTGATGCTCACAGCTGCTGGCCTCGGAATGCAGTAGGTGTATATAATGATGGGCAGGGTACATGCATGGAGAATTCCAGACTCTTGTTCAAACTCAATATGCATCAGGCCAAGGTGTCTGTGAAATATAGCAGAGACTGAGAACTGGCTTCACCAAACTCCTCCGACACCTACGTTTTTGCTTCCTTAGCCTGCCAGGACCTGTCAGCTGCTTCAGGAGTCACTCAAGCTAACCAAGCTCGGAACCTTCTTCAGCCTGATGGTCTCTTATCGCTGGTCTCCACCACCATGTTCTGGGGTTACTACCATGACAGGGGCGAACAGCCTTTCCGGAGGCCTCTGCCAAACACTCCCAACATACTGTCACTATACACACATTTATGTTCATGTTTACATGTCTAATACACGCTTTTGTCCAAAGTGACGTACAAGTAAGGCAAATAGCGCATTGCAAACGTTCATGTCGTCAAGGAGTCAAATAGGCATAAATGCAGCTAGGCTGAGTTCCAGGTACAAGTGCAAGTGTTTCTGGAGCAGGAGCTACTACATATACAGTACTGTGCCATGGGGCACCATGGGGGGGGGGTGCTCTGGTGCCAGGTGCTCTGGGGAACACCGTAAAGAGGACCATGGACATGTACCATCTGCAGGTAGCACAGATGATGATTCCAAGGGCCCCTGACTGACAGAAGCCCTACAAAATCTGGAGCATAATTTAATTGGTCTGGGTTGGGGGCCCAATATAATATGCTTTCATGGGGCCCAAAATCTCTAGCAGCACCCATGGATCTACACCAACATGAAGATTATTTGAGCATCAAAGACTTTTTCTCAGTACTGTAAGAACCTATATGTTTGGTCTACCAAGCATGTCTGGCATTCTAACCCTCCATCGGATCCAACTCACCACCAGGTGGTAATCAGTTGACAGCTCAGCTCCTCTCGTCATCTGAGAAAATCAATCATCGAGCTGCGGCCGAGAGTGCTCTGAGGAACGCCATAATGCTTGAACATGGTGTTTGTTATGGACAATCAGCAGTTTTCACAGAATTCCAATAACAGAGCACTGCTTGGGTTTAGATAGAATAGGTTGTTCTTCATAGTCGCACCCCTCTCGGTTTCACTGTCGTTACCCACATTAACATTAACGTTCCCCAGTAGAACAATGGAGTCCCCAGAGGGGGTGCCTTCCAGCCTCCCATACAAGATGGCTGGACACTTTGTACTGGTATACAGTGTGTAAGCACAGACAATCGTTAGAAACCAACCCCCAACTCATGGTCAAAAGGAGGCAACCCTCATTTACCGAGGTGAACTCCAACACACAAAGCCAGGGCACTGTGAATAAATCAACACATGTCCCGTCCCTCTCACCCAGGACAAAAGGAATAGTCCAGCTCCTCTCCTAGAGTTTGGTTCCAGAGCTCGAGCCGTGCGTTGAGGCGAACCCAACTATACATTGCTGGGCAAAAAAATGAGGCAAACGAAGTTTATCACGATTTCTATATATGTGCAACAGTGTAAGCAGGAAGTAACTGTGTAACACAATATTGGATGTATCTAGTGCACCTTTTAGTGTGGATTAGCTTTTCCCTTGTTTCCTTAAGAAAGCTCAGCTTTTTGGGCGAGGTGTCCGACAGCCTTTTTGGGGAGCTGTGTGACAGCCTTTTTGGGGTGCTGTGTGACAGCCTTTTGGGCGAGCTGTCTGACAGCCTTTTTGGGGAACTGCGTGACAGCCTTTTTGGGGAGCTGCGTGACAGCCTTTTGGGCGAGCTGTGTGATAGCCTTTTGGGCGAGCTGTGTGACAGCCTTTTTGGGGAGCTGTCTGACAGCCTTTTTGGGGAGCTGTGTGACAGCCTTTTTGGGGAGCTGTCTGACAGCCTTTTGGGCGAGCTGTCTGACAGCCTTTTTGGGGAGCTGTGTGACAGCCTTTTGGGCGAGCTGTCTGACAGCCTTTTGGGCGAGGTGTCCGACAGCCTTTTGGGCGAGCTGTCTGACAGTCTTTTGGGCGAGCTGTCTGACAGCCTTTTGGGCGAGCTGTCTGACAGCCTTTTTGGGGAGCTGTGTGACAGCTTTTTGGAGCGAGCTGTCTGACAGCCTTTTTGGGGAGCTGTGTGACAGCCTTTTGGGCGAGCTGTCTGACAGCCTTTTTGGGGAGCTGTGTGACAGCCTTTTTGGGGAGCTGTGTGACAGCCTTTTTGGGGAGCTGTGTGACAGCCTTTTAGGCGAGCTGTCTGACAGCCTCTTCCAATGTCCTGCATCAATACTACTCCACTCCTGTTTGACTGCTTCCCACAGCTGATCATTGCTCCTAAATTTTCTGGCAACAACTTTGGCCTTTATATGCGACCATAGAATCTCTATGGTGTTAAGATCTGGCAACTGACCGGGCCAAAACATCGCTGTCAATGAATGCTGCTCCAACCATGACTTTGTTGTTTTTTGCCGTGTGTGCTGGTGCATTATCTTTTTGGAAAATGGCCTTTTTTCTGTCATTTAAATTACAAAAGTTATTTAAGCTTGGAAGCAGCTCTTCCTGTAATATCTTTTGGTAGACCTTTGCATTAATAGACTTTTCATGTCACCCCAGCTCACCAATACCAGACAGAAAACACCCATTATCCCACCTCAGCCATGTTTCACAGTGGTAGACAGGCATTCTGGGCTGTTTCTTACTTGACCTACGAAGCATTCGTGAGCTCCAGATAACATGCTGAAACCACTGAGAATCACGGTGACCACAAAGCGCCAAAATTTTGATTGTGTCAAATGTTTGATTTGCAACATTCTTTGTATTGGATAGTATTATTTGGATAGCAATGGTTTCCTTGCACACCTTTTTGATGCAAAAACAGCTTCCTTGAGCCATCTCCTCATTGTTCTTCGTAAAACTGCCTAATTTAGCGCATTTCTGAATTCCTGTTCTAATTGTGTGAGATCGTCTCTTACGACTTCAGAAAAGTCATTCTCAGCCTTCTGTCATTTTGATTGGCCACAATAAGGTGGCGATTCTTGGGGGCGCCATCATTTGTTACTAGTTATTTTTATTTACAAGGTCTAAACTCATAACAGAATTAAACTAATAGCAAGAGAGATCATATTCATATTCATAACACCTAAATGAGTCACTGGATTTACCGCTACCATAGATAATGTTTCAATGCTCCTTAAGATTTATAAGGTTAGAGTGGAGGAGCAGCTGGGCGCCACGTTTCCGCACTGACTGTCCAGGTGCCAGATGTACATGCCTCCTCACGTCTCGCGTCCGGGACACTTGTGCTCAGGCGTGTCTCATAAAAGTGATTCATTTGTGCTCCTTTCCTTTCTTTTCCTTCCTCTCATGAACGCACCTCAAGCTCAAAGTGGAAATGATGCAATATTTCAGGGCAATATGAGGTCATAATGCTGCTTTGGCTATGGTCAACCGTTGTCAAGGGAACCTGCCAAACAAACAAAGGCGCCTCTGTGGTTCGTTCAACCTGCCTGGAATGCAGAGGGACTATAGTACACAGTTATGCAAAAATGACTTTTTCGAACATCAGTTTCTTTGACGGATCAAGACTTTTGCACAGTGTGTGCAAACAGTGTGTTTTTTTCTGAGCATTTTTTGCCTAACTTTTTTGGTGATGGGGCCCTGTAAACAAAGCCTGTGTGACTGCTGAGGTGCAGGATATTAAGTGACCGGCTGAGTAAAGATCCCGCACATTTTTTACTTACGTGTTCAGTTTTTTGGTGAATGATTTTATTCTCATACCTTCTGCGGACTTGAGCAGTTTTCAACTTTCAAGGAATTTCTGGCCTGCAGTTCAGAACCGAGGAGATTGGGTCAACTCATAATCAAGGCACTGGCAGATGTGGTCAGCCCTGGCTTTGATGTTAAGCTGCGGTACTCATAATTCTAACCGTAATGCTGGTTATTACACTAACCCTGACCCATAATAAGACATAGCTGTAGGCTATCGCTTTCATTTACCATTTCCCTAGTTAACGTTTAAAAATATCCAAGAGACCACCCCAGTCAATTTTTTTCTGACCACCACAGCTAGGATATTTGGGCTGGTGGACACAGTTTCAGTTGCTTCATGGCTTCCTGTGAAAGTTCAGGGTCTGTTTTCATTCAAGCCAGAGGGAGTAGTTTAAGGCACTTAGTAAAACCGCTCTCAATCAGATCTGGTTCTTGGAGTAAAACACTTTCTCGTCCTTAGACCAGCCCTTCGATTAGCCTTAAGGCAGAACAAATCAAATGAAAATTACACACTTAACTATCGTCCATTATTTCCGATCAATTACCGACAGTTGGTCAGTTTACTCACTATTTTGGCAGTAAAAAGGGTGAGTAAACATGTTATTTAAAGACAATAGAGATAGAAAATGTATGTCATGTATTTACGACTTTACATATTAATGTTAATAACGTCCTACAATGCACAACAAATACTCCAGGTTTGTAGAAGGGTTGTTGACCTTTTCTTGCTTAGTAAACACATTTCCTTAAGTTCAACAGCAGTGTCACTTTGTAAATTCCAGGAAGGAAAGTTTAAGATGAAGCCAGAGCCACTATACTGGGGCCCGGTTTGCCAGGGTGGGGGGTCTGCACCCTTCGTCCTGGGGTGTCCTGCAGGCAGCACTCTCTCCACCCTGCATGAGGAAGAGCGACGTAGTATTTTTCCTGCATCTGTCAACTGCACTCAGATATCAGCTGGACTTGGCAGAGGCTGCTCTTAAGGGCCGGAGATGGACCTTCCAAAGACAGAGTAATGGGGGAACGTTGGCCGCTGATCCGGTGCTCGCCTTGGTCTGGTGTGGCTGTTCGCTTGCTCCTTCCTTCAAGGCAGAGTGACGGTAAAGCCAGACTCACAGTGGTAATGCAATACCACGGGACTTCTCAGCAATTAGACACAACTCTCACTCGAGGCCCACTGCCTGAGAACAGTCACTAACTAAATGTATAAAGGGCCTTTTATTTAGCACTGAATTTCTGAGGAAGCTGGTCAGCACTAAAGAAAATTTTTAAGCTGGAACTGAGATACCCTGCAGCTCTCAGCTGTTATTTGTATGGATGGATGATGGATGGACATCTTAACATTCACAAACTTTCTCAGTTTAACTAAGCAATCATTACAAGCAGCTATGGATGCTTGTCACTCAGACACGCTAAAATTCAGGGACCACACAAAAAATAGTTGACTGACTAGGCACTGAGTGGGATGCAGTTCTCTGTAAAGTAAATCGGCTGGAGGGTGAGACAGTGAGCATTTAAACAGCAATAATACAATAAAAGTTAGGTTATGCTCCACAGAATGATTTCTACTCCTTGTTTATTTTTATATATTTTAAAGATTGTTGTCATTAAATATTAAAATGTTATATTAAAATTATATATAATGTTAAAATTACTCTGTGTGAACAACAACACAGGATAGATTCATGCTCTTATCACTTCTGCCAATCTAATGTAATTGCGACCTCATCCGTGATCTGGGGCAGGCTCTGCATGCTTAATTCCGAGTTACCTTACACCTGGATGAAGGAGGCATTTGAATTATACATGCCACGTGAGAGTTTCTGGCCAGCTGCTGGTAAGACATGAACACAGCAGTGACAGCACACCTGCTGAAATGTCTCGGTGGGGGGAAGGGTGGCTTTTTTTTTTTTACTGGATCCTTACCCCCAGCTCTTCCCCCAGCAACACTAATGCAGTGTTTCCCAATCCGGCCGGGTCCTGGGAGGGAGCAAAAATGTGAACTGCCTGGCAGGAAGTTGGGAAGGAGCGAAAACATGAACCGTCTGGTGGGTCCCCGAGGACCGGGTTGGGAAACACTGGACTAAGGGATCCATCACTGAAGAATCCATCTTCCTGTCAATTAAGAAAGGTGAAGAAGACCCTAAAAGCCGTAAAATTGTAAGAAAGCCCAGGGGGCTTCTACTTGTCCCACCTCTGCCCCTCCCTTTGGGAAATGAGGAATGCTGTAAAACTGGATCATTCATCTCACTGTAGTGAAACCGTCAGGAGTGAGAGGTCATTACTGGCCAATTAAACAGCAGTTACGCCCCCTAATTGAAGCTCCCCTGACCTGTCCTTAAGTGAGGAGTGGGTTGTGGGAAGGCCAGGCAGCCACACCAACACGCCTCCGCATCCAAGCCGAATGCTAAAATGTTACTGCCGGCAGAAAAGATCTCTACAAATGTTCTTCTGCTTTAGCGTTAATTTTATCAAATTGGTGTTAAAGAAAGCATGACACTTGCCAAACTAAAGATGGCTTTTTAGCCTGCCATACAGGGCATTCTTATTGGTCATGAATATTAATATGTCTTGATTGGTGCTAACTTACAGTCACACACCCCCCCGCTACTGGGTATTACTAGCACTCCTGTGGTTTGAACGTTATAAGCCAGCTTTTAGTTGAATTTGACATTTTTTTAATTATAGTGACTCATCATGAGACTCCGGTGATTTCCACAACTTGATTATGCTATGGCCCATATACAATTCTCACCGAAAAGATAATCAGCCAGATTATGCTGGGCCATCACCCTCATATGCCCGTTTATGTGACATGTCTACATAAACGAAGCAGATTAGGACAATACAGCCAAAATGTGTTAACGACTGATCAAGACTGTAATGCATGTAGTGTCAGTTACACATAGAGTGTGTCGGGTGTAGCAGTCTGTGTTATTTTGCTACATGAAATACTTCAAATGTTAAATATTTAGGGTATTAAAGTTATTTTACCTATTAACTATGATTTTTGAGAAAATTGGTATAATACTGTATAAGTAAACCTTTGCCTACATTGATTTATTTCAGATGTGCTTGACGGATCCATGAGACAATCTTACATTAGACCAGTAAACATGGACACATTTGCAGTGCTTACAGAATAAATCAGCATGCATATGGAGCAGGAATCTGTCAAATTGGGAGAATAATCCACCACAGAGCCCGCAGGACCCCCCGGATGGAGAGAGGATGAGACCACGCTCCTAGATTGTATCTCTGCCGCTCTCTGTGTGCGTTTGATTATGCCTTAGAGTTGAGAGCATGTGTGTGTGTGTATCTGGGGAAATCCGGTTGCCTGGTGTGTGTGTGTCTGTGTCTGCGTGCTGTGTGTGATGTGAGGTTCTCCCTCCGCATGAAAAAGTGTGTGCGCAATTCAACCGGTCCGACAAGAACCTGACTGTGAGAACACCTCAAGGTGAGGGACACCCTCTGCCAGGTGTGAATGAAAGTGCGTCGGATGAATTCCACCCCCCCCCCCCCACCCTCCCCACCCTCTTCCCAATCTGGCATGTCAACAAACAGTTTCTCTCACTGTCAGCTGTAAGATCTGCGTGATCAGAATGCCACGATACAGGGGTGACAGCTATGCAACAGAATTTGAACGTTAAATACTTTCTGATCTTATATCTATTCAGATTTAACAATAACAAATAGTGTCAAATATGTTGTCTATGATAAATATTTGGCTACATAAACACACTGTGAATATATCAATTTAGGAATGTGTGTGGGTAGGCACAATATATCTCCTCAGTATATAATCTCCTCACTTCCTGTGGTTATGCTCGGATGGCTTTTGTCCCATAGCCCATTACCACTACATGAGGGGTTAGGTATTTCTGTGTGAGACTTTAAAGCATTCCCACGCCTGTAATCTGCAGGTGTTCCTGTTTTCATCTCGAACCCTGTGCACCCCAGTGAGCACACCCATAAAATCCAGGCACCATGGTGCGCATCTTCCTGGAAAAGTAGGACTGGTCTGGCTGTGCTGCCCTTGACCAGCTATTAACACTTGTTCTCCAGCTCTGCCAGAGATAGATGTCATGGTTACTCGCCTACAGACCACACCTAGGCAGTGAGGTACCACTGAGTGCCCAAGACGTGACGTTACACAAGACTGGATTACCGTATAAATCATATAAATTATTGTATAAAATTCACTTCCAGTAAACAACTGTTCCAGCTCAAATCATTCTAAAGTCTAGTTTCATTAAGTTGAAGTCGTATCATTGTCAAGGAAACCTAGCTAAGGTAAACAGTCACGCATTGTCATGATGTCATGGGCTAACTAGGCTGTTAGAAATCTGTCATTCGCCCTTTAATTAGAATGAGAAAAGGACTCAGCATCAGTGTCTTTTACATGTATCTGAAAATCACTCCCGCTGAATAAAACCCATCCGGTCACTTAATATCCTGCAGCCCATTCCACACAGGCTGACATCATCGGTGCCGACTTCCAGCCGGAGTCACAGACAGCATGCATAACATGGAAGATGATGAAGAAAGCGAGGCTAAGTGGAGGTCGCGGCTGTTGACTCTGCCGCGAGTGCCGCCCTGGCTCTCGGCAGCCGGGCCGCGGAACACACGGCCATTCAGCCCCATCAGCTGTCCTCTCAGGCTGTGAGAGAGGCTCAGAGACACTCCAATCGCGAAACAACAGGTGTGAAAGAGCTCCGAAATCAAGCCTCAGTGAACTGGGTACTGCTGCCGGGGGCCCCGAAAGCTGTGAGGGACGAGGCCGCCAGGAAAGCCCGGTGCCATCGGCTGAGGAGGGGCTTGCTGGTGCCTGCGGGCTGCCAAACCTCGACTTGTTAAAGAGACTCTTTGGTTAATTATTTGGAATGAAGATGATGAGCTGGAAGGTCCAGGTCCTTTGAAACATACTGCAAACCGAAAGGCTGACTTTAGTGGGTTAGCAAGGATAGGGAGTTAACCTTTAATTTAGGTTAGGAGGGCCTAGGTGAATAACCAGATTCCAGTTTCAGAGGGTCCTACCATGCTGAGGCTTCTTATTCTGACTGTTGTTCTGGGGAGGGTATGTTGTTTGTAGTGACGTTTTGTGGCCAACAGGGGGCGCCACGCAAAGGCGTAGTTTGAGTGGCGGCAAACACTGCCACCGCCATTAATAGTATTACAGGTACTATGTAAACCAAAGGTGTTTCCATCAGAAATCTACTGGCCTCATGTTTTGTTCAAAATCATTCATTGATTGCAGGACTGTAATAAGAATTAGAGCAAATCCAAGAGGCAGACGCCTCACTTATTTATGGTGATGCTGACTGGTGCTCATTCGCACATACATTTCGCAGACAATTTTATCCAAAGTGACGCACAATTAATAAAGCAGGGTCAATCTGTCCATGGAGCAATTTCGGGCTAAGGGTGTCGCCCAACAGTAAAGTCACTCTGCTGACTGTGGGATCTGAACCAGCGACTTTCCGGTTACAGGATCTGACCCCACAGAGTCACATGACACCCCACAACTTGACACAAGCACTGCAGAGATCCCCCCCCCCCCCCAGGCTGCTGGCGGGTTGGGAAACACCAATAAGAAGCCATCGAGGGACGCTGAAAGATGTCCCGCTTCCCAAAAGCTCACAGCGGGGCAGACTGCCCCCCCGGCCATCAATGCAGCTTTTGTCAGAACTATAAAGAAGGCCCTTGTTGAGCAGCAGAGCTAAAAAAGGAACCAAGGCCTGCCGCCATGGATCCTTCCACCTCGCCGCCCCCTAAGTCACACCAGGGGACAATGGAGACACCCAGAATGTTTTGGTGTGAGTGCTGCGGGGTCTGGGCTTTTTATAGCCTCTGTGGGGGATTGGAGGGGGGGTTCTCAGACGTGGAGAGAGATACAAGTGATTACGAAATTCTGTGGAATCCCAGCCCTCAAGTACAGGCGATGACATAAGAGAAGCATCTGTTTCTGCGGCCACGCCCTCCCACTATGGCTTGTCATTACCATTAAACCTGGGTGACCTGAGCATGAATAATGGGAGATGATCCATTTCCGTCACAATGACTTATACATTTTCATTGTTCCCCCACAGCAACATAACAGCTCAGGCTTGGAACTTAAGGCAATTCAATTTCTTCAACCCAACGTCTCAGTAGCTGCTGAAGGGAGGATCAATATTTCCAGCCAAGCCCCCCCCCCCCACCCCGGGCGGATGGGTATTGACTCTCTCAGCCGCTCTGAATTGCGAATCCACACTCCCTGTGTCATTGATTTTGGTGGGGGGTTGGGGGAATCAGGGGCCTTTCAGGGGCTGAGAGACGAACAGATAGATTGTTCCTTTCAGGACAATTTTAACCACCCTTCTCTCTCACACTCACACACATAACATGCTGCAATAAACGCCAGTTACCAACTACCCATGAGAAACGACTATCCTACAGGACAATAGCAATGAGTTTCTCTTTTCAACTGACATTCCTATTCTCCCTCATTCCTCATCTGATTTGCGAAATCTCAATAAGCGTGGAAAGATATCCGAATGTAGAAGAAATTCCGTGTTAATATTTAATCACTTGGGAGTCGCTGTATGACTTGGCTAGTGAAAAGTGCTTATCCGTACCCGCAGAGACTAGACTGCCATTCGAAGGCGAGCCGGTTAAAAATTCCACGCCATCGGGATATAGTGGGCTTTCCTTGAGCGGAAGGTTTCACTTTGCTAGGGCGGATTGGTTGGTTGCTGTATGAACGAGTCATAGAAACCTGTGAGGTGTGAGGAGCCTCCAGCCACGCTGCCTGTACTCTGTCGTGTGTAAGGATAGCGGCGTGGCCGGGGAGCATGTGGTGACCGTAGATATGCACACGGGGAATGTCAGGCATTTATTTATTTTAGCTGGTGCTTTTGTCCATAGAGGAGCACAGGAGACGCAGATTATAGTGAGCAGTAGCAGACGCACGTTTGCTTAAGAGCCAGAGCATTATGTAACATCAGAGAAGCTGGTGTGAGCTGGACAGCGTGACCATCCGGCTGTTCTAAGTAAGGACAAATACAGGCGAAGAGCAAACAGAAATGTTCTGGCGGGTTATTCAGCATGTTGCGGGCTCTCTCTGATAATGACCCGCAGGGCTGCGCATGCTTCAGCCCGGATTATCACAGCCACAGGGGATATGGGACCAAACTGTCTGAAAAACTGTATCTGTGCGATTACTGGACCATCCACCACTGTCAGCTGGCTGGGCAAAATCAGTCAGACCTTCTCACCATTTATAAAGTCCCTCCAGGTTCAGGATGGCTTCCTCCTCTTGCCAACCAGCTGAAAAACCCCCAAACATGACACACAGACACAACATAGCTTGTTAAGATCTCTGGAGGTGCAGCTCTTGCAGAAAGACTAGACCCCTGCACAGAAAAATGCGAGCTCAGGTTACCTAGAAAGGCGAAGCCCGGATCTGGTTACTGATAAGGGTCTCTTTATCAAACCCTCCCTGTTATCAGACCGGCAGAGGGCCTTGCTCTTGGCTGGTACAGTTTGCCAACAGACGGTATCAGCCATTGTGTTACAGCCAAATCTGAGAATGCCGAAGCTCTGTGGACACAGGCAGAAAGGAGCCACCTTAAGCAATGTGACAAAGGCGGGGCAGCAAAGTCACGGTTTCCTTTCAAGTTCGTGTCATCTCACAGGAGCAGAAATAGCATGGTACATTACATACACGACTGGTATTGAAAGCTAAGTTCTCAGAGCTAATTAGAGCAACAAACTGACCTGCATTACAACACCTGTGAAGAGGCTCTGGATTAGCATGATGGGGAACTCATATAGCCGACCTGGCATTGCGGTGCAACTCTGATGCAGCAGCGTGGTGGGGCCATGCCTGGGTGCTGGTGTGCCGGCCAGCCACGTGCTCCTGTAGCAGCGCGGTGAGGCAGTGTCTGGGTGCTGGTGTGCCAGCCAACCACGTGCTCCTGTAGCAGAGCGGTGAGGCCGTGCCTGGGCGCTGGTGTGCCGGCCAACCACGTGCTCCTGTAGCAGCGCGGTGAGGCCGTGTCTGGGCGCTAGTGTGCCGGCTGGCCACATGCTCCAGCCGAACTGCCAGTTATTGGAATAAGACATCATCTTTAGTGATCAAAGTTGTCTCTCTTTTTGCCCGACCGGAGTGGCACCACCCCTCCCTTCCTCCCTCTCTCTCTCGCTCGCTCTCTCTCTCTTCCGCTCTGACTCTCACACCCACAATTAGCCCATCAGTATTTCAAGCAGGCTCAAGCAGAGTAATTAAAGCAGAAAACCTTGCCTGATGAGGAAGGGTATGAGAGTGACCTCACTCACCTGCTCTTCTCAGCTCCTCCCTTGCTCCGCTCAGCTCCTCTCAGCTCCTCCCTCACTCCTCCCTCGCTCCTCTCAGCTCCTCCCTCGCTCCCCTCAGCTCCTCCCTCGCTCCCCTCAGCTCCTCCCTCGCTCCCCTCAGCTCCTCCCTCACTCCCCTCAGCTCCTAGCACTGCTTCAGTTCCAAGGGAAGCTAGCCACTAGAAGGAGATAAAAAAAAAAAGTACTTGGGATTCAGTGATGTCTATCCAATCAGGTGCCATGTGCTGCACTCCCCCCTAGGGGGCAGTCCCATAAGCACTTCAGCCACCCCCTAGCACCTGTCCAGTATAGGGACACAGCACCAGCCCACAACCCCCACCATATGTCAGCGCCCAAGCCACCTCTGATTTGGCAGCAGCCACACACAGTGTAAATCTTACACTGTGTAAAACCAAGGCCCAGCTTGCTAATATCACCCATAAGAGCAGTGACTGCTTTCAGGTGGCACATGCAAAGACACGCAGATACGCATACAACGGTGCACTGGCTCCCAACTGTAGGACACCCTGTGGCTTGAGGACAGACGTTCTGCATTTTGGAATCTGCCTTGCGTTCTGCTGTCCCTTTCAAAGCTGCAGGAGAAAACAAAGCATATCTTGGCTGACGGCCTCAGTCGAGGGGGTTGGAGACATCATCTCCCAGAAAACAGATAACTATCATGGGCTGCTAGCCCTGGACAGGCCGGGACTTTTGGGCACGACTTCTGCAGAAACAAATACAGATTGAAAGGCCTGGCCCTGCTTGCGGTTTAGCAAACAGTTCATGTGTGCACACCTACTCCCGGGGAATGCAGACGCTGTGGAAAGCGATAGCGCACTCCGGCCCCGAGTGCCAGGTGCACAGGCAGCTCAGGGCTTCTGAGAGCAGAACATCTCGGCGAGTAGGAAGCGAAACTCTCCGACGTCACCCCGCCAGCAGTTTCCTCAATCGAATCGGGGGCCGGAAGCAGAGCGCGAGCTCCTAAAAGCGCCTGCTCGGCCGTCCCAGCATGCCTCTCTCCGCCGGCTGGAGCGAGGCCGGGCGGCAGGGCTGACAATAACAGCCGCTATCCCCTGGCAGTCGCGGAAAGCGAGGCCTGGCACAGACACGCAATCCTCGCGTCCTCGTGACCGCTATTTAGCACAGAGGTGGCAGGCGGCCACGGTCTGTGATCTGCACCCCACCCATTTTCTCAGTTCACATACAGGGTCTACATGTCTTCAATAATCAGTCGATGATGATCCAACTCCCGTCTGCTCGATCTAAGCGACCCGGCAGGCTGCAGACCTGAGAACAGGCAGGGCCTCAGTGCTGTGCCCTGGAGTACACCTGTCACTCGCGCCCTGACAAGCCACTGGTCGGGGTTCAGTAACCTCCCGGGCTATACTCCTGGCTAAACAGATGGATGCCGGGAGTGGCCTTGGCATTCAGCCCCCAGTTTGTGGACGGCTGATAAACCTATGGGTCACTGAGTTTGTGGCGTGGAAAAGCCAGATTGGCTGAATTTGGTCCAAAAATGGGGGGGGGGGGGGTGGTCCCAACGTCTTTGGCTCTTGAAACTGACTGTTTAAAAACATTTGCAACAGCATTCTGCAAAATACAGGTAGTGGCTTGGCATCTGCACCAAACACGTTAATTACACCCAGCGATCTCACAAAAGAGAACAGACAAAAAGAAAAGATTTGAAAAACACAAGTTAATTATGCATTTCAAAAAGTGGAGGCCGAGTGGAACAATCGTCATAGACACAGGCCATCTGTCATCAGCCTCGAATATCATGTTCCTCTTTAATGCGGAACAGGAACTTTATGTTGGACAGTTTCAGGTACCTTCTCCATCTGATACACAGTGGTAATAATAATGGGGAAACCAGATAATTAATATTTCAATCAAGGCAGAACTATACAACACCTGCAATGGAAAGGGAGCGTTTCTGTTATTGGGAAGAAAAGAATTTGAAAAGTGTGGCTATGCCATAAAATGAGGAAAGAAGAATAACTACTGTAAATCAGAATGTGGTACACTAGTATGACCTGGTGCCCAGTACGACATATATTAGCCTATATAGCACATATTATTGAAAACGTTACATTTGCTTCTTTTAAATATTTTATTAATCAAAGCATTTACAATAAACTGCAGCCATATTTGCCGGGAGAACAGGACAGGTGAAACTTTCAGTGTCTTGGGCAGCATGTGTTGATGATTCACGCAGGAGCGCACCGGACCTCTGGGGGGGTGCCGGTGTACGAGGGCGGAACAGGAGTGGGGCTAAGGAGCTGTCCGTCACTGAGACAGGAACCCGATGGGGGCAGACGGTCGCAGGTGGCGTTCACGCGCCACCCCCGACTCCTCCCCCAGCAGGATGAAAGGCCGCCACGCCCGAGTCTCACACTGCACCCTGCTGGGCATGGGGAGAAACGCGGCAGACGGCACGCGGCTCCAGAAGGACTCCCTCATTAGTAAGATGCAGAGTGCCCTCGGCAGAGCAGATTAGCAGAAAAACGGTCCCCCGCCTCTGTTAGCTTTGGCGCTCTGACTGACAAGCACCAGCCTTTGCTACAGCCACGCTGACGGACAGCGCAGAGGCCGAACGAGACACTTACCTGGCCATGGATCTGCCAGGATCCTCACCTGTCTCCTTACCCTCTTCCGGGGACTTGCGCTCCTAAACCGGCAGGTCAGCCGGCCCAGCACCACCGAGGCACATAATCTCCGGGTCCAAAGGTCGGCAAACATGCGTCACCGATTAGGCTCACCTCTGCGCCTAGCTTTTGGTGGTCCAGCATCCATAAATGGTCAGGGATCTCAATAGTTGCAACATACTTGTGTTGAATGCACCCCCACCACCCTTTTCTCAGCCAAACAAACAGTGAACAGGCAGCTCTCTCCTGCCGCACTCTGAAACTGTGTTATACACACATAAGGAGACACAGATGTCCGCCTGGTCTAACGGGGCACGCGTTACACGCCTGCTTGACCAGGAGGGCCCCCTCTGCAGGCCACAGCGATGCCTGGGGCCTCATAGTTTCCTGGATAAGCCACGGGTCACGCAGAGGTGAGGCCTAATGAATTTAAGTCCATCATGAAAAAGCAGCATGATCCCCCTCCTCTGGGGGCAAAGGTGCTCTCCAAAGGTGGGGGGGGGCAGCATGGGAAAACAAAGGCCTTGTTGACATACCCAAATGCTGTAGATCTGTCACCAGGTCCCCCATCAACATTGGATGGGGGGTGGTGGGAAGCTGCCACGTCTGTCAGGTGACATGGCTGGAGCTCCCAGCAATGCTCCTCTCTGCGTCAGAGTGCCAACAGCCCGCGGGCCAGCCGAGGGGCAGAGGCAGCCTGGCACCACGGCACTCAGCTCCCCAGCCAAGCTCGCCGTCGGAGACGGCTCCCAGGGAGAGCCAGCCGAATGATCAGAAATCCAAGCGATGAGGGACCAATTACAGGCTTACAGTCATTTCCTCAGCTCCAAAATCAATGAGGAAAAGAAAAAAATATCTGACAGTACAGAGAGTTTTAAAAAGTCCTATTCTGCGTGAACAGTGAAGCTTTTTCCCCCCTCGGCTTGACAATGTAATAGCTGGGGAGGGACTGCACTACTGAAAAAAACAAACATGCAGCCCACACAGGCTTAAACTGGGCCTCATTGTGTTAAAACACCCCCACCAGCTACAGACAATGTCCTCCCATCCCCAGGCCAAACACAACCAATAACCGAAACACCCCTCCCCCCACTCGCTGCTGAGGACTTCCACACCAGCAAAGTGCCCAGTACATCGCCGATCAAACCAAACCTACAGGAACCGCAGGTACATTGTATAAACTGCCCTTCAGTGACACAATAGGGTATGTTGCCATTATAACCGGCTAACCATTGTCCTGTATTCTTTAGACCTGAAAAGCACGTATTGAAACCAAATAAATCTACATAACTAGTACATAGTAGGAAGAGCTCGGTCTGACAGGAGTGGAAACGCGTTGGTTGTCCCCGCCCAAACCCAAATTCTCAGGTGGAGAAAAGCCTGTGCCTTCATTTCAAACTCAACTGCTATGACATTGAAAACAGTTAGTCTTACGTATAATTTACTTATAATCGGCTGTGCCACAGACACATAAACAGGACAACGTTAACACTGAGGATTTGTATAACTTAGAAGACTAAAATGTCTACCACATGTATTTGATAAGCATCAAAAAAAGTGGTTCCTCTGTGGTTAAGACTTGAATAAAGTCAGTTGAATAGAGAATATTTTTGCACTCAGGCCAGATTCCCTTCTATATAGGTTCTGAAGATCAGAAAATGCCGTCTTTTTTCGACTGGAGAGCTGACATGCTGAGCTGTCGCAATCATCGGGCACACATTCAGGTTATACAAAAAGGCCATTTTCCAGGCCCAAAAGCCAGAGAATCTGACTAATCTACAGTAAAGATCTTTTACACTTCGGCAGGGCTTAAGGCCTCATAAAACACTTTTTAACAGCAGAAAGTCAGTCAGTTATAAATTAGAAGTTGGTAGGAAATGTTTGGGTGCCTGCCTACGATGGCACTTATTGTATCTGACCTGATTAGAGCATCTACATCATTATGAGAAGTTTCTTTTTCTCCCCTCTGGCAAGTGCTACACTGGCACCAGTGAGGAACACCACAGCTGCCAGGAACTGTTGAATTGGTCCGACTGCTGTGTGAGCCCTGAATTTCCAAAGCAGCTGTAAAAATCAGCCTGTAAGATCTACTCCCCATAGGCGGCCAGAGGAGGAAGTCCTGTGAGTGCGGAAAGAACAGGAGGCAGAGCAGGAACACAACGGCCTGGCCTGCACAACACAAGAGAGTGGCCAGGGTTCCCGCAGACTTCACACAGTGCCATAACTGCTCCCCACAGAACGAAAAACGTGACATAAACCTGCACTTCCCAGCTTAAAGCAGGCCTCCTAATAAGACAAGCTCCCAATCCTCAGCAAAAATCAATTCTAATAATAATAATAAAAGAAAAAATAGATTCACAGCCACCATTACTGAGAGGCCACAGCTGTAAGCACGAGCTTGGTCATGTGACACTTCCATCCGGTTGCATGCTAAGTTCTTTCTTGGGCAGCGTCACCCGGCAGCAGCCACTGACTGCCACCATGTTCTGAAAGCATAAAGATATTTGGCCAAACTGAGAAGTCCACTGCTTTTGTGACACACAAGAAACTTCAAGGTCATGTGGGGGTGGAGAGTGGGGGGGCGGTCAATTAACATGCAACAGAATAACAGCCACAGCAGAGATCTTGCTGAGATGATTTCTGCTTCTGATTAATTGAGCATTTATAACCAAATGCAGGTATAAACCCAATACATATTCCATCTTCTGCAGAGAAGTATCAGACTTATACTTCACTATGGTAACATTCAACATACATTTTTAATAAGCAAGAGTTATAATTTATGTCAGGAGCTTTCGGTACCATTCAATTTAATATGGGGGAATTCCTTTAAAAAAAAATCACACCCCTACAAATCTAACCACTGACAGAAACTCAGCAGAGCTGTATCAAGCTTTACATTTATTCCTCTAATTTGTGAGCAGCACCATGACCATGTACTGGAAGCAGCACAACACAATGGACTAGTGAACAGTCCAAAGTGTACTCTACTTAAGAGCATCTTAAACCATCTTGCGCATCTGACACTGTGGCCAATGGAAGCTCTGCTTTGATTTTGCTTTGCTGCAATTTCTTCACACATTAGTGGAAGACACCAAGGACACCAGCGTATGTTTGCGGTGACTCATTCTCAATCCGGCCAAAAAAAGATTTCGATCCACCTTGTCTTGAGCCTTATTTACAAATGAATGTCATGGAAACAAGAATTACTCAAGAACTCTAACTACACCATGACGTTTTTTTTCACCCGCAATGACGCGTTTGCATTAATCCCAGTTTCAAAGTAAGTTGCTTTAACAAAATGAAAAAGAAACATGTAAAATCGCTAGTTTAATAGGCTTTGTTACAATTACATTGTTGTTCTGTACATTTTTTTTAAACTTTTAACCAAAAGAATATAGCAAATAAACAAAAAAAAAAACATGGATTTATAATTTAATCACAGAAGACAAGATTTTTTTGACTGCATGACAGAGTTGAGGGAGCATGGAAGCCAATTAGTCACACAAGTTCCAAAGTTCACACCTCCAGGAACTATGCAGGAACTATGTACTGAATGAAACTGTGTTGGGTGTATAACACACTTTATGGAAATTAACGTCAAATTATTCTCAAGACTTACTTCAAAATGACGTGCCATAAGGTGCCACGTGGCTTTGAACATTTATTAAAAAGTGAAAGATAAATGATATTAACTGGGAGGCTGGGCCAGAGTCTAGTATTCGAGGGATATAACTGTATTGCAATAAATAAATTTGGCTGTGAAGTCAAAGCACACTGAACATTTTGATAAAAAATTTAACCAAATGAAAATCATGTGGGTTAAGGTCCTTCAGAACACCCCTAGGATAACAGGTATTCATGATATGCAAGTACAGTACTGAACCAGCCATTTGCAGTACACTCGTTTTGTTCAGTATCCTTCCAAAAAAAAAAATGAAGGATCTTGAGATATTGGTTTCTCTCGCCAAAGAAAAAAGATTAAAACTTACGACAAAAGTTTTTCATTCTTTACTTCCC
Organism: Petrocephalus sullivani; assembly: GCA_026780845.1. Taxonomy (NCBI): domain Eukaryota; kingdom Metazoa; phylum Chordata; class Actinopteri; order Osteoglossiformes; family Mormyridae; genus Petrocephalus; species Petrocephalus sullivani. The sequence continues at coordinate 2,398,711 of JAODKM010000025.1, forward strand.
CGGTAAACCAGTGAATCATCTGCCAACCGCGACCTTCAAGCATCAATGTATGAATAAAGAAGCAAATCTACACCAAGCTTGTTTTCAGTTGAAGAAATTAAAAAGAAAAGATCTAAAAATATCTACCTCATCTTTAGAAATTACACAAAAGGGAGACAAAATCCGCAATCTATGTAGTTTCTTTTTAAGTCGTTTTATGGAATATTACTAAAGTCACAATAATTATGTGTGACATAGCAGAACACTAACAGAGCAGAAGCAAACTAAAAAAAAAAAAAAAAGCCAGCCAAACAATTCAATCTGTTTAAAGAAAACTGATTAGTTATAGGGGTCATCGTAATAAATCAAAATAAATGAAAATATAATCAATCTTCTCCGTATTATATATTCTTCTGAGAAGTCATGTTATTTGTTAATTGCCTCTTAAATTTTGTTTACTTTTTTTCGCCCTAAATAGTCCTGGTGTCAATCATTAAGACTTGTAATTTGAAGTTAGCCAAGTCAGGCCCTCGTAGAGTCCGTCACCCGTGGTGGCGCAGGATGGCTGCACGTACCAATTCCTATCTCTGATGCGGGTCAGGCCCAGTTTCTCCTGGATTTCGTGCGGTTTCATGGCATCTGGCAGGTCTTGCTTATTGGCAAAAATCAGGATGATGGCGTCCCTCATCTCCCGGTCATTGATGATGCGGTGCAGCTCCTGCCTCGCCTCGTCTATCCGATCTCTGTCGGCACAATCCACCACGAAGATCAGCCCCTGGGTCCCCGTGTAGTAGTGCCGCCACAGGGGCCGGATCTTATCTTGCCCCCCGACATCCCACACGTTGAATTTCACGTTTTTATAAGTGACAGTCTCCACGTTGAAGCCGACGGTGGGAATGGTGGTGACAGACTGTCCCAGTTTGAGTTTGTAAAGGATCGTCGTCTTCCCGGCGGCGTCAAGTCCAAGCATCAATATTCTCATCTCCTTGTTGCCAAAAATCTTCGATAGCATTTTCCCCATCTTGTAAACAGTGCATAAATATCCAGTTATTAGGAGAAAAGTTTCTTTTTCTTAGCCACTCGTGCCACTCGCTCCCCCCTTCGCGTCAAACGAAAGCGGAGCAGTTTTTCTTTTTCCAAAATAAAAAAATCCAATGAACAAAGGCGCCGTGCGGGTGAAATTAAGCCGCGTACCGATGCCCTCTGGATGGCGTGTTGATGGGATGGACCATCTGCGTGAAGAGAAACCAGAGGAAACGATCAGCGACCGACTGCTGCGGGCGAGGGTGCCGGCGAGCTGTCACGGAGCGCCCCGCGCCGCCGGGCCGGCGATCGCCCGAAGTTGATCGCCCGGCGGTATCCGGTTATCGGTAGCTAAGGGGCCCCGAATCGATAGCGGACTAGCACTCGGGAAACCGCTTAGCCGGCAGCTTCGTCCTTTTGTCAGATTCCCAGGCGGCTCCCGCCAGACCCACCTACTGCCCGCACGGCGGCCCGGCCCCGGCTTTCCTCAGTACTACTGATTCTCCTTTATATTAATTTCCCTGCCGCTTCCCTAAAACTTGCAGCAGAGCCCGGAGCCTCCGAGCCGGCCCGCGGCGCCCGAGCAGGGCCCCCCGCCGAAGCCCGCGGCGCCTCACACCTACTTCCTCCCGGCGTGTCAGCCTTCGGGTTCCTCCGTCCCCCCTCCGGGTCCCTCCGTCCGCTCGCAGGCAGCTCCCCCCCGGCGCTCCCTTTGTCTCGCTCCGCGCCGCCTGCCCTGCCTCGCACGCAGACGCACGCCCGCTACGGCACACGGAAGAGCCCCGGCCTCCGAAAGCCCCAAAGGTCATCGATTCATTCGAGGGCTTCCTTCGCCTCTTCTGCCTGCAACACAAGAGCGGTTCGCGGAAGGGAGGGGTGTCAGGAGGCGCACAACTTTCGGCGCCGCGACCCTCCGCACGACGTCAGGCAGCGGCGTCCCGGGCCACCCTCACGTCCCCCCTCACACACACCCCGAATTTAAATCGCCATTTACCGTTTTTCCTGCGGCAGCGGCAGCCCTCCCGTCAGCCGAGTATATCCAGAGCGCTCCGGCGCCTCTCCTCTCAGTGGCTCGCAGAGCCGCTCCGTGAAACCGGAAAAGGTGTGGAGCCGGGGCGCCCGCCACTTCCTGTCGCTCACGCGCCAGCCCCCCGTCCCCTCCCTTCGCCTAGTTTCTGTGCTCAGCCTGCGCTACCGGCGAGGGCGGTAGGAAACCGGCGCCATTTCGGCTCCCACGTCCGCGCTCCCTTGTGGATTACACGCATGGCACCGTCTCTGGCATGCTACAGAGTGTTAATCAGACACGCCATCCTCGTCGTCGTCGGGCCAAAAGTCAAAAATGATCATCTTCGTTTAAACGCCGCCCCCGTCCCCGGTGGAAGGCCTTTAGGACGGCAGTGCCGGTAGCGCCTGTTAGCCTTAGCGTTAGCATTAGCATTGACATCTGGCGTGCGCGCTCACGTCATTTTACGCGAGAGGTGGCTCGTCGTGACGTGAATGCTTTTTAGTGGACGCCGTGCTGGATTTCGAATAATGCCGCATCACCGAGAACCTCGTGTGCAACTGACAGGAGGCTCGTCCTCTCAATGTTCTGGTTTCCTTTGCCGAATCTCACGGGAACCCGCCCTCTTGCTATAATAACATCCCCTGGGTAAAAATAGTTTGCCTGTACAGGTCAAGTAGTATTTGTAAATGTAGGTGTACGAATATTTTACATCAGTAAAATTGCGCTTTAGTGGGTTTTAAAATGATCTGCTAGTACTTCGAAAGAAGTATCACATTTCTAGATCCTGGTTTTCAGTTTTGAGGGATGATTGAATTCAAGCAATAGACTGACGTAGGATTTTTATTGCTGGAAGATATTACAGAAGCAGAAGTACATGTTTTGAATCATTTATTCATTATGGCAGTGGAATTCGAAAATATATATTAAACTAAAAAGTGAGTAAATGTTTTCCTAGACAAATACCTAAATATTTAAAGAAGTCAATAAAAATGTTTGAACTATAGCTCACTTTTAATGCGTTAGCCTAATCAGTTGTTGTTTTTATAGTGCTAACTTTTCGTAAACTTTGAATACAATAATATTGTATGTTTCCACCCAGAATTTTTAAAAAACAATTCTGTAATTTTATTGGTCGTCAGAAACACCGAAACGCTGATTACTTTCGCCCTCTTGTGCCAAGAATAAGGATTGCAGCGTAATAGTACAGTCCTTCATAGACGATCGAGTTTCTCTCGGGGGGAGATAAGAATTTGTGAGGTCAATGGGAAAAAAAAGTCCTGCATAGTGGTTCCATGTTCTTAGTGTGGAATAAATGCTTTAATGTTCCTGCTGTACAGAGGGAGCTAACAACAACTGCTGCCATTTCCTAAAGGGCTCCTGTGTCCTGATCATTGTTGTATTTCTATGTCTGATATCTGCAAATGACAGGGTTGACCAGGTGGGCTTCCCTTCCTCCCACCTCAACAGCATTGCCATGGAAGCCGTTTGATTCTCATCAAAGTCCCCGTTCACAATGCCTGCTGGGGAGCACCTGTCCGGCCTCTTGGTCTCAGCCTTGCCTGTGAATGTCATATGCGAGTTCCTTATTCTCGCTATTCTTTCACACTCAGTAATTTCCTTTTTTGGTGGAGGAATTGCATTGTGGGCCAAATTAGGGTCTGCAACAGAGCGTGGCGATGATGCCTGACGGGCTGCATTCAGCCTCCCCAGAGCTCTGCGGTATCGCCGCTGCACCAGCTCAATCCCCCCAAGGCAGTATCGGCTCTCCAGTTCCAAGCTCCGGATCATGGCTTCGTGCTCTAGAGCTTGGTATCTGTGCAGGCCGTCCTTAGCAGTGGATCCTGGCTTCTGCATTTGCATCACATTCATTTGGCTTTTATTCTCTTCAAAAAATTTGTACAATGACCTGTATGAAAAAAAAACTATTCCATTAGATGGATCTGCATGCTAAAACCCTCCGTTAAAAACTACAATATAGATTTTATGATATTATTTTTAAAATGACTGATAGGTTAAAACTGAATTAGACATTTTCAAGGCAAAAAACAATATATAAGTTTCTAATGTATGCAAAGAAAGTAGAAATAGGAAAAATTGATAATAACAGTCATAAAATGCGACACTCATTAGAAGTTTCTCAAAAACGTACCTTTTGGTGTCAGTCACATCAAAACTGGCGTGAGTTACTTGCCCAGCCTGATCTCAATGGAACATTTTCTTTTAGTACCACGGTAGGTCCCGAAAGCCCAAATGACCCTACCCAAGTAGGACAGCGGCTAGAAAATTCTTTGTGCAGACAGCCAATCCAGTAATCGAACATCCTATACTGAAACTGATACCCATGTGATCTCTTCAATCTGTATTTACAGCCCACCAGACTTTCCTAGTGGTTCAATGGGTAACAAGAAACTGATTTGACTTATCTGAGCTGTAATGTTTCCGTTTCAGCAACTGTAGACGCATAGTTGCATTAACAGATCATCTAGTGAAAAAAATAGAGACTTGTGAAAGGACTGGAATAGCACTGGATGCTACACAAGCAAGACATTCGCTGCTGGTACAAAAAAAGATAAGGCTGCATTTGGCCATGCAATATTTAAACCAGAGCTCAGATGACTAGTCTTTAGATTCACAAGAGTACCTGCTAAAAGTGCAGCACCTGTTTTATTATTTTCATTTCTTTTTCATTAAGCTGGCGGAGTCTTTAAACGTCAGCGTATAAATTATTTGCTCAAGAAACAAGTCATATGCACCTAAAAAAAAAAACATAATCCCATTTGCTCCTGGCCAAATATTTATAATGCAGAATTTGTTTTTCTTTATGACAAAGCAAAAACTATACTTTTACAGTGCTACTATTTATAATGGCTCCTCTTTTATGCAACAGACCTTGAAAAACGAGTTGTCGAAACTCCACTTTTACAGAAACGAGATTACCAACCACCGAGCGTCAGAGTTGCGGTGGCAGCTGCGGCGCGGGCGGCACCGCAACAGCGCCCCGCCCCCTAGAGGTAAGCGTGATGCACGTGACCTACGAGCGTGGAGCGCCGCTGGGGAGCCTGGGCTGGGGTTAAATGCCGGAAAAAAGGCACGGGAGGGATTGGACGGAGGGAAAGCCTTCGCAATATTTAAACAACGGCATATTAATAACAAATCGCAGTCAAGTGCACAGGGTTAAGTAGTGTTCTTAACTGGGCGTTAGACAATGAGGAATCCGAAAAAACGATGGACAGTAAATTGTACTGCTCATTGAAATATATGGAAGACCTAAACAATTTGTTGTCAGACACGCATGGAGGGACGCATTTCGAAAGGTATCTCCGCTTGCATGTGCTGGATCTGCGCCGTTTGTTTTGTTTTGTTTGTGCTGGGCGGACATGCTGCTATTTGTAATGACGTAGAACGTATTAAGTCCCGTCTATCAGTATGGAGACTTTGCACCGTTATTTTCCTCTTCCACTGTTTTGTGTTTGACTGTTGACGGTGTTTTGAACAAGTTTTCAGCACATTTGTTTTTAAAAATGTAGTAAAGTGCAAAGGAATGACGATGCAGATATTTACTAATCGAAATGCTAGAATAGTGGTTAGCATCTTAATGATCTAGCCTGCTAAATGCAAACGTGGTTCTTTCAAATGCTCGCTGTCTTTTATGTTTTGCATTTTATAGGGTTTTCAACTTTATGGCGGTTGCGTAGGTGCATTCCATGTGATGGTGGCAAGCACAGATCGTGGCGGACATATATTATATGCAGAAATGCGTAGCAAGAGTAAAACTGAATGCCACTTTCAACCCATGGTAACATCGGATTACATGTGAATAAGAAGCAAGCGGGCGTTGCGTGTTTTGTGTCACTTTTGCAACCAGCCGAGACAAGCTGACGTGGAAGGGAGCCCAGAGTCTATTTTGTCATCTGACACGCGTGTGTACCCAGCGGTCGAGTTGAAATTTTGTTGCGTTGCGCACGTCATTTTTTAAAATTACATTTGCATATGTGTTGAACTTCAGTAGTATTTTACCCACCTTCATTTAAATAAATGTTTTGGTTCATCAGGTGAGTTCCAGTGAGGTCCTGTAGGTCTACCCCGAAATGCTTTCAGAGGTTCGACCCCACATAATATTGTCATATATTTTGTTTTTTTTCCCCCCCTGATCTGTGGTCTCCTCTTAATATATTCTTTACTCTACAGGACGAAAACTCTTTTTGAAGAGATCCGTGCCTCGGTCAACAACAATGAGGAACAGGACCGGTCCTTTTGGAGGCCAGTCCTTCCCTGGGGAGGCGTGTACACCATCCGGGCTGGGCGCAACGCCATCTCCTGCACTCCCTTATATGTGAAGATCAGCCTCAAGAACACCTGTACCATTGATGGCTTCCTCATGCTCCTATATGTCATTCTGCGAGAGAACAAGGCCTTCCCACGCGAGGTGGCACTCTTTCTGGGTAAGGACTTTGTGGAACATTTCCTATACCTTATGGACTCTTATGACTACACCACTGTCAAGCTGCTGTGGATCTGGGACAAGATGTCCAAGCAGCAGTACAGGTCAGAGGTCCACCGGGCGGCGCTCGAGATCGACCTGTTTGGCAACGAGCATGAGAACTTCACTAAGAACTTGGAGAACCTGATGTCGACCATTCAGGAGAGCTTCTGCACCAACTGGAATTGTCCAGCACGCTTCCAGGAGTTCCTTCAGACGACCATCAATATCAAGTAAGCTGGAGAACAGGATTGCCCAGTGTAACTGTTCTGTAATTTGTTCTGCAATACTGATTTCCACTCAGTGTGGACATGAGTGCAGTTACACTAGGGCAGTGTTTCCTGACCCAGTCCTCGGGGGAACAGTACACATTTTTGCTCCCTCCCAGCTCCCAGCCAATCAGGAACACCAAATACCTGGTACAGTTGCACTGGGAGCTGAGAGGAAGCAAAAACGTGGACTGTCCGGGATTCCCAGAGGACGGGAAACACTGCACTGAGATGAACCAGAATCCATGTCAGGAAGGACACTTCGAGCTCGGACGGGATTTGTAAACTACCATTTCAGTTAAAAGGACCTGGATTTCACTTAAACACGGAGTTCTTGCTGCATGCTGATTGGTCAGTCTCCTATAATCATGCACTTCTCACTGATGTTAATGTGAAACCGCTGGATGAGTCTTTCAATCAAGGAAATTAACCAGTCAAAGTGCAAGAAGAACTGAACTATGTAACCAAGCACAGGAGCCTCTCAATTTTAAAGTAGCTTGTAAAACCTGAAGTAGCTCAAAGTGTCTGGGATGGCATGGATTATCTGGTCACCCTAAGTTACATGCCTGGTTTCAACAGACATAAAGCTGGGGGCTGATGTTAGACTCCGCTAAAGACCTGTAGTTGCTATACATATGAATCGTGATACTCCACCGAACAGTTAGACCACAGTTCAGCATTCATTGGCACGGTTTTCTTCTCTCGTTACGTAGTTAAATTAAAAGGAAACCCAGCTGTCTACTGTTGAGCTTGTGATAACCAGAGAGGAGGTTTTCTTGCCAGGTTGGGGCTCTCTCTGGTGCTCAGGAATGCCTAATGAGTACTGCCAGAGGGGCCACAGGCCCTGCATAAACAGCAGGCCCCATGTTAGGGGTTTGTGTTCCCTTGCTTTTGTAAACCTTATAGGGCCAGTTTCCTGGGACGGCCAATGCATTCAGAGGCGCTGATGCATAGTGCTGGGCGTGGCTGACAGTGTGCGGGTGGAGAAACTCTCTCTCTGTTGCTCATTCTGCTTAAAATGGTGCCTCGCATCTTTGCTGGAGATCCCGCAGGGGCCCTTGTGAAGGTGGCTGTCTGCCTACGGGCTCATGTGACACGGAGAGCTGTAGTGCTCCTGGGGAAATCGCTCCCGGCGTCTGACTTGTGTGTACCTATCCTCTATTTTAGCCCGCCCCGAGAACAGCCTCACAAAGATCTCATCCAGTCAGCGGTCGACACATTTTTCTGTCCAAGGATTCTTTTCTGCAAGGAACTGGGGTATGTGAGGTGAAAATGAAACTGAAAGTCATGGTGCAAACATTCATCTTCTACCCGCGTATTCCGTGCAGGGGCTTCGTGACGTTTGTCTGCTCTTTTTTTGTTTTTTAAAGTGTAAACCTTGGTCTGACTCTGACTGTATCAATATAGCACATACCATTTCTTCTCTTGCATTACCTTTTTTCTACACCAGGGGGCAGCATTGTCCTCGTTCATTCACTTATTTCAAAACTGACTATATTTCCTTAATAGCTGCCCAGCTGTATCTAAACAGGGTTTCAATGTGCAATTTTTTTTTTCCTACTATATTTCTTCTGCTCCCGTCTACATTGCAGGTGTGATGGCCTGAGGGAGTTTTCGCAGCGGGTATTCTGCCATGGAGCTCCTCCCTTTGTCATCCTCAACATGCAGTTGTGGAAGTCAGAGGAGCTGGCGTATGTGCCCTACCACCTCGACCTCTCTGAGCACAGGTCAGGCAGCTCGAGGACCGGCTTCAAACTTAAATGGCTTTTATTTAAAAATAAAACATTGAGTTACAGGACAGGGCTGGACTGTTTCAGTTCTCACCTTACTGACTTAATCGTGTTATTTGCACCTGAAAGGGCAGAAATTGGACCACATGACTCAGACTGCCATAAGTGCTTAGAAGTATCGATGAACAGAGATTAACACTGAAGTTGAATATGTACCAGTAGACTTGGTGACTCTGTAGAGCCAAAATCTGCCCCCCCCCCCCCCCCACGAATTATTATTCTGCATGTATCCAAATTAGCTAAGAATTGCTAAGTATGAATAGTTTTGGAACAGAAATCCATACCAAAGCAGAAAATCGTATGCAATTCCTTAGGTACTCACTAGAGGGAGCCACGCTCTTCAGTAAAGAGGAGCACCACTACTCCGCGGCCTTCCAGATCGACGGCTACTGGATGCACTATGATGGGCTGCGCAGCGACAACCTGATTCTGCTTAACAAACCCCCAGAACTGCTGCTGCTCTCCTCACTGGTTTATGTGCGGATTGATAAGTGAGGGTCTGAGACCAGACAGATGCAAGAGTCCTGGGTGGGGGGGGGGATTTCTTTTTTTTTTTACCCACTCTTCACTCACATGTTTGTATATAATTTTTTTAGCACTACAGACAATGACAGTATACTATATGTTGCATTCCGTTGGTTAAGAAAATGGTTAACGGCTGCTGGTCTTGGTACTGTAGGGTTTTTCTCTAGGTGTTTAAATTCCAGGCACGTGTTTTAAGGGAAGGGGGTAATTTAAAGGCTACACAGTCCGTTCCATTTCCTACTTTCTTTCCAGTGTTTATAAGATTTTGCCAGACTGCCACTTCTAAAAAGCTACCAGTGCAAAATTAGCTTGCTTATTTTAGGGGGGGGGCTTGCTTGGAATCCAAGAAAAATATGGACTATAATAGTTCTGGGATGACACACAAACTGAAGTCAGAAATTTGCCATGTGTTCTTTGGAAGAAAGTTGTGATTTTCATAGTGGTGCTGAGAACTCTGTCATGCTAAAAAGTAGTTTGAGAGCAGTTCTTTAATAAAGTTACCTAAGCATTAAAGTAATCACATTGCAGATTCATATGGATATATGGTTTGTCTGATTTCTTTATTTTTAAAATATATATATATATAGCATTTCCTGTGAGTGCCAGGAATGATTTTGCTTTCTTCTTGACTTGTAGCCAGCTGAATAAATAGAATTTAATAATGAGGTTTTAAAAAAAAAAGCATTTTAGAGGAATGGTGTCCCCCCCCCCCAAAAAGCGTAAGAGAGATACAGTCAGCCATATTGCATTCATAGCAGGGTAGATATGGGTGCAGGGAGGGAGGAAGAATTCACCACCATGTCGCACATGTTGTTATGCACCATGCTTGTGCTTTAGACATACATTGACTAGTGGATCCTTTTGCATTCCTTTCTCTCTTGGCCTCTGTAGTTTAGACACAAACGAGCCGCAGTGAATTTGCCTGATTTTCATCAGACTATCAGCTCTCCACACGGGTCAGCCATCACTATGCCGATGTAAATTATTTCAGTGCATGGGAGACCTATGACAGAGGTGTAATTAAAACGTGACAAATGAAGGCTCATGGAAGGACACCCATCCGGGGGGGTACGTCTCTGAGGGAATGGATGTATGTGGGGCTTCTCGACTTGAACAGGTCTGTTTTGGCGATACCAATGTTAGGAAAACGGAAAAAGTGCAAGAAGAAAAAACAGAAAATAGGATTATTCTAAAGTGTGGAGTTCCCCACAGGCCCGCTCGGTTTGCCGGGGGGTGCCAATGGGGTTCTGGAGGCCTTTTCCCACTTTCCGCCCTGCAGATGCTCTCAAATACAGAAATCCTTGTGTCTGAACTGAAAACCCGAGGTGCGGGAAATTGATTAACTGGTTAAACGCTGAATGTGTGATGGACATTAAGAGGCAGACTTTCTGCTCAAAGAAATTTAAAATTAGTATTCAAAACTTGGACTAGACAACAAAATAATTCAAAAACTATTTGTAATAACTAGGAATGGTTAAGGAATACTGGTGGGCAGTGGCCATAAGAACAGAAGGTGATATGTGGTGCTTGTTCTCAGATCCCTAGGCAGCTCAGCATTGTATATAAGAGTCATGATAAAAGCCCATGTACTGGATATACCCACTATGGTCTCACCCTGATTTTGCAGTGCATTTTATTACAACACCATGAACTTAACTGCCCAGTGTTATTAGCCTTTAACAGTTTACACTGACAAATGTTGTCATTGTTTATCAATTTTTTACCCTACTTTGAACTTAAAAACCTTGATATACTAATTTTATTCTCTTTTTCCTACTTTTATTGCCAGTTCCAAACTGCAGTCATTGAATACTGCATCATATATATATATATTTTAAGAATAAAAAGTATATATTTATACCCAATTGTATTGTGTCATGTGTGAATATAGAGCATATTTTAGCTAATACATAAACTACTAATAAAAGTTAACATTACTATCCTTGAAATGGAATAAACCAGCATCATAAATGGGATTTGCATGGCCAATTTAAAACGGCACATTTTCTACTATCGAGGTCCTTAGGTTGCTTAACCTATGAAGACTTTTCTCACTTTGACTGAAGGACCTGACAAACAGATTTTTAAAAAAAATGGCTGCACATGGGAACGAATCCAGCAGGTTACCTTTTTAACGCAGGCATTTATTCAGTTATTGAACTGGGTACAATCGATCCACACAAATAAAAACAGACTAGTGTGTATGTTCAGTCAGAGCTTGATTAAACGTGGATGAAAAGAAACACTGGTCTAAAGTCTACATAATCCGTTAGTCCAAGCAATAATCCCCAAAGGTGATTATCACCTTACTTGCGATGCAGACACCCTTCAGGGGGAACTACCGAAGGACCTGGGTGCTAATTTGGCCCGTGGTAAGGTCTGCCTCAAAGACCTTTTTTTTTGTGAAATGACCTAATGAACTAAAAGTAAACAGTCCTTCCCACATCTGATATATTCTTCTATCCCCAAATTCATCAGTAAAAATGAGCACTTTGGTGATAAAGATGGCAAAACAGAGGTTTTAGGTTAAGCCATGACGAATGGGGGGGGGGGGGAGAAGAGAGAATATTTGTACACAGTGATACACACACTGTCACACCACCCACCGTTTTTGCAGTTTTACGTTTTCAGGTTCCATGTATAATTAATATTAATATATCTCACGTAAGAAGATGCACATTATAAGCCAGTCACTTGCATCAGCATTGTCCTCCTCCTCTACGACACAGAGTGGATGGTGGACCAGTTTCTGGAGAATCTTCCAGGCAGGTGAAATTCAGTGGATCCAGCATCTGCTCAGAGCGTCACCTTGACCGTGCACTTTGACACACTAGCTCGGCAGATCACATCTAAAAGCTAAACCAAGCAAGGATTAGCCAATGTGTTTATAAAATGTACTACTTGTCTTGTGCAACGCTTTGGACAAAAGCATCTACTAAATAAATAAATGTCATTAAAAAAAAAATATCAATCTGCAAAGAAAGCTCGAGACTCCACATTTTGTAACAAAAAGAACTAAAATTAGACTAAAACCTTCAGCAATTTCAAGAAGGTGGAACAGACTCACGCACCCTTCCGAGTTGGCAAATCCTTAAACCTCAATCAAGTGGTGGGCCTCTTCCTGCAGAGCCAGCCAGCTTATTGCTAAAGACAAAGACTCAAAGAGATTCTACATCCTTGCTTCAGTGGACCACACTGAGGACTGATGCAAGGTGGCGCTTCCAGAGGCATGACATGACACCATGTAAATGTCTCCGGGGTTTCCTCCCTAACAAACGGCTTCATGAGCAGAATATGGAAGAAGGACAAGTGAAGCTCACTGAGCAATACACAAATGAAGAGATACAAGGAGGCCGATATATACATTAAGGTATTACAGACAGCTCGGACGACTTCACCTAGCCACATTCAGAGAAATGGGTAACCAAAGAGAATCATTACAAAATATTATTGCATTACAGTTGCCATGCCAACACACATATGATTTAAACTCTCAAAATGACAATCCTTTAGTAAAAGATTTTACAATGTGCCAGTGGCAGGTTGGGGTATTAAAAAACATAAATGACATAAATAAAAACTGGCTTCAGAAACCCTTAACTTAAAAACAATGCCTGAGGACAAAAACAAAATAGCAGCAGTTGTTATTCAACAAGGGTGCCTCTACTTGTGGTTAGAATATTATGTTCAAGGTACTGAGTAATTAATATGGTGTGTTTCTTCCAGTCCAGAGGCTCCGGGTTTCCAGGCTGCCCTTGATATTGGTCTCTCCTGGGAGCAGACATTCCACAGGGAGTCGGCACAGAAGCTTCACGCACCCATAAGCGGGGGGGCGAAGCTCGATATCACAAGCGTGCAGCTCTGTGACCGCGCTCTCAGGTGGTGCCAAGACAAAAGCACTAAAAAGCGACTGCCTCGGATCTGTCACATGGAACCCTTGGGGGTCTAAGTGAACCCCGGATCCGTGTAACAAACGAGAGGGCTCGAGTGGGGTCACGGCCAGTGTAAAGTTATACGGGATTCTCAATTAGCTCCTGCCCTCAAAAGACTCCAGTTTCCAATCAGACTTTCACTTCATCGTGCAGCAGTGCCACAAACGGAGAGGTGCCCGGTGTTTTTTTTTATGCCAATAACAAAAAGCCATCGTCATGCCCACGAGAGTGGATAACAGACAGACAGCCCCACACCCCCTCCCTGACAGATGTGAAGACACCAACACCCTCCGCAGGGGCGCCTCATCCAAAAGACTTATTGCCTTCAACACGACTTTTGCGAAATGCAGGAAATCCTCTGACCAACAAGTGTGATGGGGAACCAGGCTAAGCTTCCGGGCATGCAGGCATCGTCCGGATAACTGGCACATCTTCAGGGCATTCAGTGTGTTTTTTTTGCTTTGGTCAATATGATTTACTGATAAATACATACCACCAGGCATCTAATCCCATTCTGTCCTGCCAATACTAGCCGCTACTGTCCGGACTCCAGTGAGAGCCTCGATGGTCAATATTGACTTATCACCAGCTTTCCCCTCATGCCCTATGGACATTTAGGAGGAGAAACACTACACAGGCCGGGTAGTGTCCCACCAGAGAGGCCCCCATTTTCATTCTGGCATCAGGCTCGAGCTTTCCGCCTCTCCATGCTCCCACTGGTGAATCCAAAGGGGGGGGGGGGGGGGGGGGCCCCCCCTGGGGGGGGCAGGTGAGCACTACCCCACCCACGCCCCCCCCCTGGCAGTGAAGCTGGTAAACTTGGTGGGAGGGCCGAGCAAGG
>JAODKM010000025.1:2412655-2454365 GCA_026780845.1 Petrocephalus sullivani
CGCCGCCGCGGGGGCGGCCCCCCCCCGGCCGGCCCCCCCCTTTTTCCTGGGGCCCGGGGGCCCCCCCCCCCCCCCCCCCCCGCCCCGGGGGGGGGGGGGGGGGGGGGGGGGGGGGGGGGTTGGCACTCTCTGAGGTGTGCATGTGATCACTACCCCACCCACGCCCTCTCTCTGGCAGTGAAGCTGGTAAACTTGGTGGTAGAGCACAGCAAGGTTTTCGGCGACCTTTAACGAGCTGTCCTGCAACGCTACGCCTCTGTAATCAAAGCCTTTTTTTTTTTTTTAGAAGGGTGGGGGGCAGCCTTATTGGGTTAATTACAAGGCTGATTAGTTCTAACAACTGTGCCGTTCAAAACAATTCGCCTGGAGAGTCTGCCCGATCTGCAGGTCCGTCGGTTTCTGGCACTGACTTTCACCTCGCAGCTCAGTACAGAATTTTATTGCTGGGCCAGGCTTGTTCATGTTTTCCTCCTTTTAAATACACAAAAGTATATACAGGTCTGAAAGGAAAATTGACAAATAAGTGAAGGTAACTCATGCAGAGTGAGGCATCACACAACCATAGAGACATCATTGACAGCTTGATCCTGAATCCTTGAGTAGCACCAGATAAGAGTATTTGTGTTTCAGCCACGCCACCCACAGCATTTCTGAGGCAAAAAACAATGTTCAACCCATGCCAAACCACCCATCAATCACTGGCCATCTGGGAGGCTACAAACCTGAAATTCCTTACAGGTCCAAAGGTCAGCAAAGTATGACATCACTCCCTGAAGAGTGACATCACATGGTCACATGGTCTTCTCTGTAACATGACCCTCTCCGAGACATACATATAAACATACCCTAACTAGTAACCCAGTGCAGAAAACATTTACAGGCAATGCACTAGAGGATATAATTCTATATATATATATATTCTTTGTTTGAAATATTTACAAGAGAGAAAAGGCAGCCCTTTAAAGTGAATAGAAATAGATTTTTTTGTACTTTTTTGTGAAGCACTGGTTCACAGATGCCAACAGAGTGTGACTTACTAAACTTGCCTGAGTATGTCACACATTCACACACTCACTCTCTCTCTCACACACACACACGTGCGCAGTCTCACAATCCATTAAATACACGCTCAGAATTAATCAAGAACTGGAATACCTGCTCATAGCAGGGAAACAAAGTAAAAACTGTGTATTAATAATAATAAAAAAATAAATCCAGCCGGCAAAGCGACAGCGGTTACAGCGACAGCTCCCCACACACGCAGTTTGCATGGCACGGGTGCAGCGTGAACCACTGGTACCGCCCAACCACCACACGTAACATCTTGTCAAAACAAGAGCGCTTCGAAAGCGGGGAAGAACCGTCCCAGGATTCTCCGACAGGCCGTGGCGTGAACGTGAGAGCCCTCGTCCCAGTAAGGTCCTCCTGCCAACTTCACCGTGACCATCCCACCAACCCCGCCCACGGTTCTGGGGTCGGGCCCGTTCACACCAGGCACGCCCGTCTAGGCTTCTGTGCCTCTTCGGCACAGAAACACAAGAAGGAACAAAATTATAATAAACAAAGAAAGGTGGAAACCAAGTGCCTGCTTTCCCTTACGGAGTCCTCAGCAGCTGCACCGAGGTCAAAGAGCGGTCAGGCCAAAGTTACAGCGACAGTACTTCATGCCGCTAGAGTCCAGCCAGCTGTCCGTGATGGGGTTGTAGCGCTGGACCGTGTTCAGGTACGACGACCCCGAGTGACCCCCCACCACGTACAGGTAGTTATCGACGATGGCGGACCCCACTCCTGCAGACAAGACAAACACAGCGGCTGATCAGACCGTCTCTTTCTGCACCCTATTCAGTTATAATTGTCCAGCTTTAAATGATATTTCACAAAAACTGAAATGAAAACATGAACATGAAAATCATGACTTGAAATATCTTGCGAATCATATATTGCACACAAAGTGCTGCAGATGCATGTAATTTGCATTCAACACTGACGATATGGGTGATGACAGCTTTAAAATGTCATACTATGTGGTCCCTGCTCCAGAGAGCCCCCTGTAACACTCACCGGTCCGCGGTTCGTTCATCGGTCGGCAGGCCGTCCACTGGTTTTGGTGTGGGTCGTACCTCTCGATACTGGACAGGTGGGAGACCCCGTTGTGTCCGCCCACCACAAAAATAAATCCTAGCATGACGCCCACCCCAAAGTTTATTCTCTTGTCCGCCATGGGCGCCACCATTTCCCAGGAGTCTTTGCTGGGGTCGTACCTCTCCACACTAAGAGGAAGGAAAGTATTCAGTGACATAGTGTAAGGACACCGAAAATGCTACCATTGGTATATACCGCTAATTTGTGAGAATTCATTTTAACGTAGGAGACAGTTTTTTTTATGGTTTGCTGTAAATATGCTGGTGTCTTAAAGTTGACAGGCTCTGCTATCCCATGAGTCTCTGCAGAGTGTATTAGAAAGATGAGATGCCCTGGATCAGTAGACACAGCCATCCATCTGTCTTTCTTATGGCTCCGGCAGTTCAGGGAACAAAAACAACGGTCCCCAGGAGGCCGGCTGTTTGGATGGGAGAGGCTTGGGGATCGTGGGAGTCTAGGAGACGACAACTGTGCCGTGCGAGTAACGACAACAGAGACCTTTCACTGATACCCAAGCCTAGGCCCCCGGGGGGAGCTGCTCAGCACAGCCAGGCCTTAAATGGGGAGACTTCACCTACATGCCTGCAAGGCCCCACGTGACAGAACACTGCCCAGGTACATGCTGGCGTGACAGAGAGGGAAGCTGCCTGAGTGGGTATGAATGGGTCGGACAGACGGAGCATCGGATGTCTGAGAGGACCCTATAAATAACCATCTTCTGTCGGCAAAGCCACAAAGGCGAACAACAAGAGGGGCCGATGGGAGTTTCCACGCGGCCGGGTATGATGTGCGGCCCGTCCTGCTGAGGGTCCTGCCGGAGAGGACATGCGGTAATGGGAACGTGAGCCGACGCCCCCACCCAGGCTCACCTGTTCATGTGGGCGGGGCCATAGCCGCCGATGGCGTACACCATGCCGTCCAGCACGGCGGCGGCGAAGCAGCTGCGCGACTTGGTCATGGGTGCCACCGGCTGCCACTCCTTCATCTTGGGCACGTACTTCTCCACCGACTGCAGGTAGTACTGGCCGTCGTAGCCGCCCAGGGCGTAGAGCTCGCCGGCCAGCACGGCCACGCCCAGCGTGCTGCGGCACTCGGCCATGCGCGCCACCGGCGACCAGGTGTTGCTGTCGGGGTCCCAGCACTCGGCCGTGCTCTCGTGCCGCCGGTAGCTGATGCCCTGCTGCATGTGTGTGGCTATGCCCCCCACCACGTACACCTTCTGGTCCAGCACGGCCACGCCGAACTCATAGCGGGGCACGCTGAGCGGTGCCAGGCCGATCCACGAGTCCGTCTGGGGGAAGTACATCTCCACGCTGCAGAGAGAGACGTGGGGAGGGCGTCCTTTAAAGAGCCGCTTCTGACAGCAGGCCCAAAGGCATGGCACAGCTTAACCTGGCTCCCCGAGCATGAAAAGAATCAACGGCGTTTTAAATTTTCAGACCTTTTTCATCCTTTTGGACACATGACAGAGGATAAAAGCATCACAGGATCTCTGTAATGATCAAACAAATGCTTTCCTCTGTTTCTGCATCCTTTATGTATTGGACACCAACAAACAACTGACCAAACAAACAGAGAATATCTGGGATTTCCTAGACAATAAGTGATCAATCAGTTACAGTTACAATGCGTCATTAATACAGCCATAAATGTCCTTATGAAGGTGACATCAAACTCCAGGCTAAGTTTTTGCTTACAAACGACGAGAGACCGCAGCCTTTACAGTCCACACTAGGGCTGAACGATTTATCAATTTCAAATATTTGCATAATCGTCGAGCTACCGGAGTTGTTTAATCTAGTTTCATGTCACACAGGTAGCCTGCTACAAGAGGATTCCAAAGCGGTATTCAGTTTTACAACCAATTCCAATTCGGTTTATAAAGAGAAATTTGCTATTAATGCTTAGGTAGTGGCATTTTGGTTATAATGTGTTGCCATGACACAATAGGTGCATTGTTATAATTTTACTTCCTGCACCCATTATTATTTGAGAGAATGTGTTAAACTTTAGTTGTATTTGGGGTTATATTTATTAGAATTTGTAAAGTTTAATGAGATTTTGTTATGAAAATAAAGTTTTGCATTAAAGAAAATTTGCTTTTTGTTTGTATTTGCTGGTCTCAGGGAAAAAAATGCACCTACAAAAAAAATCAGAGATCGGCCAAGACAATTGCAATCGGTACATCCCTATTTAAAACTGTCGTGAAAATAGTTTTACAAATTCATGCCGTCCTTCTTGTGTGACCAATCACACAATTTCCAATCAGTCATGCTAACCAATCAGAAGTGGCCCAAAGTGACTGCATATCGCCCACAAATACAGACACGTGAAACCTGAGGAAAACGTCACATTCACTGTGCATAAAAATATCGGTTCTGCTGCAGAGCCGT
This sequence comes from Petrocephalus sullivani, assembly GCA_026780845.1. Lineage (NCBI taxonomy): Eukaryota > Metazoa > Chordata > Actinopteri > Osteoglossiformes > Mormyridae > Petrocephalus > Petrocephalus sullivani. Next base: position 2,417,191 of record JAODKM010000025.1, read on the forward strand.
AAGCGAATTACCTACCTAATTCATGGTCAGAGATTGTTTACAGAAAGGTCCTATTATTAGGGGTCCAAGCAGAGTTAGCCGCAAGACTGCTATTGTTTTCTTACTGGAATCATTTTATTTTTATTCCTTTATTTAACTTGACACAGTCACAGCTTTTGTGATAGCTGCTTTATGCGTCATTGTTCTCTGCTAATTTGACCCTTGTGTACATGGAACTTTCTGGAAACACTTACTTTACTATTAGTAAAAAAAAGTGGTCGAGTGCCGTTTGCAAACGCGACACTTAAAATGTGCCTGTGGAAATACAATCACGTTACCATGTTAGATAGCAACCGGGAACATTTTTGGCAAATAAATGACTATAAAACAATGTTAAGCTGTTTTGCCTTAAATGTATAATGAATTTGGCTGAAAATAACGCAGCATAATCTGGTAACGGCAATCACACCGAATCATATGATTGGTAAAAAGTTTGGATTGTTTAGTAACTGCTCTTAATGTACATGTCATATAATGAATACTGCACCGCAACCACAATATCTGTCAGATAAATTGCAATTAGCTATATTTCTTAAAATCCATCAGCCCTAGTCCACGCAACACGGGTGAAAAAATAAAAAGGTCAACAGAAGGTCCCTGTCTCTACGGGTCAAACTGCCTTTCAGTCCATCGTTTCTTATTTATTTATTACTGGCAGGCCTTTCTGTGGCCGGGAGGGACACAAGGAGTCCTGTGAATGGAGGTTATATGCAGTTGCGAACGGCTCCTGCTTACACATTGAAACAAGTGGAGTCACTTTTGAACATGCAAATCAGATCTGGCTCCACCGGGGGAGACATTCTTTGTCTGGCTGTAGAGTGGAATTCTGAGGGTCCTTATTTGGCTGAAAGACTTTCAAATGCGGGAATAAGCTCGAGGGAGGCCTCACAGCCTGGGCCCCGCATAGCGGCCAAATGGAAACGCAGCCTAAACCTACTTTGGCGAAAGGGAGGCTTAGCTTTAGAAACTTCACTGCTACTGACCACCGGGGGGCCTCTGCCAAGGACATCAGTGAACCAGAAAAACCTCTCAAACACACATCCATGCTTTCTTTCTACAGGAGATAACGCTGCGTGATGTAAAAGGCTGGCGACTTGGGAGGTCGGCATGGTGTGTTGATACAACCAAGATACAATAAAGTCAATATAATGCTGAAGAAAACGCTAAGCAAAAAAAGCCATAGATGATTACTCAGCCAAGTTAAAACACTTTGAGCACGAAGGTCAAGCCATCACAAACAAAAAGAAGTTACTGGAAAAGCAAAACGTTGACATCCATAGTTAGTATCATCGTGCTCCCAACCGCTCCTTTGCCAACTCAAGGTTTTGATGATTAATTTAAAGTGCAGATGAGACTAATACTGAGCCTGAGGACACATGTAAAAACTACCCTCTTTGGGGCAATGTACAGAATTTACCAGCAGCCAGAGTAGGTACTCTGGGAGGTCAGGTTCTGAGGGAAACCCCAAACCGAGGACTGCACTCTTACCTCTCCAGGGTGGCAAAGAGGCCCGCCTTGCCCCCCACGGCCAGGAGGACTTTGGGAGCGCACCGTGGCCGGGTGGACAGCACCGTCTGGTAGGAGAGCCGGTGCTCAGGCATGAAGTGGTACTTGAGGGCCTCGTTGAGGAGGTGCTTGCAGGCGTGGTCATCGCGGATCAGGTGGTTGGCCTCGTAGAGGCGGGTGAGGAACTTGACGCTGAGCAGAGGCAGCCGGACGCAGTGCAGCAGCTGGGCCAGATGCTGCTGCCGCTCCGTCACGTCGTACTTGATCCAGGACTCCAGGGCGTAGAAGACAGTCTCCTCGGCGACCACCTTCAGGCAGTCGTTGGAGACGATCTCGTCCAGCTCGGAGCGCGTCAGCTCGAAGAACTCCTCCGTCTGGCACACCTCCTCGAAGTTCTGGCAGATGAACTTGGTGGCGGCCAGGCAGAGGTCGTGGCAGCCGTAGGTCTCAGCGAATCGGGAGATGCCGATGCAGTTGCCGGCGTCCAACTGGCTCTCCAGAAAGGTGCAGCATTCCTTCAGGACCAGCTTCACCTGCAGCAGGTTGGCGGCCGGCAGCAAGGACTCCACAGTGTCCTGGGAGATGTACACCGTGCCGGTGTAGGCATACTCCACGATGGCCTGCTCGGGGGGGGGGGGGGGGTGCGAGCACAGCCCAGAGAGAAAGACGGGATGCGCGGATTACAAATGGACCGGGAAAATCGTTCCGACGGCTCATCAGTGATTCTCTGCAACCCCTAACTGAATCAAACTGGATCTCAGCACAGTGGCGTAACTTGCATGGATCGTTAGATGGACAGTGTACCTCACACATACAAGTCGTGCTGACCGGACCAAGGTGTGGTCATATGACTAATTGGATACTATCAAATTTCAGGTGAAGCAATTACGCTAACAGTCTGGATAACGTTACATTTCTATGCATAAGTAATGAATTGCATGTGTGACATTTTTGGCAGATGCATTCCAAACAAATCATGGCTGCAAACACACATGCACACAGGCACGCACAGACGCACACAGGCACGCACAGGCACAGAGTAATGGTCGACAATGACCGCCATGCCACACCTGGAGGGCGGCTTCATCGATGCACTGGAACTCCACCTCGGAGTTCTCCTTCTCCGACAGGTTCCCCGTGAACATGGCCTTAAAGTAGGGGCTGATGCTCGCCAGAACCACCTTGTGGGCGTGGATCTTGGCGTCGCCCACGCGCAGCACCACGTCGCACAGCTCGCGGTCCTGCCGTAGGAGCTGGAGGCCCTGCAGAAGCTGCTCGGAGTGCGGACGGGTCAGGCTGGCGAGCATGTAGGACTGGGCCTGCTGGTCCATCTGTGTGGGGAACAGGCCAGAAGCAACCTTTATTAGCACCGAAATCCCATACAGAAAAGCTGTTTTATTAAGTGAAGTAAACCAGCAACTTGAAAGAGCACCATACTGACACCCACCCATTCATCCATCCTTTCTCTCTACCCCGCCTGTCCTATTCAGGGTTGCAGGGAGTCCGAGGCCTCTCCCGAAAACTACTGGTGCAAGGCAGGGAACAACCCAGGATGGGGTGCCAAACTACACAGACGCTAAAATCCCAAGACCACCGGTGACGTTCCCACAAATGGCAGCCAGCACTGAGGCTTCACCCTGCTCACACTTGCGTGCGAAATGGGTTCACTTTGTCTGCACGGCTCAGAAACCACACCCCCAATCAGCCGCTCCCATCATTTTCACCAACATAAGACAAGTTCATAGGCAGTTTAACAGCCCAGCGAAAGAGTCGGCGTTCAATTTAAGTTAATTTCAAATTCATTTCTCCTATGCTGACAAAACCACTGCTTTCAAATTATTTTTATATTGGGTTATCGATTTATTCGTTATTGCTTGACGGGTGGCTCAGTGGACAGAATTGATGTTTTTGGCATCCAGGGATGTCGGCCTGAATCCTGCCTCCTCTCTGGAAGTATATATTCTTCTCATAGCATATAGGCTTCCCCTTGCAGTCCAAAACCATGCAGTTATACTAACTGGCATCCCTAAAATTGCCCACAGGATATCATTATAAATGTGCGTGCATATGTGCTCTGCAGCAGACTGGCATGCGGTCCACAGTGTCACACAGCAGTGTGCCCTGGACTGCCTGGAACTGGGATTAGCCACCCCCCCAGACCTGACCAGGAAATGTTTTTATTTGATTATTCAATTTACTTCTAGGTATGCAAAGTTGTTCCGTGTAGGCAAGTTGTAAAGCTGTACTCTGAAACACATGAATATGATGTTGTTTTAAAGTAGTCATTAGAGCACACATAAAGAAGCACTGAAATTAAATTAGTGAGGAAGTAGCATCATGAGTTAATGCAGCTCAAACCTGTCGGGTCACATTCAGGCTGCCCAGATCATATAAGTAACTTACATGTCTAAGTGGGCTAAGCTGTCTTAGTAAAACATCAAAAACACCCATTGTATACTAATAATATGTCGCTTTTTGACAGCAAAAAGCCTCTGGTGGTGTTGTTGCTGATTAGCACCCCATCTTTTGCCTCTTTGAAAAGAAAAAAAATAATACATCTCCTGATATATCTTAATAGCAACTTGTTTCTCTCCCCGACTGAAAAACAGCTTTTAAAATCCCTATTCCTTCCAATTCCCTTCTGAATATTGTGCTTACGCATTCCTTGCGGAGTTCCACAATGACTAATTTTAACCCCCCAGCCCATTTCTCGATTCCTTTCTATCCCGCTTTTAAACTAGTCCGGTTTCTGCCGCGTCTTTTTATACTTGGGCGTGTCTGTAAACAGGCAGAACTGAATAACTTCCACCTCAGTCACACAACTGTGAAAGTGAAGCTCTGCTGAAATTAAGTTACCATTTCGGGGACGCGTTAAAAATAACAATATAATAAATCATAGACGGGGGGGTTTTTAATAAGGGCGACGAGGGAACGCAAGGAGCGGACAGAGCCGCTGTAAGAATAAGACAGGACCGGAACACAACACAAGGCATCATTACCAAAACTCGCAGGCAATACAGATAAAACCCAGTATGAGCTCATAATAAGATTTTAAGATTGCCGTTCAACAAAAACGGTGCTTCAAAAAGAACAAGCGAATGTAAGAATCTATGCAGGGTAGGGGGCTGAACGGGCTTCATCTGCAGGTAAAAAGCAGAGAATGTCCCATTTTTCGCCTTCTGCTGGAAGCTGGCGAATCTGCATGCATTCGGCACCGGTCTCGGGTAAGAGTCCAGCTCTCAGTTTTAAGTATAAAAGTGTCAGAAACTGATAAACACAAATGACAGCGCCGGCTTGTCGATGCGCGGACCAGAGAAGCCCCCCACATCCCTACCGCACCCAGCCGTGAGCACACCGGAGCAGCGAGGAGAGGCGCCCCGTGCTCGCTCACCGCCGTCACAGGGGCACGGAGACGGGCCTCGGCCAGCAGGGAGACGGCCAAGGGCCGGCTGCACCATTTCTATTCAAAGACCAGCCTCCAGCAATGTCGTTACTAAAAATACATCCGCGCCAAGGAGCAGAAATAACCAGCGGGCCGACGCGAAGTTCATCGCGAGCATGCAGATGTCCTCCCCGGGCTGCTCGGTCAGCCCTGCGCCGCTCCTGCCTCCGGACCAGCGCCAGACAGCTGCGACAGGGATGCGGGATAAACGTACCTGTGCGGTGCGGTGCGGTGCGATCGCCTGCTCGCCTGCTCTTTATAACCACCACCGCTGCTGTCCTGTTATTATTATTACTGTTCTTATTATTATTATTATTATTGCAGTTGCAGAGACGATCCCAGCAGCGAGAACCCTGGGCGTCTGTCAAGAAAACAAACACGAAAAAACAGGTCGGAGCTGCGTAACTTCCGGGACCGGGGCTCGATTAAAGGTGAGATGTGCGTTAGGGAGGAGAGGCGCAGCGCAGGGGCATGCCAGCCTGGCCGAGCCGGGCAACGCCTTTTCGCCGTTTAAAGCCCCCGATCGGAGGCAGCCTTCCGCCCGTGCGTCGCGCAGCAGCAGCGTCCTCCGCCTCCGTTCCCGTTCCCTTCCTTCCTGCGCTTCCGCTGCCCTGCTTGCGCCAGGCTTCCGACGCAGCTCGCGTTCGCGGGGAGGGCCGAAGAACCGCCGGCTTTCCGGCTCGCTCATTGGCTGCCAGTGTGACGTCGCTATTTCTGGGGTTACCCCCAAAAATGAAGAGCATTTTAAACGAGCCATTTGCGCTGTTTGAAATGCGAAGTTGGTGTTGCGAATTTAACACGTCTGTATGTATATATTTTTTAGAATTTTTAAAATTTACGTCAGACGAAGAAACAAAAAAATTAGTTATATATTCCGCACAATATGTACAGAATGGCATATAATACTTGCTGCAGATTTTCGTCGAACATGTTCCAGGTATATTACAATTCAGGTATCCCACTTCCGGCCTTGTAACACGTGCATCCTTGATAAGTCTTAACAGCTTATGTTTACAGATCTCTGGAAGCCCATAAAGGTCACATTATCCACAGACATATTTCAACACTATGTAAATAAGGCAAGGTTCAATGATACTAGTACAATTACAGACGTACTGTCTCCAAATCACGCAGGAGAAGCAAGGCCAATACATATTGCCGGCTTGTGCCCTGCAGTTATTTCAGTCATGCAAAATAGCAAACTCTTTGTTGGAATAACAATACAGGCAGCCATGACTGTGGTATGCTTGTAACCAGGACTATCTTCCCCCATTGTATCTGCCTGATAAATAACCTGATAAAAACCCACCAGCCACAGAGGCACCAGGGGACAGCAATACCTCACAATACATTTTACACCACTTATATATTTCCATATAGTGGCTTAGCAGAGAGTATTGCTTTAGATTGCTTTCTGGTACCATCTCATACAGAATTGCCACTGATTAGTACAACTCTGGACCAATATTTTCTCTCACTCTAAGATAACTATTAGATAATTTATACTTGCATATCTCTGCCTTTGTTCTGTTTACCACATGATTCTTCTGAAGGAAGCACTTTATGACTAATTTGGGAATTACCAGCTATAAAAACGTCAGTCACCTACAATTTGTTCACTGATTCCTCATTAGTGGCTTTTGACTTGTATTGCATGCTGTACAATACTATACAATATATGGTGCAGAGGTTAACACTGTCGCCTCACACCTCAGGGATCTGGGTTCGAGTTTCTGTCAGGGCTCCTTGTGTGTGGAGTTTGTGTGTTCTTCCAGTGTCGTTGTGGGGTTTCCTTCGGGTACTCTGCCCCCCCCAGGCCAAAAACAGGCTTGAGGTTGACTGGAGTTGCCAAATTGCTGGTACGTATCCCTATGTGAGTGACTGGTGTGTGAGTGTTCCCTGCAATATATTGGGCCCCCATCCTGGGTTGTTCTCTGCCTTGCGCCTGTAGCCACTGGGGTGGGCTCTGGGCCCCTGCGACCCTGATCAGGATAAGCGGTTACAGAAAATGAACGGCTGGAAAGCAAACACGAGTCTTAGAACAAAAAGCAGCGTCCTTGGCAGGATACCAATATAAAAAGAGCGCATGGTGTGGATAAGGCTAAACAAGCGGAATGCTACTATGGGAACATGGACGTCAGCAAGAGTTTTTTTTTTATCACAACTTCAATAAATTAAATGCTAAAAAAGCTTAGTACAAAACCACTACGAATCATTTAAATAAAAAAGTTTGCGTTAACGAATAACTTATACATACGTTACAGAAAAATAATAGTCGAGAGCAGAGCCCGTCAACCCATTAAGCGACATAGGCAGTTGCCTAGGGCGCCATCTTCTGAGGGGGCGGCGACATAACAAACCACCCGCCGCATCCTCTGCCTCCTCCGCCCCGGAATGCTTCACTGGCGTCTGAGATAAAGTGAGATTTGGTTTGCACAGGGCGCCACATAGGCTTCCACCGGCACTGGCAAAATGATGGCCCATTCATGTAACAGTATATAAGGTGGTTCTTATATCCTTATTTTGGGACCAGACAAACGTCAGAGCGGCTGTTACTAAGCCAACCATCTGCATTTGAAGCAAACTGAACTTCAACACCCATAATCCATTACATGAGCGAGAAATATCATTATATATTCGGCCATTTATTGGAAAAACGGTAACATCCAGCTGTCAGCCGAGTCCCTTCTCCAGTACCTCATCATATTCTTTAATATCTTATTTCTAAGGTGAAGATAGGAGTACGTGCCCTGTCAAAGAACAGTTTATGTATTTATAAACATCCACTAAAGTGGGTGCGATTATTTAATCGTGAAAAGCATGCCACTCCCATAGACCACAGACACGAATATCAATTAATAATACAAAATATCTAATATTTTGAATTATATTTTCTCCTCTTTGCATCACAATAGTTTCTTTACAGATGCAGACTACAGCTGAAATGCCGTAAGTCCTAAAGCATACAAGGGTTTGTGATACTGCAATCTAAGTTTTTACTTTGGGACATTTTCAACATTTTGTAGGTAATGTGTGTGTGTGTACATATATATATATATATATTGTTTTGTGGTACATGACGAGATGCCGGTTCACGATTATCCCGCAGCGGATCCGCGGTACGGCAGAGACATGGTACGTTCTTGCGGCGCCTGTCTGTAGCATGTATACGGAAGAGACGGGCCTGTTTACTTCCGGGTCACGGGACCGCGCGTCACCATGGAAGCGCTGGGTTTGTGACAAGCTCCGCACGCCATTTTCGTGTCACCCAGCGATGGGGAGACTCTGGCGTTACCAACGGCGTGGTTTTAATCAGAGTAGCGACAACAACCACGGCATTCTGAGGGAAACTTCGCTGCAAAAGTTTGACAAATATCAAATACCTCCCATCTCTCGAAATGTGACACCGTCCCACGTCTCATAACACGAGCCTGGAAAGAGAAAACGGGTTTGAATTGCTCGTCTTTTTTTTCCACAAAAAAGTACAATATAAATTTTGAGCAGCGCGTTATCGGCGAAGCAGTTGCCTGGCAAAAGCCATCGGCGACGCCGTGAAGGCTGGCTTGCCATCTTGGTTATTTGGGCTTGAGATCGGCATGTCGACTATTTTGGGAAAACGGCGTACAAATGTGCCTTAATGTCTGATCAAGACAAACGCGAGCAAGAAGTTTCAGCTCCGCCGTGCGCTGACCTACGCCCAAACCCCCGAAGGAAGAACGGGTTAGTTTGTAGCCTGGAGCTTCAGCAAGATGAAATTATCTCATCTTTAGACGATCGTACCGAAGGTAAGCGGCTGTCGGCAATCGGAGCGGTTCTTAGTCATCTGAAGAAACATGGTGGACGGGTACTATTTCCAAAAATAACGGATATACTCGAGGCTTTGGCCGATATTTTTCAAAAGGACGATCGTAAAAATATCAGAAAAGCCTGCGTCCAACTAGTGTCAGAACTGGTGTCTATACCTGAAGAGTGTGTAGAGGATTTCAGGAGCGACGTGCTTCCAGTTCTCCTGAAAGAAGTCAACCTTGCCGATAATAAAAATCGCAAGACTCTCCTGCAGACTCTTCTGAAGTGTGTCAAATTCAGCGCTAAGCCTTACAATGTTTTCCAGATAATTACTAAGCATGCTCTCTTGCACCGCGAAAACGGAATAAGGTCTGCGACTTTTGACATATACCCCGTGCTCTTGAAGGAAGAGTCGCAGAATCTTAACCTCAGTAGTCTGATCACCTCTCTAAGTAGTCTACTTCTTGGAAACAAGGAGTCTGATGATCCTTTTGTGGCTTACATCACATTAAACCAAATTAAGCTGCACATTGGGGCAGAAAATTTTAACAGATTTGTCAACCTATTGCCTGACTATCTTCTGAGGGTGTACTATAACTTTGAAGAGGACCACTGGCACCAATTTTTGAAGTGGGGGATACCTACTTCTTCCCAGTCCCCTGAACACCATGAAGAGGCAAAACAGGGGAAGATCAATCTTTCACAGTCCAGGATTCTTCAGTTTCTTAAATACCCAGTTCTGAGAAAACATCCAAAGCTGTCTGCCGTGATGATGTTTGAAATTGTACCCCAGGAGCTGCACAAACAGCTCCTAGACCTCAAGAATTATCAGAACAGGATAAATGGGGTGGAAGAGCTGAAAAGTGTTCTCTTTGACCTGGATTTGAAGCAAGTGTCTTCTGACGGCATTGAGGAGTTTATTAGCTTCCTTCGCAGACTGCTGGATGACACCAACTTCAAGGTCTTTTATGGCACTTTACAGGTGATGAATCTGTTAATTGACAAACTGGCCTTAAATGCAGATACATATCTGAAACAGATAGTATGTGCAGCTCTCAGGACCTTGGGTGACACACGCGTCATCGCCAGGATTGAGTACATGAGTATTTTCAGGCAGCTAATGAGAATCGTAGGGCCACAGAAGGTCCTGGACCTTGTAATAGGGCAATTGAAGCATAAGAACTCCAGGGTGAGGGAGGATGTCATTAACATCATCATTGCTGGGATGCTGACCCACCCTAGGAAGGACTTCAACATCCCCAGTCTCTGCTATGAAGTTGCGCCCTGCCTGGGAGATAGCAAGAGGAAGGTCCGCCACGCGGCCTTGGAACTGTTTGCTGTCTTTGACTACTGTCTGGATAATGGGAAGAAGCAGCCTCTGCTAAGGGCAATTGACCGAGTGGAGTTCAGCGGGGATGCGGAGGGCCTGGCGGCAGCCATTCAGACTCGCAGAGCCCGGCACATCCTTCCCCGTCTGTCGCCGGATGGCATGGTGGAGTACGCCCTGGTCGTCCCGAGGCCCGGCCAGCGTGGCTTGCCGCAGTTCAGCTCCGGAGCTGACCTGGACTGGGTGATGGACGGCTGTCGCGTCAACAGCGGCAGGAGCCACCAGACGGAGCCAGAGCTCGACAAGCCGTGCGACGGGACCCTGGGGGGTCTCGCCGAAGTCTTCCCCCAGCACAGGAGGATTGTTAGCGCTGGCAAAGGAAAGAACAGGTTCCCGTGGGAACGGATGGGCCTCCCTCCTGCCATGAAGCCCCTGACTGGCAAAGATTTCAACAGCAAGTCATCTGCCCAGGTGAGCCCTCATTTTAGGGTTAGTCTGTCCATGATATCACTCCTGACTTAATAAAAAAGATATATATTTTTTTTGCTATGTATTAATAGCAAAGTGATTGTCTCAAGGAGAACTGCATAGCAGGTGCAAAGCATGTGCTTGTAAGAGATAATTATATTCCTTCTCAATACAAGTGTTTTTTTTAACCACTGTGAAATGTAGGCTGTTTGGTATTTACCAGCTAACACCTGTTAACTTCTGAATAACATACTGTTTTTAGCCTGGCTAAATGGCTTCAGTGTGGGTAGTCAGCTTGCAGTGTGCATGGAGAGGGCTGGAGGTCAGAGGTCAGCCTCATAGGTCTCCCGGGCCATGTCTCAGCATGAATGAGAGCTAAAGCTAAACTTAATGCTGCACGGCAGCCAGTCTCTCTTCATTCTTTTTCTAAAATGACCCATGAAATAACATTCTGTACTTCTGTCCCACTGCAATATTCATTTTTGTTGACACTTACTGATGTTGATGGGCTTTTGATGGCTGATGGGGCTTGGAGGGGAATAGGTGGTGGCTGTTATTGTGATGTTGACCTGGAGAGGGGTGTCTGATGGATGGGGGCCATGTTTCTGTCTGTTTGGCATGGCTCGTTCTTCACTCGAGGAGCTGCTCTGATTGCAGAGGGTCCAGGCGCGGTGACTCATCCCCAAGCCTCTGCTGTAATGCGGAGGCGAGGTTAGGTATTTCTAGAAGAACCATGATACCGTCCTGGGGGTATCTGTTGTTTCGCTTGAGCTGTTCCACGCTTGAGCCATGGTGACATAGAGCCAAGTTCTTGACCTTTGGTGCGGTTTCCGGGAAACCTGTCCATGGGAACATATTTTGCATCACCGTGAGGTGGTCTGCGGTGGCTAAAGAGGTTGCAGTGGCTGTAGTTTATGGGTGATAATAATGCCAGAAGCACTTATTCAATCTACAGGTGGTCATGTCTTATTGCATATCACATGCCTTCAATAACATGCATGTCCAAAGCACTTGGGACAGGCATCCGTTAGCCTAGACCTGATGAATTGTGAAGCTCTTGCTGGTTGCTATGCGACTATGCTGATGTTTCCGAGGAGAAGAGGACCAGGTGACCTCAGACTTCACTTGTAGTGGATCGCAGTCAGGTGGATGTGACAGGAATCTGGGGGTGGGGCTGCTTTGTGTGGCATGCCTCTCTCTCCAGGTCTAGCGCCTGCAGCCCAGTAAACCTAGCCTCTAAATCCTTTTTCCACTCATTTTTTATTCTTGTTAATTCGGCTGCAAAATTTACTTGAGGCTCAGAGGCTTTGCTGCTAGATTGCGGATGGGGGGGGGGGGAGTGGGGGTGGGAGAAGCCCCATATTTATCACACAGATCAGTCCGCTAATGGCTTTGTAATCTCAAATGGACAGGACAGAAATACCAGCGTGTTCTCAAACAACCCCCACGTCTGCAAGCCGGTCATTCCTCATGGCAGTGTTAATTAAGGCAGCCGCCAGTGCTGCCAGTCCATGGGGAAAACTTGTACAGTACATACCTGTTCTCTGCCACGTAAACAAACGGAAATGGTACAGTCTGTTCAGAACCCACCCACTGTAAATGTGTGTGCTTTGGGTGGGTGTGTTTTATAACCAGTATAATGAGCAATACTGTATATGTTGTGTGTCTACACTATGGAGTTTGTGAGGCTGAGCGTGCTCTTGTCCATAATATTCACACACACTTGTGTGTGACTGACCTATCTGTATCTTGGCTTACACACTCCCTTTGATCTGCTACCCAGTTCTGAGTCTCTAACACACTACCTTCTCTGCAGCCTCCATCGTCTGTGCAGCGGTCATAATTTCCGGAACAGCATGGACCCTGTGTGTTAGCTCCCCTCGCTGTGTCTCTGGTTACATGCGGTGCTACGCTGCCCCACGCAGGGATCACATTTCCCCGGTGTGGCTCTGTGAATGGAGAGCCGCCGTACCGGGCCAGAGCTGCTGGTCCAACGTGGATAAGACATCTAATGGTGTACTGGGCTTCATCTAGGGATGCACAATATATTGTATGACGTATCGGCTTGTGTTCCTTAAAATCAAGACATCAGTATTGGTCCAATGTGACAGTCTTGTCCGATATTTAGTCAGTATTGAAAGTTAGCAGGACCAGAGCTAAATTGAGCTAATGGGGAAGATTGCATTGGGTGATTTCCTGTAGTGGAGGACGAGGGATTTTGCCAGCACATTCAGCACTTAGAACCTCACTACAGTCTAGTCGGCTCTTCTTTGCTGATGTTGCTCTGCTTGCATAATATGATTTGGTTGCTGCACATTCATAGGATCTTAAGAAGTAACGTTTCACTTAAAGTTATCTGTACACATTGGTGCACCACTAATTCCATAGTCAGCCCCTGAGAAATGTACAGACCTGCATGTTAACACCCCCACAAAACTAGGCCTCACATCAAAGCTTCAGGCTTAGCAGGCTTATTGGAGCTGGAAGCTTTTCAGCCAATGGGAAATAAGAGCCTTGCGAGTGCCACTGAGCACTGGCTAACAGGCCCCCGAACTTCTGCCGTCCCTCCGCACTGGCTAACGGGCTCCCAAGCTTCTGCCGTCCCTCCGCACTGGCTAACGGGCTCCCAAGCTTCTGCTGTCCCTCTGCACTGGCTAACGGGCTCCCAAGCTTCTGCCGTCCCTCTGCACTGGCTAACGGGCCCCCGAGCTTCTGCCATCCCTCCGCACTGGCTAACAGGCCCCCGAGCTTCTGCCATCCCTCCGCACTGGCTAACGCCCCCCCGAGCTTCTGCCATCCCTCTGCACTGACTAACGGGCCCCCGAGCTTCTGCCATCCCTCTGCACTGGCTAACGGGCCCCTGAGCTTCCGCTGTCCCTCCGCACTGGCTAACGGGCCCCCGAGCTTCTGCCATCCCTCCGCACTGGCTAACGCCCCCCCGAGCTTCTGCCATCCCTCCGCACTGGCTAACGGCCCCCCGAGCTTCTGCCATCCCTCCGCACTGGCTAACAGGCCCCTGAGCTTATGCTGTCCCTCCGCACTGGCTAACGGGCCCCTGAGTTTCTGCCGTCCCTCCGCACTGGCTAACGGGCCCCTGAGCTTCTGCCGTCCCTCCGCACTGGCTAACGCGCCCCCGAGCTTCTGCCGTCCCTTCGCACTGGCTAACGGGCCCCCGAGCTTCTGCCGTCCCTTCGCACAATCACTCGTCTCGATTCGTTTGGCTGATAGATCATCTGTCTCCGCAGCCCGCAATTGTTATCTGTCATGAATAATTCACTCGCTGCCCAGCGAGATTACAGGCGTGAGCCGCTTTCTCTGTGATTCGGGGGGGGGTGTCTCTTGAGCAGGGACGCTGTTTTCGTTGTTTACTTCTTCAGGCAGCAGGCAGCGGACGCGGTTCCTGCCAATTATTTAGAGGGTTTTAGCCGCCTATTCACGCACTCTGTAAGGGGCCGGAAAGCTGTATTGCATAGCCATGTGCTCATTTTAATTCCTCTGCCTTCCGTTGTTCACTTTGCTTTGTGCTGTGCAGGAGCCTTGTAGCTGTAATAACTGTGTCCCGGTTTCAGGTCTTAAGTAAGGGCTGCCCACCCTCTGTGCTGGAGTATGGACAAGAGTCCTGTGTCCACGAGCCCGGTGAGAACTGGTGGTTTTTTTTTCTCTGCCCTGTTATGTATGTTATACCAGGATTAAAGCATATTATGCTTTTAAGGGGGATAATGTCAGCATCTGGAATGCTCTGTGTTGTATTGCAGAACACTATATCTATAAATAAGCAAGCCAACCCTTTCTCCATCCCAGACTGTCACCTGCCACGTATCTCGGGAAGGAAGGAGCCAGTCAGAGTTCCACCTAAGAGTGGAAATGTGGATTTGGACCCTTGTTTCCTGGAGTCTGCCAGTCCTTCTGACCGAGATGCAGGTAAAGCAGCGATTGGTACGCTGGGCAGATAAAGGCCCCCGGTGCTGGCGTGCCGACCACTGGCATCACAGCGGTGACTGAGCTGCATTGTATGAGATTACAGGATTGTTACAGCTGTACTACCTTGTGATTGGCTACTTCTGTAGCCTAGCACGGTGGCAGTAACCCAAGCCTTTGTATTGTTGTTGTCTGGGGAGTTCTTATCGCTCCCAGCTTTAAGGAGCTACGCTGCTTAGTCCTCTGTGGCCCTCTTGGGCCTCGCCAGCACATGGCGTGACAGACGCTGGCCAGCGGCCCCCGCGCTGGGCCGGCTCCCCGCCAGATGCGTCCATGTGAGGCACTCCGGCAAACTGCAGTTTGTTCCTCTCCTTCACACGCAACTCCGCTCAGCCCGTGTACCGCACGGGGGCCACGCACCCAGACGGCCCTGTGACATCATGGCAGGCATGCTCCAGGCTGAATCTGTCTAGCACCTGGCCCTCCTGCAGGCACCGTGGTTCCTGGAGGGAGGCAGCAGACACAGCCACAGTCTTTGAGTGTCTCGCAGGAAATGGAGCCACAATGGCTGCCTGACAGGACCGCCTATAGGCAGTGTTAAAACTTACAAGCTCTTTGTCACCATGTTTTTTTTTTGTTGTTTACATTTTATTTACCCCTGACCAATAAAGGCTTTGTTTTTACCCCACCTATGGTCCTCCCCTCCAGTTGACCATCCCTGTGGCAGGCGCTCTCCTCGGCATTCCTGCAGCTCCCTGAGACGCTTCTCCTCCGGCTCACACCGTCGCTCCCGCGGTGAGCCCTTGTCCACTTCTCCCACCCCTGTCAGGCGGGAACCGTCCCACGATGCCCTGAGGCCCGCATCTGAGGTTCCTGCAACTCAAGAGTGTCCCTACCAGGACCTCTCCCAGCGGGGAATGCTGGAGGAGGAGGAGGAGATTGTGGATCGTGAAGAGGTGTGCATTTGAGTACCACTCTATAGTGTGTTCCCGTGTTTTCCGTCATTTGGCTATGTCAGATTAGATTTCCGGTAAGTTCCACCCGGGTTACGATCCCCGACTCACCTACGCTTGCGTGCTCATCCAGATTATGAAATCCCTACGGTGCCTGCGCTTCAGCGCGGCAAAGAAGCGTGCCAAGATGAGTCTGAACGGCCCGGACCCCGACCCAGAGCAGGACCCAGACAGCCCAGACTCTGCGGTCAAGCTGGAGCTGGGGCCAGAATCGCCCTCACGTACCTCACCCCCCCTCACCAGCCCACTGAGTGAGAGCGGCCTCTCCAGCTTGTACTCACCCCCAGCCTCCACCAACAAGGGATCCAAGACCAGGTGCGGCCTTCCCTTTAAGGCCAGCTGTGAATGATCAGTTTAACTTGTGGGTGATTGGAAACTGAAGGTCAGAGCTGGCACTCTCGAACATGAAGATCTCAGCTGCCCTCTTGTGGTGGATGGCGGCCACTGGGCAGGCATATTAGAAGATTGAGGAGGACCTTAGTGTAGTCCCCAGGTGACGATGTAGCTCTGTAGTCCAATACCTCTGGTGTTCCTGCAGTTCAGGGAGCAGTTCCTCGTCTGTTGTGAAGTCCAAACCGCACGCCGCGCGGGTCTCCACCAAGACGAGGGTCTCTTCCTCCAGGGAACGTCGCCCCCTCCATGGTATGGCTCCCCGTGAAGTGCATGGCGGTCAGTCCTCCGTCGGCCTTGAGTGCTGCGAGTGGTGCTAAGAGCTGTGTTTGTCGCCTGCAGGGACGCACGCCGTGAATGTGGTCGGTCATAGTATCATTTACTCCAACGGTTCCCTTGAGCCTGAGGTGGATCCTCGTCGGGAGGTGTCCCCGTCTCCTTCCAGACCCCGTGGCAGAGCGCCAGTGAAGGCGGTTAGACCTGCGGGAGGTGAGTTCTAAAGCTACGCCATAATAACTGTAATAACTCTTACACCCTTCTGCTGGGTACTGTGGAAGCCGACACAGGCTGTC
The DNA here is from genome assembly GCA_026780845.1 of Petrocephalus sullivani. Classification (NCBI taxonomy): domain Eukaryota; kingdom Metazoa; phylum Chordata; class Actinopteri; order Osteoglossiformes; family Mormyridae; genus Petrocephalus; species Petrocephalus sullivani. The sequence goes on from JAODKM010000025.1 coordinate 2,433,652, forward strand.
GTTTAGAATAAGGTGCCTGTATATCCCTTTGCAGCCTCCCTGCCCAACAGCAGACGGGCCTCACCTACCAGTGACTTGTCAGATGGCGTCATAGGCAAAGGTCAGACCCCCCCATCCCACCCACAATCCTGTCTTCTTTTACGTGCGGGGTAGGGCTGCATGATATCGCATCGTGATTGTCTTTTATATTGTGCTGTCTGTAAAACAAAAATGGAGATGAAATGTACCCAAAATAAATTCTAGCCAAACAGAACTTATCTACCGATAGTGTGTGTCAGATACATTGGTGGTCTTGCTGTGAGTTGTCTACAGACACAAATGAGTGCCAGCAAAGGCAATGTGATCACAGGGGTTTGGATAACGGTCATAAAAATTTGCCCGGCCAGATTAGTAGTATGCCTAAAATATTAATGAGGCAGATTGTGATGCCCAAAGGTTTGGTGTATTCTTATGTTTATTAAACATATCAGACTTTAAACTGCAAGACATACCACTACACCACCGATGTCATTTTACATTGTTTATCCCGAATCTCCAGTTTATCCAGATGTTGTGGCTGCTGAGCTGTCCCTGTATTCACCGCAACTTCACTGCTTATCGCTTCCATGATTTACCAGAGTGGTATCATGTGGTGTGCTCCAGCAGCTGAATTTAATAAACATAAGAACTCACCGAACTTGTACAGATCACTAACTTTTGGGCATCACAGTACGCCTCTTGTTAATATTTTAGGCGAACTACTAAACTGTCTATCAAATTGTGGGCATGAGTAAATTCCCATGTAGTATAGAAAAGCCTGCACCCGGACAGGGCCTTTTAAGTGTTTTTTTAAATGTTGCCCTTCTCTCTCGGCAGGAGTCTCCTGTACTCCCCTTTCCAGCCCCCAAGGTGTTCTGTTTGATCGTGGTGACGGCAGGCGGAGGTCTCGCAATGAGGCTTCGGGAAACCCCCGTGATGCCTGCAAGAACCCCAACAGCCACAAGCTGGTGAGCTGGCAGTCTTAGAGTATTTCCCATAATGGCCAGAGGACAGACTCCTGTGACCGTGTGCCCTTTTGCCACTTAGGAGAAGATGACACTGTCCAGCTCTGCTGATGACATGCTTCTGCTGAGTCAGAACCAGCAGGAGTTCCTGCAGCTAGGGATGGAGTACTGTCAGGTCCAGAAGCTACTTCACCAGATGACACCCGAATTCAGCCCCGAGGAGATGAGAGGTCGAGGATACAGGATACCGATGACAACAAAATATTCCCTGCTTTATTATATGTGTTAGTGGACAGTGGCTGTAATTGTATTCATCAGACAATGAATATGAATGTTTTGGGACCAGTCTGCCACTGCTGCAAACACAACTCAAAATTCATGGTTCGGTACAAACCTGGGCTTTGGGATCAGTTTGGTGCGATTTCGATAGACCAGGGAACACAGAATTTGTTCTGAAATCAAATTATTAAGTTATTAAAGCTGTAAACATAAACACATTTAGGAACGGCTGCAAACCCAAGGCATGTCTGAATATTAAAATATGAAAATTTGTAGAATTTACTTTATAAAAACTCAAAAATAAGATGGCCATCATAACAATCATAGTGAACTAAATCTAGATGAAATCCTGTGTTCTCTACTACTGGGTATAGTCACATATCTGTAGCGATAAACATAAACTCCGTAGTCATGGCCATGTAAAACTGCCTTAAATGCCAAACGGCAGCTACTTGCAGGTGGTTTCTGCCTTGCTCCAGTCTTACACGTGTGTCAATGATGTCGTCTCAAATAAGTTGGCATGTTGAATGAGTTTCCAGCAGCATGTCTGAGTTGGCAAACATTCTTGGTCTTCTTAACTACTCTTTTTCCGATGTTGTAATTGTTTGGGAAACCAAAATATTCCCAAACTCCTGATTAACTGTAACCACCATTAGCCGTAACCAATTCACAGCCACAATTAACATAATGTTTCCCGTATTGAACAAACATTTACTTGTGAATTTAGGTTCTGCCTGTGTTAAGCAATACGTCTGTTTTATTGTGCATATGGGCCAAAAATGGTGCAACTGAATGTGTATACAGTTACAACCCTGCTGCATAGTGATGGCAAAGAGAAGAGCAGTATCAGGCACAATTTCTTTAGGGCAGATGGTTTTAAACTGAACTTTAGCAAGCTTTTCCGATGCATTTTATTGGAGAAGATTTGGAAGAGATCAAATTTTGAGACAAATTGCACCAAAATTAGAACCATGCTGCTTAGTGGTGGCAGAGGAATGGGTGATTGCAGAAGACATTGGACCTTGTGAATGTCTCAAGCAGAGGAATTCAAGCATCTTGAGAATTGTTCACAAAGTGAGGGAAGAAATGAGTGGGAGATCAACTTTCGGATTAGTGAGGCATCAGCAGTAACGCAGGGACTTACCTGTCGATCTACATCCCTATGGTCACCAGCTCTGGGTAGTGACCAAAAGAATGAGATCAGGAATACAAGCGGTAGAAATGAGTTTGCTTTGCTCCGTGTCTGGGCTCAGACTTAGGGATGTGGTGGGGAGCTCAAAGTAGAGCCGCTGCTCCTCCGCCTTGAAAGTTTGGGCATCTATCTAGGATGCCTCCTGGACGGCTCCCTGCGGAGGTGTTTTGGGCATGTCCAACCAGGAGGAGGTCCTAGGGCAGACACAGGACATTCTGGAGAGAGTACATCTAGGAACGCCTTGTTATATCCCTGGAGGAGCCAGGGAAGATTCCTGGGAGAGGGAGGTCTGGGCATCTCTGCTTGGACTATTGTTCCAGATAAGCAGTGAAGTATGAATGGAACAAATGCAAAACATTATATGGATATAGCTCTACATATGAATTTATTTAGAACCAGATTGCATCAAATTTGAAGTAATGGGGCTACGGGGCAGTGAAGGATGGAAAAGACAGCTACAGAAGGCACTTGACCTTGTAAATGCAGTAACTTGAAGGATCTTTTTCAGACTTACCAGGAACATTGTATATGTGACGATCTGGAATCTATTTCATTTTGAAACAAATAACACCAAAATTGAAACGGTGCCAGTGAACAGGAGACAAAGTTGGTCTATGAAATTTTTTTTGGAGAGATGGGCTGAGCGTAGGGGGGCTAGAGACTGTAGAGGCTTGGTGTGTGGGAGGAGTAGTGATTAGATGGGAAGAGGGAGTGATGGAGTCAGCTGGGAAATACATTGTTGTTGTTCTGACAGCATCTAATAAAAATTTGCTTATATGTAATTTATTTTTGTGATCAACTCCCTACAGACTGGCAACTGAATGGGGACACTGCAGTGAAGGCCAAGGCAGAGTCCCCCTCAGAGGGCTCACTGGCAACTCCCGACAGCCCACCCTGCCAGCCAAGCTCTCCTCTGAAGCCCCACCCACCACTCCAACCTCGACCACCTAACAGGCTCAGCCTGACCAATGACAACCCAGCTCTTCAGACGGATCTGCCCATCCAGCCCAGTCCTCCAGCCCAGCCACACAAATCCAAGACCAGCAGACCAAACCGTCTCAGGAAGGCATTCAGCCTCAAGGCCCAGTCAACTTTCTCCCATAGTTCAGGTTCAGACTGTTTTTGCATTACATTTGAAATGTGGCTATAGTAAAAGGAACTCTGCCTTACATGCTGTCCTTCCGATGGTCCCCAGATGATCTATCCCCAGGGAAGCAAAACCTACAGCCCATCCCCAGGCCTGAGCAGGCCCTGACAGATAGCCTCAGTCTTCTTAGCTCTGAGGACTGGTGGGTCCTGTTTCCATACACTGCTCGAGTCACACATCAGATTTGAGAATTCGGTCCATTGTTGTTTTTCAGAACTAACATTTCTTGGTTGTGCTCCTGATTTCTGCTTTCATTTAATCTCAGGGAGAAGAAAATAGAGGGTCTGGAACTTTTACGCTGCCTGGCACAGTTCCATACCGAATTGATGTCTGACAGACTTCACGATACCTGCCTCGTGGTGATTGATGAGGTATTACGGCCTTTAATTTTATTATCTTAAATTAGCAGCTTAGATATATTATTTGGTTTTTATTATTATATTAAAATAATATTTAATATAATTGTATGTGCTGACTTCCAGGTGAAGAACTTGCGATCAGGAGTCTCCCGCGTGGCTGTGGCGACACTGGGGGCCCTGTTCACCCACCTGAAGAAAGAGATGGACCCGGAGCTTGACTATACAGTCAAGGTGTTGTTGCACAAATCTGGGGAGACCAATGCTTTCCTGAGGCAGGACGTGGACATGGCCCTGGCTAGCATGGTGCAGAACTGCACGCCCGTCCGAGTCATGAATGCCCTGCTTGCTGGAGGCCTAAAGTAAGCAGTCCGGACAAACAGTTTGTACTGAGCCACACCGTAGCAGTGTTGTGTACCTGAGTTGGCTGTATAAGTTTGATTTAATCTTCTCGGCTCCCATGAAGCTTGTAGTGTTTTTTGTCATATTGATATTGAAGCCACTTGGAGATAACTGCTTGATTTCCAACCTCGTTTCCAATGTGCAGTCACTTGAACACAATGGTTAGGAGGTGCACGGCTCAGCACCTTGCTGACCTTGTGGAGATCATGGGTGCTGAGCGCCTGCTGTCTGGCAGCCGAGAGCTCGCGGACCGTATCCTGCCTGCCGTCGCCAAATTGGCACATGACTCCTCGCAGGAAACCAGGTACGGAGGACTAGTAAGACCTTTGATGATATTACACTTCAGGCCGGGAGAAACACCATATTGTGATTATGGACACTCATATTGCCGTAAACTTGAATATCATGGGTGTTGCAATATAGCCTGAACAGTCATTTTCTCTCATGATTAACAGTTTATATTTCACTATTCTAACACAAGTCCCATCAAGGTATGAGTTTGCTGTAGGCGTAATTTGTCATTATAAATGTCACATATTTTATAACCATTAGTAGAACAATTTGGTCATCATAATTAGAAAAACTGACAACCACCTGTTATATTTGACCACTTTCTATATATGAATTTTAAAATATATTTTTTGGGGCATATCGCCCAACCCTAATTACACTGTTAACTGCCTTTATCAATTGAAGCAACAGCCACTGATAGGTTTCCTGTTCCTCAGACACTTCGGGCGTCAAATGCTGCTGTTTCTGGCGTCCCACAAAGACTTCGATAAGCTATTAGAGCGGCACATTCCTGACAAGGAGGTTGTCACTGTCAGGAGCACAGTGCTGTCCCTGAGGAAGAAGGTAAAATGTTTGGACTGAAGTGGCATTCAAAAAAAATAATAAATAAAAACTTTGGATTTACTAAAAAATGTTATGTCAGGTGGTTCCATGCAACTGTTTCAAATAGCTTTTAAGACACTTAATCCATAATGCATAGCACGTGCTTTACCCGCTTGCATGCCATTACAGTCTGCGAATGCTTGAGTGCATGGACTTTTGTGTACATATTACATTTATCAGTGTATGCATACTGTCACAGCTGGCGCATGCCTACAGCAATGATATTACACCACACCAGCAAATTCTTATTGTGACTTAGAGGAAAATCAGGCCACATGTTATGGGTTAATGCAAAAATTCAGTAAATAGCAAAGGATTCATGAGTGTAGACAAAGCCTACCTCTGAGCTAAGCAGTCTGACAGATAGCCAAAATGCTTTGTAAACAGACTGAGCCTCGGGGACTTGTTAAAGTTTTTGGCTATTCACATATGCAAATTAAAATTAAATAAGAGCATGTTACCTAGCTTCTCAGGGTCTTCATTTAGATACACAGCAAAGACCTTAAGTTGGTGAGCTCCTCGTGTTGCAGCGATATTCTGGAGGAAAAAAGATTACTCACAAACATTCAAGAATAAAAATAACTCGCAGAACTGGTCTATGACAGCCATTGGTCTATGACAGCCATTATCTTTCAGATTTTTTCATGCTGGTACTCCTTTTTTTTCTGGAACAGAAATGTTGGAATCAGTGGAACCATGGTGTGTCACTCATTCCAAATGGCGGGCCAGTTTTTGGCATAAATATGTCTGCAGCGCCAATTTCTTTCCCTGAAAATATACTGACATGATGGCCTGTAAGCTGAATTTGATTGATGCCATATCTAGGTTTATGATTATTGATAAAACTTAGGAAGTGAAGATAAAGACAATCGTGTCTCAGGCTGTGATGTTGCTTTTGAATTACATATCAATATTATATATTTTTTGTTTCTTCTGTAGCTCATGAGGAGGGCTTTAAATATTTCAGCATAATCACTAATTCCACAGATCCCAATATCCAATAATTACATCGATACTGTTTCATTGTGTAGATTTTTTAGCATGGGAAATGATAATATGTGGTAATCAGATGCTTATGTGGTTGTTGTGCCAGGCACATGAAAACATAGTGTATGCATGCAGTATGCATAAAGATCATTGTATACTGTTGTTGCACATTGTGTTGATGGAAAGATATGCATTTTACTCTACATTGTTGCATTGACAAAACATATGTTCTCAAATAAACCAAATAAGACACTTTACTAACTAACTCAGTTTAACCTGGTTGCATACATGTGTTTGGTAACATCAGTGAAAAAGAATAACGAAACCAAAAATAGTGAATTTCATTTTTTTTTTAGTATGCCTGGTATCTGTGTCACAGCCAGGGAGTATACATGCAGAACATTTAGTGGGCTGTCATCCCTGCAGGGACTGGAAGATGTATGTCAGCTGTGAAATTTGAGCAAAGTGGCATTGTGGATAATCATCAGGCTCACTGTTTTTATCAGGAAATGGGAGGGGCATCTCCGAAAGCCCGGTCAGTACTGCGACGACATTCGCTCAACGGTGGCACAACCCGAACTTTGTCTCTCAGCCGGGAGCCCTCCAACCTCAAGCAGTATGTTTTAGCTTCACGTCAAATAAAATAAGCAAAATGCCACAATTTGGTTACCAATCAAGACATCAAGCATGCCCTGCTTTCCTGACACCAGCTCTGTCTTTTCCTGTTTGCGCAGGGATCCTGATGGGTACTGCTGCAAGGGCCAGGCTAGCAGCTTTGCAGACAAGACAGAGTACATCAAGAAGCTCAATGCCCTGATGTCGTCGAAGGACTTCCGTGAGCGCGTCAGAGCTCTGGAGCAGGTGGTGTCCGACTGCGAGCAGAACCCCGACATGGTCATCGTCAACTTATTCCCGGTAAATAATGGGGATTTTACCTAATGAGAAGTTTAAGGGCTCCAGTACTTATAACTCTATTGTATTGTCACTATTGCCTTGCTGAGGAACTTCTCAAAATACACCCTCTCCCATCACAGGTGTTTGATACCATCAAAGCCAGACTCCAGGAATCCAACAGCAAAGTCAACCTCAGTGCCCTACAATGCTTGCAGAAGATCATTGGTCCCTTGAAAGACCACCTGGCTCAGGTGGTCTCCTTGCTTGTTCCCGCCATCGTAGACAATCACCTCAACTCAAAGAACAACGCCATCTACAGTGCAGCTATTGGTGTTATCCATGCTCTAATGGAAAACATAGGTAAGGCTCTCGGTGTTCCTGCAGGTTCCCTTGAAAATATTCCCAAATAGCAGAGGAGGCAAAGACTGGAACTGTTTCTTCTTCATTTCAGATAACACTCTTCTTCTTCAGCCATTCTGCACCAAAGCTCAGTTCCTCGGTGGTAAAGCCAAAGTCGACCTTATCATAAAGGTTGCAGGTATGTCCATTACAGGTCATTGGAAACAGGGACTGGTTCTGAAATGTTTCAATAGGCCATGTGCCAGTGACTGACCCCTTGCTGTACCCCTGCTGTGTCTTACAGACCTCGTGTCTGAGCTATACCCCCGCAAACCCCAGGTGGTGGAGCAGAAAGCCCTGCCCCTCCTGTGGTACCTGCTAGGCGCTTCCAGCAAAGGAGCATCCCTGCTGGCCCGGGGCTGCAGTGTGTCTGCGGCCACCGCTGTCCTGTGCCAAGCCTTGCACAGCCACATGGGACCCAGTCTGGCAGAGTGTGCCTCATCCCAGCACCCTAATGTCTACAAGAGCTTCAACAGACTGCTCAAGTCCATCTCCTCCCACTGACAGCATTAAAAAAGATTCAACTTATAGCTTACTTGAAAATAGATTTATATAGATATAGTTTCGGATAGATGTGTTAGTTCCGGCACTTTTTAAAATTATTTTCAGATGGATTTTAATTAACCCTTAACGGTAGTGGTAAGTCCTATAGAGTAGAATACCTTATAAGAACTTTTTACTTCATGAAAATGTTCTTCGCCTCTTGGTATCAGGATTCTTGCCCTCAAACAACCTGCTCTTTTGCACTTTGGAATAAATGGTACACTATTGTGACGGGTTATCATCATGGGTTGTATCAGCGATGTACTTGTCATTCTTGTAGCTTGTGAAACTCTGCGAACATGGACTGAAATGTTGTGGAATGTACTATTTAAATGCACAAAACACTTGAAGGGATGTATAGTTTTGCTATTTTTAAAATATGTCGTATGTGACATTTCCATGATGTGTCTTATGGAGCTGTTCTGATTTGTTAGTCAGGATTTTTAATGAAAACAAATGGCTTTTGTAATGGTTCAGGTCTGTAATTGCACAGTATTCGCTAATTCTTTATGCTGTAGTATTGCAGTATATTTTTGAAGTTTTGTTGTAAAAGTCCATCAACAAAGAGGTATTCCAAGTTGGAACTGTCTTATAGTTTTTGCATGACCAAAATTCAATGACAGGGAACAAAATGAATGTTGATATTTTGTTATTGATATACTATTATACAAAGATGCCTGAGTGAAATGCTGGACGTAAAACAATTTTACCGAGGTTAGAGAGATGTTAATGTGTTATATTTTTGCTTTAACTTACCAATTTATAGATGTACTTACACCCAGTCCTGTAATTTTGCAATTTCAAACCGTGCCAGTCCCAACGTAGCCTTTCTCATTTTCCACAGCTAAATTGTACTGTACCTGTTTCTGAAAAATGAAGAGAGAAATTATATATAAATGTATAAACTGTATATAAATAAATTGTTTTATTTATCTAAAGAATTGTGCCAGTCATGTATTGTTATGTTGGAAGTTCTGGTGTTCTGACAGTGGTAAATACATAAAACAGTCCAGTGGGATTGTGTGGAATGGTTAAAAAATATGAACCACCATATACATTTTTCTAGGTTTAATTACAAGCAAGCTTGAACAGTTAAACAAAATGGTAATGGCATAATTTGCCAAATTATGGACAGCAAAACCAGTTTTGTGTCCATGACAAGAGGACAGACTGTCCTTGTGAGTTAGGTAACAACATGGATGTCTGGTACTTTGTAATATAAAAGAATGTGACATAACAGATTTGGTACACACCTATTACCACATCCTGTGTTCTGCATAGAGCAGACTAAAGGTCTGTTGGTGTAATATTTCACTGTATAGCTGCATTTTTTTCTGCTGCTAATACAACAATTATAAATATTTCTCTGGTCAAACCTTAGAACCTTTAACTGCATACGTAATAAGATGGCATTTAGTACACTTCATGCTGCTTTTTGATTACAGTCTATCAACCCATTGCTTTGTTTCAACAGCAGGTCAGTCAGCGCTTCTCGAAGTCTATGACTATTAACTACTACAGGCATCTCTAAAACTGGCGTCTCTAAAATTGCGTCCCTTCGAGCCCTGTGCGGCCCCTCGTGACACTGTCCAGGATAAGAAGATGGATGGGATGATTATGCCAAAACTGATTGGGTTGCAAGCTTGTATAACACCGGCTTCTGCAGATGGTGTCTTGGATGAAATTACGTTTTTCATACTGTGCTACAAGCTTCTCAATTAAAACGCACCATTGGGTGGTTTCAGGGTAAAACCATAGCCTCAAATACCATAAAAATTCAAAGCTATAATTGCAATGTAATTCACAACTTCCCCTTAGCGACCAGGATCAGTCCCGCCCTCGGAGTGCGCGGGCCCGCCAGCAATGCGCATGCCCGTCGGCAACGTCAGTCAAATAGGCGAACGCGCAGCTGAAGAATGAGCTGTGGGGAGCGCGGCTTCGTGCGTCGCTGATAGTGAGGGGAAAAAGCGAAGCATATTGCGTTCAAAACAGATTTTCATGGACGAATTTGGTGAGTTGCGCTTAAAGAGAGGTGTCGCGGTGTATTTATTGGCTCTGTATTTCGTCTAGGCTCGCCGCAAATGCGCATATTTCGAAGCGAGGCCGTAGGTAGCGCGCGCGGCGTGAAGGTTGCGTGGGAATGGCGTGGTTAGGCCCGGGCTTCGCGCGCAGCTCGTTTGGCGATTAAATATCGTCGCATTTACCTCCGTTTTGGAACCGCAGTGTAAACTATCTGCGCGTAGAAACTCGTAATTTAAAAGTTGTAAGGAAATATTTTACGAGTTGGGTGAGTTTTGTGCCCGCCATCCGGATAATTTATCGCTCGAATGCGTCGCTAGCTAGCTACTTGGCTAACTTCCTTATCGGCGCGGCCGTCCGGAGAGTACGCCGAAACGTCCCCAATAATGGCCTCTATATCCATGTAGCCTTCGCTTTTGTAAATCACTTTAGTTTTTGGTGGCAATAGTATATTGATGTAAAGTTAGACTAGCGAATGTGTAAGTTGCTTGTTTATTCACCTGCTTGCCACGTCTCTAATAGATGCTTGGGTTATGTGTGATTTTTGACCTAAAACCTAAGCGTGCTCGTCGCCTAATCACGTTAGTGTCCAGCTGCAAAGCAGTGCCACTGTGTAGCCTGTGGTCTGGTTGCAGTAATTGGGCAAAGGGCGATGGGCCACAAGCTAATGGCTAACGAGCCCAAATAGACCCGCCGGACGCTAACAGGCAGTCGTACTGCCCGTTTTCCACATGCGCAGCTTTCCTCTGCATTCTCTTTCTCTGCGTTAGAGAAATGTAGGCCGAGACGTAGTTACCGTGCGGGCAGACAAGCTCGTAATGTGGTCCTGCTGGTTTTAACCCCGCTTAAGTGGACGTGGGTTTGTTTGACGGTTGCCACGGAGTAAGCGAGCAAGACGTAAGATGTGAACGTGTTGAAATGCTTGGGTTTCCTTCACGATTACGGGTAATACCTTAAAAGCTGAGTCTTTGGTGGATGCCACAAGCCGAAGTAGCTTTACAACTGTAATCAGGCGGATTTATAGGCAAAAGTATCTACTCCGTACATGTTTTTTTTTATCAGTTTTTTTCAGAATGTTAATTTATTATTAACACTGTTAACTGTATCTAACTGTGGTGTGCCCCCCCCCCCTCAACAGATCAGTCCTACACCGAACAGCCCATGACTGGTATGCTTGAGTCTGATCCTGTTGGGGGCTGCACCCTGGCAGGCACTGAAGTTGCAGAGAATGGCTGTCAGCCAGCACCCCCTCCTATTTCAGCCCAAGAACAGGACCCCACCCAGAATGTTGGGCCTCCTTCGACTGAATTGGTGGCTGATCTGCCACCAGCCCCGACAGAACAAACTGAACAGGATCCATCTGTCAGACCTTTGGCTGAGCAGTCAGAGTCTGCACTGCAGGAGTTCCCCCAGCAGCCAGAGTCATCTGAACAGGGCAGCCCAACCAACATGGAGCTGGAGGACACGTCGAAGGATGCCGGGGAAGCGGACGCAGAGATGTCCAGTGCCGAGGTGCCATTTCCTGCAGAGTTTGAGAAGTACTCAAAAGTAGTGGAAGAAAACCCTGAGGACTTCACCGGTTGGACTTACCTCCTGCAGTATGTGGAGCAAGAGGTGAGAGATCGGCCTCCGCACGACATGCCATAAATGCTTTATCTGTTTGGCAGGCAGACTTATGCTTATGTTCTTTCAGAATCATGTTGGAGCTGCTCGCATGGCTTTCGACTCCTTCTTTGCCCGCTACCCATACTGCTATGGATACTGGAAGAAATATGCTGATCTTGAGAAGAAAGCTGGAAATGTAAAGACAGCAGAGGAGGTAAAGAAATTTTGGGAGAGGGTACCTGATTTCTAACAGTGCTTGATGAATTTGCCAATTGCAACTCAACTCATTCACTGAAAGAACACTTGAGTGCTCAAAAAACAACTGAGCTGCTATCATGTAGTGCCTGCAGTGTGATACTGCTTGATTTTTGTAATGCATCGATAGCTTTTGAGTTTGTATCAAGGTCCACATTTTTATGTTTGATGTGACTCGCCATAAGTCAGTAGGCCTCCAAACAAATCACCAAGCACCAACCTGAGTGTTAAGGTTGGCAGTATTGGAACCTGCTTTGGTCTAACAAAATAAACATCTCATTATACATTTGGTAGACTTGATGAAATGTCCTATGGTTTAGAAACTTCAGTTTTTTCTTATCTGTGCCCTCTTTGTGACAGTCTGTGTATTTGGTCAGGCACTGATTGTTGCTGTAATGGATCTGTGCTACATGGTCTGTACCACCAAAAAAGCATTATCCTCAGTCTGGACACCTCGGTGCTCCTCTTGTTTACTTTCTCCTGCCCAGTAAATGGTTGTGGCTTTTCCACTCTGGAGGTTTGCCTGGCGATCGTGACCTTTTACAGAGACTCTTTTCTTGCTTCAGGTCTACCGCCAGGGCCTCCAGGCCATCCCCCTCAGTGTCGACTTGTGGTTGCACTATATCAACTTCCTGAGGGAGACAGCCGACCCAAGCGACACCCAGGCAGAGGCCACAATACGATCGTGAGTATCAATGCCCACTTTGCTTTAATGTAGGTTTCTGGAATACAGTTTTTGAAATGCTATTCTTTCTCAGCTAATGCTGCTTAACTGCTAGGCCAATTTTCCTAATTCATAAATTTTATGGGCTTTCTGTGCGACAGAGTAGTTGATGCCTGAGTGTTTTAAAAAGAAGCAGTTAAAATTTGTGCTGAAGGCTGAGCTTGGGGTTTCTCTTACGCTGTGTTGTACTCCATCAGCGCATACGAGCATGCAGTGTTGGCTGCCGGCACCGACTTCCGTTCCGACCGCCTGTGGGAGGCCTACATCAACTGGGAGACGGAGTTGGGGAACCTGGCCAATGTCACCGCTGTCTACGACCGAGTCCTGGGCATCCCTACGCAGCTCTACAGCCACCACTTCCAGAGGTGAAGCAGCCGGCGCCCGGCAGGCCTGCACAAACTTCTCGAGCCTTTGCTTTACTTGCCTCTTTGAAGGAGTGTGCAAAGCTACCTTTAATCCCTTCAGCATCCCTGACGTACATGCCCTACATTGGGTCCAAGTGCAAGTAAAGGGCCACTTGGTGATGAAGACCCAAGCCGGGAACTGGAGAGCCCCAACCCACCTTGTTTCTGAATGCGAACATCGGTCATTGATCTCCACCTCAGGTTTCGGGAAATCTGCCTTACAGTACTTCTGATGGGTTCTCGACGGCGCCGCGCTCTGTTGCAGCCATTTGATGTGGGCGCCTACTGTGCCGTAGGTTCCGAGACCACGTCCAGAACAACCTGCCCAAGCATTTCCTGCCTCTGGAGGAGTTCGTGCGCTTGAGAAAGGAGCTGGCTACGGCGAACGGGCACAACGAGGGGGAGGCGCCGCCTGAAGATAGTGAACTTCCGCCTGGCACCGAGGACCTTGCCGACCCTGCCAAGGTACTTCCTGAGTTTTTCTTGTATGCACCCTGTAAATAAACACCAAGGCAGCACTTGAGTTTGTGGCTCTGAGCTTGAAAGGTCGGCTTGTTTTGAGAAACTGGTAATTGACTTGACTGATTTCTGGGTGATTTCCTTCCTCAGTTGGTCACAGAGATTGAGAACATGCGACACAGAGTGATGGAGTCCCGCCAGGAAGTGTTCAACCACAACGAGCATGAAGTCAGCAAGCGCTGGGCCTTTGAGGATGGGGTGAGTTGAAAGGTCCCCAGTGTGGCTGTCACTATCGCTTTTTATATCAATCACGTAATCGATTTTTTTATTTTTTTTTTGGACGATTTATTGCTTATGCTGTATTATGTCATAAAGGATTATCTTTAGCGCAGGGCAGGACCCAACCAACCATTGCAGGGTCATTCATATAGTCAGTTTAAGGCCCTCAATTTCATTTAAGTTGGACAGAGTAAGGAAATCAAAGACTCTCAGAAATGCTTGACAATACTTTCATGGCATTCATGCACATGCAGCTGTTACATTGAAAAGACTGGTGTAGTCTGCTGGTTTCAAACCAATACATTGTGTGAGAACATTTTTGGTCAGTCACAGGAAACAAAATTTAGCAAGCTTTGCAGTGTTAACAATGGAACCTTTTCAAAATTATCTAGTGTATGTTAAGTCTAATGTTTACTGATTTTGCTTGAGTTCTTTATGCATCCTCTGAGACAATCATTCTCTATTTGAGAAGATGAGCAAAATGGAGAAAAGCAAGCAAACTGGTTGTGAAAAGGCATTCGTCTTTCACTGCACAAATATTTTGTATTCACAGAGAAGTGATTTGTTGGCACTAATTTGTCTGGTACAACTAACAGCTAAGCCACAGACTATTGCTAAATAAGTTCTATTTAGTTATATGCTTAGTTTTCAATGCTTAAATATCACAAACGGCATTAAACATTCAGTCTTACTCAACACACAATAAGTTCACAATTATATGGTTAATATGTACTGTTATGTATGATGCGGCTAAGTGACAGGGCAAACTTGTTTCACTAGCAATTTTTACAACGAGGAACTAGAAAGTGAATTAAGCAAAAAAATGTTAAGCTGAACAATTTATCAATTTCAAATCAAAATATTTTTAAACAATGCGATTAACAAATCCCAGGGACTGTGACTTTATGCATTATTCAGCATTTCTGGCCTTGGGTTTAAAACTGTTGTGAGCATAGTTTTACAAATTCATGCCATCCTCCTTTGTGTGTGAGTCATTCTTTCCAAACAGAGGTGGCCCAAGGCAACTGTATACGCCCACAAACACGTAAAACCCAAGGAAAACGTTACGTTCGCGGTGTGGGGAAAAATATAACATTCCGCTGCAGAGCTGTACGTGAATTACCTATTTTGTGGTCAGGGGTTGTGTACCGAAAGGTCCTATTATCAGGGGTACTACCAAATGGAAATCTCACCAAACCGTTAAAAAAAAAAAAGTCATGGAAACATTTCGAAAACGTCCCAGAAACCTTGAACAGTGTACTTTTCATCTATCAAGGACGAAACTAAATATATTTTAGAGCTTTGCAAGGAGAATAAAAAGTACGAGTGACTGACTTGTGTCTGAGTCTCAAAGCATTGCTGATTGCCAACCATTTGCAAATGGCACCATTCGTGTAATGACCGCCAGATTGCCATAGTTATTGAGTAAAGAGCTGTGATAACGCCCAATGTAACTCCTACAAACGATAACCTGTTTGACTTGTTTACACTGACTACAAACACTGAATATAATCGTGGTTAATTTCACTATTTTACTTGCACCAATGCGGCACAACATAGTATTTATCGCTTTCTATAGCAAAAACTTATATTCATTGTATTAGGCTCGTAGCGTGAAACTTCTCTCATAAAGCGACTTGCATGAAAGTGGGCTGAAACTTGTGTAGCTGATTTTACGACTCATAGTTTTTACGGCTGCATAATATTGCGTGCCATGCAAAATTGTAATGATCATTAGGTAAGACTCATGGCTGTTACAGTGCTGTTATTTTAGTAATTGGTGTCATTATAGGGTATTTTGTAACGTTTTCTTTATTCACGAAACTTTTGCATTTCCACTTTATTCATTTTCTCACTTGTTTCGTAGCTTTCAATTTACTTTATCATTGCATGTAAAAAAAGCTGTAAAGTCTGTTTTCTTACATTTCAAACTGATTTCAAATTGATGGGTCTGACATTCCAAACTGTGTGTGGCAGTGACAATGACTGCTACCATTGACAGTATGCAAACCATTAGAGGTGTGGTGGCTATTCATTGTGTAGGCCACTGATTTGTCACTCAAGTTCTAACAAACTACATGAAATTTCTGAACTTCTTATTCACCAGTGTGTAGCTAAAGTCTGTCCTCCAAAGCTCAAAAGATTTGGATGGAAATGTTTATAATGGGAGTTTTTTGAAAAGTGTGTGGTTTTTGAAGTTGATTTTAACACATTATAAATGGTCTCAGATTGAGTTTGTGCTGAATAAAAGCATTTGCAGCACTTTGTGATTTAAAAAATGTTTTTTAGGTGAAATATACTTTAAAATGTCAAGGCATGTCTGACTACCTTGAAATTGGCTGAGAGGCATCAGACTCCAGAGGGTTAAAGGGTAATAAATGCATATTGGAAGCAATTCATAGCTTCTCATCCTTGTATTGGAATATAGACCAGTTAATATTTTGTTGGGTGTGTCATTTGGTGATGCTTTGTCATATGTTTGCAGTATCTGTGCCTAACCTCACCTTCCCCGAGTGAGTCTGTCAAACCTGACAGTCTTGTTTAAGATGTACTTCCATTGTAGTAGTGCTGTGGTGATTTTTTATTTTTTTTTTTGTTTTGCAGTACTGACACACTGCATTTTCACTCACTTTTTAATGCTGATGTGCTTCCACACAACTGATGGTTTTCACTCTTTCACCTTCATCTGACTAATGAAGAAGGGAAATTTTTTAATCGATTGGGTTTAAAATATCGTAATTTTTTTTTTTTTGTCTCCAGCCTCACAATGACTGACGGCTTTTTAAAGGATGAGCTGCAGTTATTCAGAGGCCTTTCTGCAAACGAACTCCTCACACTTAATAGATCTGCAGATTGCACCATTTACTTTGCAATTTCATCTTTTCTTTTCCCTTTAGATCAAGAGGCCGTACTTCCATGTGAAACCCTTGGAGAAGACTCAGCTCAACAACTGGAGGGAGTATCTCGACTTTGAGATCGAAAACGGGACCCTGGAGCGCGTGGTGGTGCTGTTTGAACGATGTCTGGTGGCCTGTGCCCTCTACGAGGACCTGTGGATTAAGGTAATCAGGAAGCTTTCCCCCTGTCAGCCCCTTGACGAATTTCAACTCCTCAGTAACTTTCTGCGCAGTTTATCTGTAATGTTGATATGTGACTGTATCTGTTGTATTAGGGGATGGCCTGCTTGCCACCAGATTTGACTGCTGCATTTGCCAACTACGTTGCATCTCTTCGTCCTACCTTACAGAAACTAATCTTTATGGTTCGATGAAGGTGCTGATGGGTTTAAAAGAATTTTAAATGTTCTGTCAATGTATTCTCGTGCGGGGACTGGGAGCGGAGATGTATTCATGTATTATATTTTGCCTCTTATCTCTCTGATCTCCCTACCCCATCCCTTCTTAAAGTATGCAAAGTACATGGAAAACCACAGCATCGAAGGAGTGCGCAATGTTTTCAAGAGAGCCTGTATGATCCACCTGCAGAAGAAACCCACCATCCACCTGCTGTGGGGCGCGTTCGAGGAGCAGCAGGGTAAGTGTGTGCATTTGCAACAGTTTTTTTTGCCCCCTGACATTGCAAGCAGTTTTATTGTAAAATAGGGGTTCACAGAATTAGAATTAAATCCCCCGCAACTGCAACATGAGCTCAATGTTATATCACGGTTTGTCAGTTTTCAGAGCTGTCATACTATTACTAAATGGTTTAAAACCTTTTGCTGTGTACTTCTTAAATGAAAACCATATGCCAGTTTTGCTTGTGTAATTTTTTTTCATTTAATTGCATTTCAGTTGGCCTGCACAGATGTTTCACATCTATTGATTTTTTTTGTGCATGACGTGGTGAGGCTTGGGTCGGGTGCTCTGCTGTTCCTCCTCCTCAGCCCTGCTGTTCCATGCTTTAGGGAATATAGAGGAGGCACGTGGTATCCTGAAGACCATCGAAGAGGCAGTGCCTGGACTGGCCATGGTGAGGTTGCGTCGGGTCAGCCTGGAGCGTCGCCATGGAAACCTGGAGGGAGCAGAGGCGTTGCTGCGTGATGCCATTGAGAATGCGAAAAATGCCAGCGAGTCGTCCTTCTATTCAATCAAGCTGGCGCGGCACCTTTTTAAGGTGCAGAAAAGCTTGCAGAAGGCCAGGAAAGTACTGCTCGAGGCTATTGAGAAGGATAAGGTGAGGCTGACCCCATCCTCTAAAATCAGTAATGAGAAGGACCCCCTTCCATTATTTTGTGAGTATGGATTAAGTGTTCTGTGGAAGGAGTAGCCATTGCAGGAATTGCTGGCCTAGAAGCAGGGCCAGTGTGTCATGCTATACCAAATACTGACAAGGAAGAACGTGAACTGTGCAGTGCAACCAGCATGGGTATCTCCTCCCCCCCACCCCCCCCCCCCCAATAACTGCCTTGTTTACAGATGTTACATGTCCTGGTGAGTATTTGAACAACTGCCACACCAAAGCTCATTGGCAGTGTTTGAGGTTTGGTGGGTGTCGTGAAATCGCGGTGAAGTTATTTGCCCGTTTTTTGTTCATTAACGATGCTTTGCCCCCTCCACCCACAGGTTTTAGGAATGTCTGCGCCTGACTACGCTCGTCTTACTACTTGCCATCTATCTAGAAAGGCCATGAGTGGTAACTGGATTGTTTACTGATTGGACCGCTTTCAGGTGAGCCCCCGGCTGTACCTGAATCTCCTGGAGCTGGAGTACAGTGGCGATGTGCGGCAGAGCGAGGAGGACATCCTGGCCTGCTTTGACAGGGCCCTAAGCAGCCCCATGCACCTCGAGTCTCGCATCACATTCTCTCAGCGCAAAGTGGAATTTCTTGAGGACTTCGGCAGCGACGTCAACACGTACGTATTTCCGGGTCCTGCCTGTCACATGTGGCACTTCCATCTTCTCCAGGTGGCTAAATGCTCTAATGCCTCACTTTATATTCTAATTATAGACTTGTGGCTGCTTATGAAGAACATCAGAAGCTCCTGAAAGAACAAGAATCTTCAAAGAGGAAGGCTGAGAATGGGTAAGGGCATCATTCTCAGATTACGTTATAAAGCCCCGTTGAATCGCTGAAGTCTCATTAATGAAGAATCAAGGGCCAGTAATGTAAAGTGAATTTGTCACCCGGGAGCAACTGGTTAAGTTTTAAGT
Source organism: Petrocephalus sullivani (assembly GCA_026780845.1). Lineage (NCBI taxonomy): Eukaryota > Metazoa > Chordata > Actinopteri > Osteoglossiformes > Mormyridae > Petrocephalus > Petrocephalus sullivani. The sequence goes on from JAODKM010000025.1 coordinate 2,452,623, forward strand.
GATTTATACTCTGTTGTAGCTCGCAGGAGCCGGACCACAAGAAACAGCGCATGGACGACCACGGCATGAACCCGGGACACATGATGCCCGACATGCAGGCCAATCATTCAGCCTACAACTACAACTGGTATCAGGTTAGTCCTGAACACTTGGGTGACAACCAGATGTGTAATTATCAAGTCCAGAAAGTGACCTGATTGTTTCAGCCAGCTAGTTGAGTATAAAGAGTTGGAGAGTGCTCACCTAGCTGATTTAAAAAGAAAATCTTGGTCTGGATTTTTACTTTTCTGGGCCTGAAATTTACTCCCCAGGGGCCTCTTGTGTAACGGCATGCATAGAATTCACACTAAAACGTGGCGTACAGACAAGCAGAAATGTGTGTATGCCAAAATCCAGATGCATAACACTGTGCATAGGCAAAGTTCTACACTTTCCCTTCTTGCATCCCAATCAGTGTGAAATGTTACGGATGTGCGCGAGCCCACTGCCAAGCCCCGACTCCTCCCATAATTCTACGTACTTTAATATGCAAATCAATATAAAGATCCTCTTCGATGGCGGTTTTAACAATGGCCGAGGCACATGGGAATTTTCAGTGAAAAATTTCAGTGATGTGGAGGTTTTGCTTGGCGAAATTGAGGCGAGTTATTTGGTGGTTAGTCGTTGCATCAGCAACAAGAGAACTGATGGAGTGGCATGGCTGAGGCACTTAAAAATGTAATTCTGGAAAGTCGCACAGTGGCTGAAATAAAAAAAAAAATAATAAAAAATGGTTGGATAGCAAAGGTTGACGAAAATGAACGTCCCATAGAGTTGCCATTGCAAGACTTGATGATGACTGAGAAATACCCAATCGCTCTACAAGTTCACGTTGAAAAGCTCCTGTGGCTAAAAATCTGAGGGTGGCCAGAATTTGTAAAGTGCAATTTCTCAGTCTGCCTTTGTAAAGCTGGCCCCAATTCAGCACTCAACTCTTGGAAATCTAGATCGACTTGGAAGCCAGTCATGAGCCAAAAGATCACTATGATCCCTAAATACCGCTCTCTAATTCTTCCATTTGCGATGTCTTCTAATAACGCAAGAGCAGCCATGGTAGTTGGAATATTTTGGACTTTCTCTGCACCATTTTGTCACAAATTGATTACGATCAGGTGATGTACATTTTATAAACTACGTACAATTTTAGTGTGTTTTATACCGATTGCATCATGAATGTGAGTATGAAATTGAAACTGCAGTAGCACTCTTTTGCCAGTGGATGCCTCCAGTTTACAAAATCGAGCAGAAACTTGTGTGTGCATTGTCTGGGGTTGCCGTCAATAAACTTGTATAAAAACTGTAGCGTTACACCATCTCAATGTGAGCGTGGAACCGGGCATTTGTGCGTACGCGCAGTTTATATGAGGCCCCTGGTGACGACCTGGCTTTGATCTTTATCAGTATATATGCGGACACCCGGTAAGTATGGTATGGTCTGCTCTAAATGTATGTGTCCTTTGCTTTCAGCAGTACAACTACCAGAACCCATGGGGTTACGGACAGTACTATCCCCCACCTCCCACCTGATCTGAAGATACTGCAAGAATTGTTTAATTTCTCCCCCGTTCTACAACGCACCTTCCTCTTCCCATTGGTCACATCTGCCCTTTGGTGCCCACACCCCCCCCCCGCCCCGCGCACCCCCAGCCTCGCCACGTCGGTGCCGCCCCCGGCACCCCACCCACCGCGCGGCGGAGCAGCCCG
>JAODKM010000025.1:2488426-2500033 GCA_026780845.1 Petrocephalus sullivani
GGGTCAGATCATCGGCCTGAAGACGAGCTGTAGACAGGATCAGAATGGCAAGGCACTGATAAATTCTTTGGGTTTTGTCTAGGAAAAATAGGCAATTTGCTTTCTGTATTGTTACTTTTTATACAATTTGTGGCCACTTTAATGAGTTGTAAGATTACATTGGGCAAAGTATTTTATGGAGTCTTATACTTTATGATTTTAGCTGCCACTTATCGAAGTGCACTGATATCATTGGGAACAGCTGGCTCTCCTTATGCGGCCGAACACACCTCCCTCTTTCAGTTCACCTTATTGCATTAATCCGCTGTTAACTCGAGTATCTGTTCTTCTGCTACAACGCCACTTTAATTAAAGGTCAAAGAGGCTTTCATGAAATGAGCTGGCTTGTTTATTTGTTTTAAGGTCTTAAACCCCCCTTCCTTCAGACTGCGTGGCTCTTGTTGTCTTCTGAGAGGGAGGGACCTGCGAATGGGCTTAGACACGTGGCCTACATTTGGGAAGCTGTTTGTTTTTCTTGTGCTTAGCTCAGGAGAGCAAAGTTCCCAAGTGAAACTACGCTTTATGAAAGCTTGCATGTTTAAATCATCCTTATAAAATGCATTTTTCTCTTATCCCTTTCATCTTTGTAAATAGATTTTTTTTTTCTCCGATCCTTATTAGATTGATTTTTGCCTTAGATGGAGATGGAGTCTTTCTATGGTTATGTAACGGTTCCTTGACGCTATACAAACACAGGAAGTCAGAAGTAGGCCACACCTCGCTGATCTCCGACGCGTACTCCCAGCTCTGGGGAGGGCAGGGGCTTGACGTAGTGGCGAGCTCTGCTGAAGTTCTCTTCAACACACGCTATCACCTTTTCAGAATTTATGTTTATCCTCTATTGTCCTCGAACCACCAACAGCAGGGCAATGGAATACAGGCTTACCTGGGCAGGGGCTTCGCTTTTTGTTCCTGCTACTTTCGTGGCACATTAATGGGGACCCATTAATGTCTTATCTTCTCCATCCTTCGTCACTTCTATATAGATGATTCCCGTGTTCATTGTGACTATATAGTCACGGCTGGGTGGTACATTATTTCAGTTGTACTGCTGTATAGATGGCGTAGAGCTACTTCGGTAAAACATTTTGGGCTTCGTAGCTCTTACCAGCAGTAAATTTTATATAGCATCTGAAAGAACCCATTTTTTTTCCCAATGTATACATGGGCACCATACCTTTGGCAATATGAAACATTACTAAATCTAATTTCAGTTTCAACCAGGATCCTTTGTTATTGTTCGGAAATCAAGGATGCCGCTGCTGTTGCCTGCGCTTACGCCGGCGTTTGGTGGAGGCCGCTAGCTCGCACAGCTCGCGCAGCTACACGCTCCCGCCACTCGGCTGCATGCCTCTGTCTGAGATGCTAAAATAAGCTTGTTGTGCTGCTACAGCCAAAGATTTCAGACAAACTTTCCGAACGACTGAAGAGGCGCTGCCAGTTTTCGAGAGGAGCTCCTCACTTGTTGACGCGTGTGCTGCCAACTTTCTACTGTGTAATGGAGGGGGGCAGGGGGGCTTGACAGAGAGCAGTCCGGCATGCTGTAATTTATTGAGCCCCTGAAGTAAAATAAGCTTATGCATATAAATAATACAGTGGAAACCACTTATAGTGATCACTTTTATAGCGATCAACTGCTTATATGGATCAAAAAACTTGGGACAGAATCATTCCTGTACAAACACTGTTTAAATAATTCACTTACAGTAATCAAGTAGAGCGCTTACACATCGTTCTAAACCAAAAAATTGAATGAATCGATAAAATCAATTTATCACCCAGCTCTATTATGGTGTATAGTGTGGTGTTTATAATGCCATACATACAACATACACACTCCCATGTATAGCTCTGGGAATGAAGGTCAGGGATTGCAGTCTCTCACTTGAATCTTATTCTCCTATCCTGTTCCCATAGTTGTACAGTCTCAATGTGATCTATTCAGCTCTGCTTAATGGGTGAGGGAACTGGGTGTGCCTGACCATTCAATGCCTGCCCCAGTGTCCTTCCAGCCTCTTGGCACTCTTCCTTCAGTATGTATAAGCTGTGGTGGTTTCTTCTCTTACCTCTGGGACCTTCATTCTCATTGTGATGCTGCAGTGCTCTCTCACTCAGCTGCAGTAAGAAGCATGAGTCACGTGTTTTGCCTTTCTGTGCCAGCCAATAATTTTGCCACTGGTAATCAATGTAGTCATTAGGGAAGCAAAATTTAATAATTAATGCTTTATTGATGTTCCACTTTGTATGTTCTTACTACTCAGTTGCATCTGTGTATTTGGTTGCAAGATCTTTTGGGTTAATTTTTGTGAAATGAAGTAAACTGTAGTTTCTGTTTGGTGATATGATCTTATTCATGCATGATCTTTCACAGCGTAGCTGATTAACCTCACCGTTTTGCCCAGCAGGGAAGCTCTAGCTATGAGCAATCGCTGAAGTCCTACCTTCGCAAAGAGGATGTTCTTGGTTACAGTGGAGATGGACAGTCAGAGAAGGCTCTTAAAACCACCACAGCCCCCAAATCGGTTGGGCGCCGGGACAGTAGGGATCCTTTGTTGCCCGGTAACACATCAAAGAAGTTCTCCTCTAGCTCTTGGCTGAACGATGAAGTAGAGGATGTTGATTTTGTTATCCAGGATGGGATGGCTTTTGAGGGACAGAAATTAGCCGGAACTTCGAGGTCACTCTCGAATTTTATAAAGAAGAAAATGTCTTTAGAGAATAATCAAAGAGCCAGATGTGAAACCACTAGTAATGCTTCCATTCATACTTTGGAGGAGATGCCAGCCATGAGCACTGAAGCGGAACCACATTCTGACTGCATTGTAATCTGTGACAATGAGGAAGTGAGTTTATCTGATGAGCCTGGTGATTTTAACCAATTACCCAAATTAAACTCTGATGCTGGGTATAGCAGCCTGCCTGAGGATCCCTCCTCAGAAATTGAAAATATGTTTTATTTGCCAAATTGGGGTGCTGTGCCAAAGCTACACTCCTCCGATGAGCTGCCAGAGACGGTAAGAGCTGTTCTCGCCAACGTTCTAGAGCTCCTGTCTAGGTCACCACCTCGAGTCATTGACTTCACCTGCTCTGAAAATGAGACCAAAGCTACCCCCATGGACAAGCCACAAGAAGCTGGTTACAAATCGCAAGAGGATGGAAACCCATTCCAAGTTAATTTCCTCCTTGGAGATCACCTTGGAGATGAAGAATCAAATGATTCGGCTTTCTCTGATAAGCATTTGGATGCCCCTCCTTTGGAAACTGAAAAAGGCGGTGAACTTACCTGCCTGGATCCTGCAGAAGGAACCTGCAGTGCAGCCTGCAGCCCCACCTGGGATGAGATTTTTGATAATGGTGTTGATGTACAGGGTGCTGGAGCTGAGGTCAAGAATTATGGAGCTCCTTCACCCTTGCCAGGCCCTGTTGGCGCAAGGGATCACGCAGCTCCACCTAAGCAGGGGAACTCAAAGCCGGATGAGAGTATGGTTTTGTTTGGGGATGACGATGATGTCTTTCTTCAGATCGAAATGCTTAGCCCTCCCCTTGTTGGTGGGAAAGCTCAAGAGGAACCCTCTCCAGGGTGTGCGAATGAGGCCACCACCTTAGATAGTAGTGTCAGGAGAACCATTGAGGGTGATATAACCAAAGTCTCAAAGGACCTGTGCTGTACTTCACCGCAAGCTCACCTGGAACCTTCTACAAGCTCTGCAAATTTTGACTGTTCCCAAGAGCTCTTCTCTGTCAATTTTGACCTGGGGTTTTCCATTGATGAGTCTGATGAGGAGAACTCAGGTCAAGGAGATGTGACAAGTCCCACGGCTCATGGTTCTGCTGCCCCAGAAGAATCCAGGTTGCCCACTCTGCAGGAGAGCTCGAGGAAAGCCACAACTTCACTGGAGACTGGAAACTTGTGGAGTTCGGTAGCTCCCCAGCAGGAAAGGGGACAGTCTCTGGTCTCTTTGTTGGGTGTTCCACTCTCTCCATTCAGTTTGGGGGGTCCAGGTCCATCTACTGCACACGCAATCTCCACCTCGTCCCCCTTATTCGCATCTCCCAGAAAGGCCAATGACAAGGTACCGACAGCTGATTGCTGGAGTCCCCGTAAGCCTGTCAATAGAAATGGCCAGGATTCCATCAGGAGGTCTCTGCTACAGTCTGAGGGCCCTCTCACTGCAGAACTGTTGGCTACATCTCATGCTGGTAAGAGGGAAACATTGGGGTCACATGGCAAGGCCACCAGTGTTGGGTCATCTTGATTGGTGATTGATGCGTAGAATGGTTAAGATTGCTTGATGAAATGTGATTAGTAAAAAATATTGTCCAAAGTACGTTTTGGAATATTTTGCTGTTCCCTTTCCTCTTCCATTATGGATAATACCCTTCCCGACCTGTCCAGTTCTGCACAAAAACATTTAATTTTTTTAAGTCTCACTCCTCCAGGCATCCAGGAAAGCATTTTCACACTGTCTGAGGTTATCCGATGGTAGTCACCAAGGCAGCTGCTAAGAAATGAGTGGAATTAAGTCCTCATCCAATATAATTCAATAGGTTATTTTTATATAGTGCCGTTCACAAGAGAGTCACCCAAAAGCGTTTTACATGGGTGTGTTGTGATATATTACAGCAGTGTTTCTCAATCCTGCTCCTGAGAGAGAAAACAATGGAGGAGAGGAACCAAAAAGGTCAACTGGCTGCCCAACCCCCAGGGCATTCTAACATTATATAATGTGTCTTTTTTGGTGCCTCCTTTAGGAGTTTGTGGTAAAGACGGTGATGATGAGGTGGTTGCCCCCCGGAGACGGGGGAAAGTGGACCGCCCTGGGACCCCTGAGGTCAGTTTCCTGCCCGCTGCAGTCCCTCACGTTATCTGCAGTAGCTTGGCAGTGCGGTGGGACGTGTTGACATGTGGCAGTCCCAGCAGCATGTTATCCACATGTGGTAGCTGCACGTTGCACCGCATGCGTCTGACATGCTTGGAGAAGTTTTGAAAGTAACTACAGGAATACCAGAGGCAAACAAAGAACCGTGGTCAAAGAGGCTTTCAGCCGGGTTGTCATGGCAGCAGGCCAATGTGATATTTGTGCCTTGTTTCTGTTCTTCTATATCCTCCTTTCATGCGGCAGTGCATTTTTAGGGATGCCTTTAATTGAGGGACGTGTACCGTAAAAGCCGAATGCTCCACGTCTTTCACGTGTCTCATGTGTCCTGGTCACAAGGTCGTACTTATAGAGCTGCTGGGCTGTTGAGTGTTACAGTGCTTAGATTGATGCTCTAGACCAGTGTGTCCCATCCCGATCCACGTGGACCCCCAGACAGTCCAACGTTTTTGCTCCCTCCCAGCTCCCTGCCAGACTGTCCACATTGGACATGGGCTGTCTGCGGGTCCCCGAGGACCGGGTTGGGAAACACTCATCTGATGAGTAGACTTATTCTCTCTGTTGAAATGTATCACTTACATGTCAGTCAGTTAAAGTGTATTTGAAGACATATCCTTCCATGTAAATGGAAATCAGTGTTTCTTTTGAAATTTAAATGTCATACTCTCCTGGCTAGCACCCTTTAAGGAATCTGTCTTGCTTTTTAGGCTAAGAGCTGTAGTGATATGGATACCCCTGTGAAAGTGTCTCGGAGGCGCCTGGCAGTCCTGAACACAGTAAGATTTGCAGTTTTGCATAGATAAAAGACCCAGTGATTTCTATTTTTTTCTGTTTTTGACAAGGCAGGCTACAGTGTGAGCTTCTGAGCCTGAATCTAATTCACTGTCGATCTTTATCAAGATTCCAGTCATTGGTGCCCTTATGGGGTTGGGGTTAGGGTTAGGGTTAGTATAACTGATCTCTGCTTAGATCATCTGGCTTCGCTGTTGCAGTCAGAGGAGAGTGAAGGAGAGCGGCTCTCAGATGAGGACTTCCAGGACATCTCCATTAGGCACCTCAAGGCTCCCCAATGCCGGGAACACCCCCCGAGTCAGAAGAAGGTGATGATGATGGTGATAAGCCGATAATGAGACTAAAGATCTCTGTAACTACTCTGCTTATCTTGTTGGTTGTTGGCCCGCACTGTTGGCCACCCCCCTCTCTCCCCCAGAAGGTGAAGGCATTCGGGGTAAGGGAGTTCTTGGACCAGGAGGCAGAGCTCTCTGAAGATGATGGGGATGTCTCCTCAGACGAGGTGGAGGATGAGTTGGATCGATCGCTGGAGGGCTTTGTGGTTAACACCAGTCGCCTTTCTCAAGGCCTCAATGGTAGGTCAATGACATATAAATCATGATGTCATTAACAGTAAAGCTTCTCTGTAGTGCTAACAGCATGTTGTCAGCCTTTACTCTGGCACATTAACAGTATTAGGGATAATGTAACTCTGAGTGAATAATTTCAGCTTTTTACAGCCCATTCCATAGCTCTCTTGGCTGAATTGAAGCTTGCCAGGCTGTATGTCACTGGTTTATTAGGGTAAACTTGGTTTGAGGGTTAAAATTATACAAATGGAAAAAAAAAATAAGCCCCGCCCCTTTTCTGTGCATGTTTAATGTATTTGACCCTGATGGCCGACCATGGTTGAGATTACAGAAGCTGAACAAGAACATGGTGTCCTGCTCATCACTGATGCCCCTTAAATCACTCCAGAAGACATGCAGAATCTGGCGTTTTTAACTGAATACAGGGTTACCGCTGTATTAAGACGTGGTATTAAGACACATTAAATCAATTTAGCAAAAATTTAAGGACTTAAATAGCATTAAAAAGTCTTACATATGATTTCTGTAAAAATGTTTGCAATTTAATTTCAGTACTTGTTTAAATTCAGAAACAATTGGTTACATTTATTTAATGTTAATTTTCCGGTTTTGTGTTTGCACGCTTCCACTGTGTGGGACCTTTTATAATGATAAGTAATTGTAGGAACAAATTAATGTAACACGCAGCGTAACTTACAGTGGGAAAGTTGGGCTTCTACACAAAATTCTATTTTCTGGCCGTTTGAATCTTTCAACAAAAGCAAGCCAAGCAGATTTTAGGCACTGATTTTGCTGTCTGTAAGAAGTCGCTCAAGATAGACACAGTGGGCGTTAAGGTTATATGTAGCCCAGCCTATTAATGGACTTTTTTCCCCCCCTACTGTCCCGGAACTGTCCCCAAGTGCCATTTCAGCTGTCCTAAAGTGAATATGTACTGTCCTGGGTAGCTAAGCCGCTGTGCCATCTGCCATGAACATTCCAAATTATAAGCAAATTATGATTGTAGGCATATAATCGTATTTATAGTGCCATATAAACAAGGAAAGTCTTCAGGTTCCGTCATCTTAAGGTGGACAGTTATGGTAATAGGAACCAACTGCGAACAGATGGTAGCCCTAATGTTATAACCAATTAAGCCTCAGAGTGGCATTAAAAATCTTAAATGTGTAATTAAAAAGATCTTTTAAAGCATTAAATTCAATGTTCTGATACCTGCATCATAAACCCTGTTACTGTTTCTGTTTGCAGGAGTCAGACTGACGGCACTCTGCATGCCGGAGTTTTTAGTTACGGCTCGAGTTTTGCCATTTTTGCCATTTCAGATTCAGAGATGCGGGGAGTTTACCTGAAGTCCATTAAAAGCCCGGCTGTGCTGAATAAGTTCAAGATGACGTACAAGGCTGACCACAACATGGACATCTTTTCCCAGGTGACAGGCCACCTTCCCAGTGATGCGAGCTGCACTGATTGGCTGACTGGTTTATGTGGAAATGGTACTGGCTTCAGTATACAGTACTGGAGGGGGTGCAAGGCAAGTTTATTTATATAGGACAGAGACAAGGCAATTCAAAGTGCTTTACAAAGACAAGAATACATTCAAATAAAAACGTTAAAATCACGTTAAAAGATGTAATACGATAAAAGGGCCAGGTGTCTGCCATCTACTGTGTAGGTGTGAGGTAAGTGGATTCGAGCACACTCATGCCTGGTTGCTGGGATAATTTGTTGCTTAGTGACGTGAGTAAGATGGCTGGGTATGAGGAAAGAGCTTGGATGCAACATGGGCTGCTGGGAACTGTGCAGCTCCTGAGTGGCCAGCAGGGGGCGCTGGGGAGGTCACAGCAATGCACTGAGGCCTGTGGATGTGCCCTCAGGTGCCAGAACAGGATGAGTCCTATGGGGAGGACAGCTTTGTGGTGCAGGGCAGTGAAGAGGAGGTGCTGGGGAGCAGTGAGGAGGAGGAGGTGAGCGCGGTGGATCTGCTCCCGGAGGAGTCCTTCGTCGGGGGCAGGAGAGTATATGCCACCCGACGGCGGGTCCAGCTCCGGAAGACCCGGAAGGAGGCCCAGGAGGAGGCGGGCTCCAGGAGACCCAAACGCTCCCGCATCATCCGCATGGATGACTCCAGCGATGAAGAAGTCGCCGTCAAACAGACAAAGGTGACCGGCGACGATGCTTCTCCCGTCCATGGACCATTAGAGACGTCGAGGGAGCCTGTCTTCAAGACCCCTCTTGGCGCGGCACCGGCAGGCCCTGGACGGCCTGCTCCGGCACACCGAGCGATGGGAGGGACCTCTCTGTTAGACAGATGCCAACAGAGACTAAACCTTCAGGCATCAGTGTCTGACGCCCTGGACTTCCAGTCGGTCGGCTCCACGCCGTCCCGGCCTGCAGAATCACAGGTAAAAAAAAAAACAAACACAGGCCTGAGTGTCTTCAAACAGCCAGCCAATAGGAAAACCAGACATCATAGAAGTTACCAGCCAATGTGAAATTTCAAACGGGAGCATAGAAATCTACTGTGGGTTGGCAAATCTACATGGGTGCGCTCAGGGGGTCCTGTTACATGACAGCTATGACTGAGATTGTTGTAATTGTTAATAAAGGAGTTAATTTGACCTGTATAACAAAATTGCAGTCTGCGTTTTGGACACCATTTCAGCAGTTCAGTTTGATTAATAAGCCCTGATCTCATTTGCTCTTCGTTCCAGGCCAGATGTTCTGGCCATGTGTGGAATGATGGGCAGAACCGAGCCGGTTTGGGTCCAGAGGGAGACACAGGCCCGGTCCAGCAGCCCCTCTCCGTGCTGGTGGACAGCCGCTGCATCGCAGGCGGGACGGAGGTGGTGTCCTGCCTGCGGAGACGCCACGGCCTGAAGGTGCAGGTCTGCTCGCTGGGCACGTGTGACTTCGCGGTGAGCTGCCGCTTGGCCGTGGAGAGGCTGGCGCAGTCCGAGGTGGCCAGCAGCCTGAACCGCAGGCGTCTGGTGGAGAGGGTGCGAGGCCTGTGGCTCCTCTTTGACCGGGTCTGCCTCATCCTGGAGAAGGACCGCGTCAAGCCGGGTCAGTGGGCCGCGCTGTGCCAGGTGTCCGGCGGGCTGAAGGGGGCCTGCTCTGTGCTGATAAGCATGCAAAACGAGTGATTCCATAAGCCGTCTACCCCACAACTTACTTGGCTGATCTGGAGCCCATCCTGGGCCACACGGGGTCGTTGGCAGGGGTACCCCATGGGCAGGATGCCAGTCCACCGTTGGGCACACGTGCGAACTTCATACACAAACATGGCAGATGTAGGATTCAAATCCACAACCCAAGAAGTTGGTGCTGCCCATAGAGCCGCCCGCATATGTGCTGACGAGAGATTAACAGTGTTACTGACGCCTTGAAACTGTGTGGATTCGCTCCATAAGCATGAGGATGAAAGTGCCGGTTTTATGTTCCATCTCTGCACCGATAATTCAGGTTTGCTTGATGATAGCCTATCTGGGAAGACGCCGTTTGGCAGTCCTTAGGCAGTTTGACTGGATCGGCTTGCTGTTGTACGTCTCAGCGCAGCCTGATTGCCGAATGTCGATTCCCGTGACAGAGGTTACATGCAGTACTTTCACACGCTCATCGACAGGAAGCACTTCTGTGCTTTTCACAGCCAGATTTGTAGCCGTTTAACCACGAAATAACCTGCTGCCACTCCTGAAATATTCCTTAGGTACTGCATGCCTGTAGGGCCCAGGGACCTCTGGGTGAACTGTGATGCTTCACTCTGGGTGAAAAGTGATGCTTTTTCTTGGCAACATGCTACAGTGACTCCTTTCAAAGAATTATAAATATAAATTAAGGAGCTGGTATGGCATAGAGAGGCATAACAATGGAAGCCGTAACTCAGTACTTAAGGTAGGAAATCAATGAGTCACTGAAACACATACAAGTGGCCCCCTCCCTCATCGCCTAGTGATTTAAGGATGGCTTGGATGGAAAAATTCTGGGAATTAGTTTCTCCCCAAGCCAGACACAGTATAGCACAGAGACGTTCTATAATGAACTTGGTTGTTTTTGTTTATTTTGATTTAGAAGTACATGCTTTCAGGCAGATTTAAACAGTGGGATCTTGCCGATGATTGCCTAAAAGCTTGCCATTGACCCCGCCCCCCGCAGGAGACGCCTCACGACCCTTCCAGCCCACCCGTTATTATGATAGCACGCTGGCGGCGCTTGTGAGGGCGGGTGTGCGGCTGCTCTTCAGCAGCGGGCCCGAGGAGACGGCGGGCCTGCTGGCGGAGCTGGCCCGCGTGGAGCAGCGTAAGGGCCAGGCCATCACCGTGCCCACCCAGCCGGAGGGTCACAAGCAGCAGGCCCTGCAGTTCTACCTGACGCTGCCCTGCGTCAGCTACGTCACCGCCCTGCACATGTGCCGCGCCTTCCGCTCAGTGAGACACCTAGTGGACAGGTAGTGCACCTATCCGCTCCTGACACCTCCATCCATGCTCTGCTAACCCGCATTTAGGCCCTGTACATTAATCAAGGCCATTGTTAGTCACTTCCCCTCGTTAGTTCTTATCCTCTGGCTTTCAGCTGCTAACCGGTGACTAATGCATACTATGGTGTGATTGAGGCTATACCGCTGTACTCAGTGTAACGATGGTAGTATTAAAGCTTCTCGTGCCTCTCAGCTCGGTGGAGACCCTGATGGATGGAGCCCGCGTGAGCCGGCAGAGAGCGGAGGAGGTCTTTCGATGCCTGCGTTACCCCTGCGATCCGGACATGCTGCCTGATGCTGTGGGCGCCAGGAAGCACAACCTTTAACCTCTGACCCCTGGCTCGCATGCAAGACCACAAACTGTGCTGGTTTTCTCAGTCTGCACTTTAAATCCAATGATGAACTTGGGAATGGAGCCCAGCAGGGTGAAGTTGCCTTCTTGCTACATTTTGCACTTTGGCTGTTTCCGACAGATTCTGGATGAGAATCTCTGAGCAGTGATGTGACCCAATATATAGGAATCAATGTTTTAAGACTGAAATTAAACCTAAGTTTAATATTACGAGTGCCACTAATGACTTTTTTCTATCAATCTATTTTACCCATTGTTCGATTAATCCAAACTTTTTTTTTTTCCTCCAGAAAAATAAATTGATCATTTATTTTGTTAATTTTATTTTGACAAAAGCAAACTATGTCATTGGGGGCTTTAGATAATGGACACTGGCTTTTCGGCACTATATGAACTACTCACAATTCAGTAAGAAGCAGATTAGTAGTATGTCTGTTTCTGGTAAATTCATTTTCGAAAGGTATACACTCACCTAAAGGATTATTAGGAACACCATACTAATAC
>JAODKM010000025.1:2533404-2576385 GCA_026780845.1 Petrocephalus sullivani
TCACAGAGTAGCTCAACTAGTTGGTTGAAACAAAATCCTGGTCTGGATTTTTACTTTCTGGACCTGAAATTGACACCCCTGCGATTCGGCCGTGTGAACTTTGTCGTATCGCCGTGTTTTTTAAATTTTATATATGAAGTAAAAATGTGTTCAGTGTCCGCGCACTGTTCTGCGTATGCATGCAATAATAGCTAACAGCATGTATGAATGTGTCTGTCCCAGATGAGGATAAGAAGGATCTATCCAAGTCCGGGAAGAAGAGGAAGGTGGAAAGCTTTCAGCAGAAGGAGAAGAGGAAGCGAGATCTTGGACAGGCCACGTCGGACAAGAGCTTTGTAGAGGAGGAGAAGAGGATTCTCAGGCAGAACTTCTGTTAGGGCTCATGCTGGTGTAAACAAAATATACTGTGTGGTCTACAGCCATAGCCTTCCTTCCTCCCAATATAAAGAAGTTCTGTAAAATAGCAGAGTATCTACTGCATAATATTATAAATGTGTGTATATATATGACATATGACATGTGTATATATACACTTAATATAAGTATATTATATACGTAATATACTGTAATCATATTATTGGTGTTTTCCTCATCCCACCCATAAGCCATCCTTAGGTGTGTGTGTATTTTCAACAGTGGAGCCTCTGTCAGGTCTTAGGCTGATTAAGCGGTGGCTGTAACCTGTCTTTCTTGAGAGTTAGTCTCTTGCATCTATGGGTGTCCATGTTAATGTGTATGCGTGGAGATATGTGACAGATGTATTGAAATTCAGGGGTTACTATTTAAACAGTGGCATTTCATGCATTTTGAAACTTATTTGCTTAAAAAATTGTGAGACTGAGATCTGAAGCATTATGTAAATAGATTCTTGGCAAATTTAAGCATTTAAATTTCCACGTAATGATTTATGGCTTTTTATTTGGAGTTTTGGAAGTGCGTATGACACCTGTATAATTAGAGTGTAATTTCTGGATATTTATTACATTTGTTGCATTTTCTGTTCATTGGAGTAGAATAATGTTAGTTGTAGTACTCAGCAAGCCCACCAGGTGGTGCAGTTGCGCCAGTGAGGGTATACCTTCTTCATAATGGTTTTGGATACGCACCATGCTTGTTAATTACTGTTAACATACCATAGTCACATTTGTTTGAAAGGAATTATTCATTTTCAGTGTTTTATTGATGCTAAAGTGTTTTCTTCAATATTCAATATATTCTGCTTGCAATACCTTCAATTAAATGGAGCAGTGGTCTTCAGGAGACCCTATAGACTTTTTCATGTTGTACAGCTAATGACACCTTTTTAATATCAGTACCAGGTGTAACTATGATCAATGGAGAAGCACTTTGATTTAAAACTGAAGTTTAACCCCATTGTACCATCTGGATTTAAGGCATCAGTCACACAGGAATTATTAAGGCTTTGCTTCATTAATTTTTAGGATTTTAGTTTTTTGTTGTTCTGTTTTTTATGAATAGATACATGTGGGAAATGGAAATACTGCAATAATGTGTGTAAAAAGTTTCTAGTGTCTTGTAACAGTGTTTAATTGTATAAAAGTAAAAAGTGATTTTTTTTTACCAGTAACGGTTTCATGATTAAAGGAATTCCTCCCTTATCCAACATCTATGAGACACCAGTAAATATGCATATGATAAAATTCCAGCGGTGGTATTTGTCTGGCCATGTCTGGGGTGTACGCCAGATCCAGCATGCAAGAAATGGCCGACATTTGTCATGATGTACAGATTTTATTCTGTTTGATTTGTTTTTTGGGTTCCATTTTCCAAAATCTTCCTGGCCTGAATGGATTTGTAAGGTGATGGTTATGGCTGGAGTCCAGAGGGATGTCAGTCGTAACCAGTCGCACTCCAGTTGCTCTCTGGGTCAGTCCTCTTTGAAGTGCAAAAGATGCACGGTGTCAGCCAGATGCTGCACTGAAGTCTCTTCACGTGCGTCTGTTCCTGAAACCCTCAAAATAAGCGCATGTTTCTTCTGCGCAGCAACAGGCGTATATGTTCATGTGCAAATCTGTTGTTAATTGGAAGATTTTTCTAGTGCAGAAAGTAATTTCAGTTAATGCTAAATAAAAGAGACAGGAGGGTGAAAATGGTGTTTTTGAGTTCTGTGAATATATATTATGCATATTATGATTCATCAGCCCACAGGCAAGGAGGGCTAGATTGTAAGAGTTAATAAAGAAAAACAATAAGTATAAAGTAAATCTTTTAAAATAATAGTTTTGTCCATGAATTGTACAATATGACATTTTTATTTAAACTTGACTTTTATTTCAACAACCTACAGTTCATAGTGAGCGTGGAATAGTGAACGCTCTCTTTTTTTCTGAGGCAGGTGAAGATACAGCATCTAGATAACACAAGAAAAGAAGTGCGGCCCTCTGCAGAACAAAAGGCCATAACGAGCTCCATCTTAATTTACATCCTGAGGCGGGGTGCGAGTCATCATGCTGGGTGCATTGAAAAGGTAGGGGCCATTAAGCGAGGAGATGGGGTAAACAATAGCACGGCAGCAGCTGGGACTTGCCCTGCACGCACTCCATGGCACCTTCAATGGGAACCGGCCAGGCAGGTGTCCTGTGTTCCCCGCTACGAGGAGGAAGTGACAACCTGATCTTTGTTCAGTGGTAAGTAGTTTTAAAGACATTCACTCACTGGCAAAAACATAATATACAGCTCCGGAAAAAATGAAGAGACCACTATATTTAAAAAAAAAACTCTGCATTGTTAAATCCTGGTTTAATCCTGGTTCTGCTGGCAGAAGGCTACACTGCATAGCAGGCTGATTCTAGGCTCAAGGTTTCTAAGACAGCAGTACAGAAGAACAAGGTGAAGCAGGAGACACTGGCAATGGCCAGAAACCTGCCAGATAGAGGGGGGAAGCGACTTTCTAATGCCAGACATTAGACCGTAAACTTGTCTAGAAGAAAAAATTTATATTTTGCACAGATGCATAACCATAGTTCTTTTCCAGAGATGTGGATATAAATAAAATAATTTAATCTGACCACATGGTGTTGCTGATGACTATAAAATGTGTTATTTACAATGTTAAATCATTCATAATTGTTAGGTTATTGGTATGTATTGGGTTTCTTGTAAAGACTAGAATAAGTGACATCTTCAAAATGAGTTCCTTCAGTTTTCTCCCTAAATTCTTGTGCAATGACTGGGTCTACTCAAAACTGAATGTTCCTAACAGTTGTACTTAATGCTACTTTGCTATTAAGCCATGAAGTCCATCCCATGCCCTTTCCAGACCTCTGATGGAATGCAGGGTTGCAGGATGCCTGCAGTCTAAGCCAGGACTCACATAGGGGAGGGGGTGAATATGTACAAAGTCATTATTACAAAGGGTGAAGAAAACGAAACCAAAAACCACGAACATGCAAGTATGGCTGTCTCAACCACTTATTTCCACTGGGTAGATTGTGCTGTGGTGTTGTGGAAAGGAGTTTGGGACACCAAAAGAAGACCTGTGCCTAGCATAGTCAAATCCCATCAATCACTCTTCAAACCCCTTTCTTCAATACAGTAGACAGTAATAATCAGTTATTATACATCTGGTAGGTAGAGATTACCAGTCTGATTAGGACATTAAATATGCAGTTGACCCTTCCACCTTCCTTAATGAAACTGCGATGGAGAAATGGGGAAAGTATCTCATATACAAATGAGTTATATAATAACAGATGAGTCTCAATAAAACAAAATATGTCCCATGGCACTGATTTCCTAAGAACATTCTATCACAGAATATGTAGAACTTATGCTAAACCATGTGACTTTTCACAAAAGATTAGTGACCTCTGTGTTTAGGTACAGACATACTTACTTAGAAATGCCAGGGTACATAGTCTGCTATTTCACTGAACTGCTTCATAATGGAGGGAACGAAGGCTATGATCGTAGAGCAAATAGTTTGCGTAAAACTGCTGCTCACTCTTCACCACCCCTATTTTGCTCAAGGTCTGCAGGCTTTGACCTGTAAATGGATGTTCAGACTCAGGCTAATCTGCTACTGAAGAGCTCGCAGGCGTCATGTCTGCATAGCTCCGGAGAAGACCATGATGCTTAACTGGGGGTGGCAGTAGGAGGGGCGTAGGACAGGAGGAGGGGTAAAAGTGGGAGCATGGAGTTGAGAGACAAAAGTCGAAACGCCTAAGACCTTTCATACTAAATTATGTTGCTTTTGTAACAAAAAACTTGAGAGAAACTTCTAAGTTTTAAGAACTAAGATTAATGCCTTGATATAGCTCTAGTTCTAAAGTCTATAGCATAGTGTTTAGATCTTGATCTGCCTTCTCCACCCTGCTGACAATAAAGTGACAAGAACGCAGCGGCGTGGGAGCTGTAAGGAGGAGGCGGCTGAGGATCCCAAACCTCCTCATTCTCCTGTTGTCACCCTCACACTTTGTGTTGTGTACATGACTTACTGTGGTGGCATAAAGGAAATGACTGCTTTGAGTTTTTTTTTTCTTTTTGTTCCCTAATGCTAGTTGTCTTTTCTTCCTCGGGGGTCTCAGTATGTTCGCTCAATGGCTTCATTAACAGGCATGCACGGCACTTAACTCTGGGCACCACGCAGGCCTCGGCCATGTGATCTTAAATCGCAGGCTGAATATCTTCTCATCTCCAGTTCACCTCTGGCAATAACCCAGAGCCCCTACAATGGGGCATCTTATAAATTGCAGAGTCAATCTGACCCTAATATTGCCAAGTAACACCAGAAAATAGAAACCACAGCTAAACCTATAATATATGACAGATGTTCAGCTAGGGCTCTTGTGAAAATGATCACTGACGTCTAACTCAAACCCTTCCAAGGATCCAAGGGTATATTGTGTAGTACTAAATGGGTAATAAAGATATTCTAGTTAATAATATGATTCTAGAGATACTGCTTGCTCTCTGCCTGCTGACACAAATTTGCTTAAAACCTCAGATAAGCTATCAGTCAAATCTGGACCTTTTGGCTGTATGTATTTAAACAAAGCCAGCAGCTCAGGGAATGTTCGGGCTCTAGAGGCTATTGTCAGGTAATAATGAAAGTGGGTTCTAAAGCTATCTGTGGATAGCCCTCATTTTAAGCATCAATGTGATCTTTCTTCTTTCTCAGGCTGAGCCCTTTTCTAGCTTAGCTATTCATTTACATAAAATCATATTATTATTTTAATGCATATATTAATTTAGTGATGGACACACTGTCCTTCCTTGATTCCTTGTTTGCTCTCTCTGACTAAAGGAGTTATTTTTAGACCCCAAATGACATAAGACTTGTTTCCCAGGCATCTTGTGTTTGAATCCTGAGAATGATGTTATGCAATCTAATTGTATGGCTGAATAAGACACTATGAAAGACCGGCAGGCAGCTAATTGAGACTTGTTAATAAAGATTCCCATTATCTCTGGGACTCTGTTTCTTCTATTCTTTTCCAACAAACAAAGTACACAACTGTGCAGTGTCCCGACTGAGTGATGCAAGTGCGAGTGCATAACTCCCAACAAACTTGAATGAAAATAATAATTATTGCTTGCAATAATACCCCCAGAATATCCTTAATCCTCAAGATATGCCAGTTAACATATATTCTGCATGAAAACACCTATTAATAAACCAATTAAATATTTTGTGAAAACAGATTAAATGATTTTCAATCAAATCAGTCTCGTGAAGATGGTCGCTAATAAGAAACCAATCAAAATTCCTTCTTTTTCTTTTGAAGAAGGCTTGACATATAAGTAAACCAACTTTAAAGCTGCATTTTTATAAAAGGATGTCCTTTATGAGCAGATATGTGATTTTATAGCGTGGCACAATGATTAGGATCCAGTTTCCCCTGTAAAGATTCAAAACATGTACCTCAGTGAACTAGCAACTGATATTGTGTTGTGTGTGTCCCCTGTGATGGACTGGCATCCCATCTATGGTGCCCCCTTGCCCTGTCCTCTCCCTGTGCTACTCTGTGACCCAGTAGTGTATAGGTGCCTGGAATATGGATGGCTTCTCTCATAGATGATTTGTTGCCTGTCTATTAGGCTTGTTCTGATTGGTTTCTTTCTCATTTCTAATAGTAATTAATGGGAACATTATCAAGGATCAGTTTTAGGGCCGTTTAAAATTTCATGAATATGTTTTCTCTTGGGCTAATATTAAAGAACTGTAATGAAGCTTTCATGCACATAATATATCCATCTATATTCATTTCTTGGACGACAGCTGGAAATACCCTACACATCTGAGAGAAGTAAAAAGTAAGAAAGCATTTTTGTATGTCAAGGGTCCTTGTGAAATTTGCCACAGTGTAGCTCTTGCTCCCAAAATGTTGAGAAAAACACTAACAAAGGTCAAAAATGCTATTTCCAACTGGGCAAATTGGTTAATTCGGGGTTTTTAAGATGCTGATGAATTCTCTTATTTTTTTGGCGACGGACCGGTCTCCCATCCAGAGCATTCGATTGCCTTGTGCTCCAAGCTGCCAGCAGTAGAAAGATGGATGAATAGACATTCACCTGTATCAATGAGATGTACCGTGAATGTTAAACCCTAAAACCTTGTACTTCCGTCCAGCTAGTATATTTATATCCTTTTAAAAATAATTATTGGTCAAGTAAGATTATATAGATGAAGCAGAGCTGAAATGAACTGAGAGAATTGTTATCACACAATTTCTGACTAACTATGATACTTAAGGTACTGCATACTTCAAAATGTGCAATGGCAGCCAGGAGCCATGGCCATGGGCAATGTATGCAATAAATTACATCTTTGGATAATAATTTTTCAAAAAGTCATAAGATCTGCTTAATGTTGAAATTAGAATGTAATGTCACACTTTAACATTTAATGTTTCCTTACACTGACACTGTACTGTTGACAGTACAGCTAAGTTCATGCATGCATGTGTGGTATGTGCCAAAACACTACACCTGTTGAAAATATAATAACAGGAAATTACTTGGGGTTAGTTTAACCTATGAAAGACGGCAGGAGACATGTTGCAAATAGTTCAGATGCTTGTTCTTTTGTATTTATCACCTATGAAGTAGGTGTTAACTAGTATCTTTGCAAGCATTTGTCCAGTGTATGCTGCAGCAAAATATGTATAGAACTTGCTAGTAGTTTGAATCCTTAACCAGCAATGTACTGCTCCCTGGGTGCTAAATAAATGAGTGTTACATTTATATAACACTTTACAAGACACGTCTTCCAGCAGCAACCCAGCTTTTCTTAGTTGGTCTCCCATCCAAGTACTGGGCATGCCCACACCTGCTTAGCATCAGACAGATTACCTAGCCTGAACTGCAGGTGCTATGGCTGGCCACTGCTGTGTTGCTTTGTCACATATGGGTTAAATGCAGAGGACACATTGTGTTGTGGTGCTGCAGTGTGTCGACAATGACAATTAATCACTTTCAACTTCAACTTTCAATCCAACACCAGTGTCCTCAGCATGCTGCTCTTTTTGTGTCAAAATGTCAGTCATGTGGTGTACTCCCTAACTTGCAAATCATTGTTTAAATATTGTTGCTATTTCAGGGTACTCCATTACTGTGAATAACAAAGGCACCAAGAGGGTAACTCCAGGTACCTAAAGATACACCTTTGGGTTAACTGGTAACTACTGTCAACCGATTGACAGACTCCCTGCCCAATCAATAACAAGCACTTTTTCAGTGCTGTTAATGTTGTAGTGTTTTCAAGTTTGCAGGTGTGTTTTGCCCTTCAGGGCTTCCGTAGTGATGATACTGTTGTATATTTTCACTTCAAATATGTAGTTTGGTGTAATCTATGGTATAGGACCTATATGTATAAATTATACTTAAACAAAGTTATTATTAACTGTACTGACCAGTGTTAATTTTTGCAAGAATAAAATTTTGTTTTAGCATTAGTCACTTACTGAAAATTGTAGTTGGATTAAAGTCACATTTTAGTCTTTTGCTTTTGTTTTGTTTCAGTTAAGATTTTTTTGCTGGGACTCAGGTTTAATTTTGGTTTACTTTTAGTCAGGTTTTGTCATTATTTTTTCAGACAGGTTTGTGATACTGAAATGGAATTTGCTGTGGGATATTTCTCCTGCCTGTATAAAGTCCCTCATGAAGGCCCTTTGATCCTTAGGTCATCTAGGCTGAGAATGTGTTACTGACTTACCATACTTCTTTGATATATATATATATATAAATGCATGCCTGAAGTTTGCCAAGAATAGTGCAATACAATCATATTTCCTTCACAGTCTATGTTTATTTTCTACATCAACAGCATACATCTGTATTTTTCTCTGTTTCATTTTTATTAGGGCCTGACCTAGACCCTGACTGTATCACAGTACAGGATTTGGAGTAGCCGACAGGTCCAGATATTTAGCCTGCTAGATATCTGACAGGTGTCTGCGACGCATCGGTGACTCTGTTTGGCTGCGTCTTTGAACGAAAAATAATAATAGTGATTAAGCACTGATTTGCCTTTGATCTGGGTGCTTTTCCAGCGATCTCCAAAAACTATTGTTGAGTGGAAAATCGGGACTAAAGTCGTGTAGCGTGAACATAGCGTTAGTTATACTGGAAGCTGGCATCTGCGCAGACATGCAGTAAGAGGAAAAAATGTCATCCAATGAGAAAGATGCACGGAGACTGAAAAATTGTACATGCACTTGCAGATTTATGCATGTAGATGATTGGTTAAAAAGGATAACAACCAATGATACTTTGAGATGAATACTGGGATGTAGCTTGTCTGCCTGTACAGAGCCAGCAATTCCGTCTGAGCTTTACTCATCAGACCATAGCGAGCAGAGATTTTGCAGTAATTTTCATTGTGAAGCATTTTTCATTTACGTTGTTGTTACAATTTAGTCATAAAATAGAAGGTCAAATAAATTTAACACTGGTAGTGACACATTCCACTAAATTAGTAGTCAACAATGGTACTTACATGCAAGTGATGTTATGTCAGTCTACGCCCTTTGATAAGATTGGTAAGTTGTATATGTGTATTGACAGTGTTACTGTCAGGCCTGTCTAACTCTCAGTGACTAGGTGGCGCTAGCATGTTGTATGGGAATTCTATATGGCTTTCTATAGGCTTCTCTGTAAATTGGTGCTTTGTGATGTTCACACAGCAGCTGCCACAGAATCCCATAAGTAGCTGCGTGACTGCAGCATTTTCAGCGTGTTCCTGCGGCCCGTGGTGTTAGCTTTTCTGGCTTAGTTCACACAGATGCCCCACTTGGACAAATTTGCTACAGGCTTTGTGCAGATTCCTCACATACTTCCTTAAGTCTGTGAGATGTGAATGTGACCTCTGTTTTTACAGTCCACAAGGAAGATGTGACTCTCTCATGGATGGCCAGTACACTACTTTCAAAATGTGATGCCATATGCAGACTCCAAGAAGAATCGTTAGGTGATGAAGAAATCTTTGATTCACAGTTTGATCTCCAGTAAATGATTTACCATCGTAATTTGTATATGTTTCGCAGTTATAGTGTAAATGTCTTTAGTCAAACGGCTGGCATGTGTTCCTAGTAGAGAGCCCTCACTGCAGGATGTAAATCCTGCATCACTCTATTCGGATGTTAGCAAAAGCTGTGGGGCATGTTTTCTCTAGCTTTTTGTGACCAGTGATACAGAAAATGTGTCCTGCAATAGAATATAAGACACGTCCAGGAAATTCTCCTTAATATAAAAAGAAATTACTTAATTACTTATTAAAAATGAAATTCAGCCAAAATTAGTTTTGACTAAATATGTAGCATTTTTCCTAGTTTGTATTGCTTTAATCAGCATTTCCCACGAGAAGGCAAAGCTGAATAAACACCTCGCGCCTAAGTCTCTTAAATAGACTCATGTGCAGTCAAAGAGAGGCCCAATAATCACATGCTGAAAAAGCGCTTTGATTCCCTCGTACATAGCAGTTGACGGCGTAATCAGCTTGCAGAGCGGCGGGGTTGTGCTGCCTGAACTTCTTGTTTACAAATGGCAAATTTTTCACGCATTCATCGCAGTGTCAGCACCAGACTCCTGCTGACAGCCTGCCACATAATACCAACAATTCTGTCCTGCCTGCCCATTCAGTCAGCAGCTTACTGAATAACTCGCGCAGTTTTGTCCACTAACTATAGAGATTACTTCAAGCCAAAGCATGCAATTATCTGAATTAATAGAGAAAGTTTTAAGAAATTCTGTTTCAACCCAAATATATTAATCTAGAATTTATGAACAGTTATTTACAATTACAATTCCAGTAAAGCAAACAATTATATTCAATATTTTATGCTAAAATGGAAAATTATGACAAAACTGCACAGTATTGATGGGGCCAATAGTTTATTTTAAAAATAAACATTAATAATAAAAAGTAGGCCTAATAATAAAATTATATTTAAAGTCAATCTGCCTTTATTTGCTACACTTTTAGATAAAAAGTACCAATTTTTACCATTGAGTGTGAAATTACTTATCACTGGGGCTCAAGGCCCTGCCAATTATACCCCAGCTGTACCTAAATGTACCTTTTAAGACAGAAATGGCTTCCGTTTTTGTACTATTGGGGTACATTGATGTTGTTTTTACCTAGGGGTGCAAAACTATACCAGTGCTGTACCTTTTTTTCTGACAGTATAAAAAACATTTTATATTTCCCCGTGCACCTTATAATTCGATAAAGCAAATTTGTTGGTAAAGCATATAAATAGTTTATCTTTAAGAGGCAAAGCGCGGAGCGACGGCTTCTTGACTGGCAGTTCTCTATGAACGGCTTTACTGCACGCCGACTACTGTTTACACAGTAACTGAGGCGCCGTACAGTAACACATAAACATCCTGCCGGCGATAGCAGAGCTTTCCGTAGCGCTATTCTGCAACACTCCTGTTCGCAGTACGGCATCTGCAAAACAAACTGCAGAAACCGCAATTTTGGGTTGACGGCAACACGGCGCGCGTCTAAAGTCTCACAGTTATGAGATGCCCGGCAACAACGTCCCGAAGACCCGCGAAGCCCACGCAATGCCCCGCATTTCGCACGCATAAAATAAAATCCCTGCAAACTGGAGGGGCTCGCGACGGGCGAAACGGCGGCACGCGCGCGGCGGCGGCGCGAGGAAAGTCCGCAAAGGTGCGCCGGGAGAGCGCGCGGGCGCCCCGCTTAGCCTTTCACCTCCGGCAGAAAGTATTCCAAGTATTCGGAGAGGGAGAGGAGGAGGCGTGGGGGAGGAGGAGGAGGAGAAGAGGGGCGGCGCGGGGGCAGTGCAGAGCGAGCCATGCGTGCGCGGCGGATAGCAGACGGGGCTGCGCGCTGTTAGCGACCTGAGCGCGGAGAATGGCAGTGCCGGCGCGCTGCCGCCGGCTGTCCGTCCCGGGAGTCGCGGAGCGCCCCGCTCGCCGCTGCCGCCTGCAGCGCGTCTGCTGAGGAGGGGAGAAAGCGGCGGCAGCGACCATAATAATCGTCATTATTATTATTATTATTGTAATAATAAAGAGGAATGGCCGATCCTCTGCGGAGGACCATACTAGCGAAACTCCGGGGGAAGAAGTCCAAGAAAGGCGGCGCGGTGGCCGGATTCAGCCTGTCGGCTAACGGGGTCAGAGAAGGTAAAGAGGAACTTTGGCCCGCGCGAAGGGAGCAGGAGCGGCGGGCGGGGATGGTACCTGAGCCGGGCGGCGTGCCCGACGCGACGCGGGGCGAGGCGAGCGCTTTTCGCGGGGGGGTTAGTAACAGCGACGCGGCTTTGGTGCGTGAGAATGCGGGGATTGGCAATGACGCGTCCCGGTACGGGGCTCCCGTGGACATTAGCCCCGGACTGGGGAGCGATCGGGCCGCTGGGAACCTAAGAGTTAATGAGGAGCTCCCGGGGGTCCCGGATCAAAGGGGACCGCCGGCCAGGGGGGGCGTCAGAAACGCGGCCGCCTTTAATGAGCGAGAGCCCCCTTCCTCCGGCGGCCAGGGACGGGACGCGCACGCCGCCCCGGTCCCGGTCCCGGTGCGAAGGTACCCGCTGGGGGACTCGATCGGGTTCGGGACGTGCGAGGATTACGGGCAAGGGCTGCGTGCGGGTGTGAAAGTCAGGGAGGGGGGCGAGAGCCCCCCGAGGAATGAAGGCTGCGGGGATGAGTTACGGATCCCCCGCCGCGGAGCGGCTTTTATCGACGCCTTTGTGGTCGGAAACAATGCCGCTATGCGGCCGGACCATGTTAATGATGAGACGCGGACGTATCGGTATCGGGCTCCCGGCGCCTATCGGTTTGATCGCGATAAAATCGAGGAGCACATTTTGATAAGGGACATAGAAAGTTACGGGGGTTCACCTGAGCCCACCTCGGAGAATAAAACAGGTTTTCAGAATACTGCGTTTTTCCCCACCGAGCTGCAGATTTGCGATGGGAACGAGCGTCCCCAGTGCCTTAGGGATGGGGCCCAGCGCAATTCGTTAGACAGCGAAGACGACGATTACTACGATAATGAAAATCTACCTTTCTATGAATCTGAGTCCCAAAACATTGAAATTATTGACGGACTAAGTTCTGGTCAGTTTGAAGTCAGAAACTGCGGCAGTGCACTAGAAACTGACAGACTCAGGACCCAGCTAAAAGAAGCTTACAATTTACTAATAAATGCAATGGAGGATATCCGTTTTGATTGCCGAGTGGTGGTCAATGGCTTCGCAGGTCAGGCGAGCACCTCTAGTCACTCTCAGGACAGTGTTTGTTCACAGTCCTCCGCAAAGGTCATAGATAGTGACGCATGGTCTTCTGGGAAAAACAGTCCTCAGCAGTTGTCAGACACAGATTCTTTAATATTGAATTCAACCAAAACCCATGAGCCGTGTTTGAAGATCTCCCTTATTAGCAAGAGCATTGAGAATTTGTCTGCCACAGAGGCAAGGCCACTTCTGCAGAGGTCCCTAAGTGATGGCGCAATTCAGTACTCCATAAGTCTGTCATGTGCCAAAAGCCTTGCTTCCCAAATTTGTGTTATCCACGACTGCAGAGGATTGGGCATGGCGTCTGCTACGGATGGGCATAAGGAAAAATCGATATGTCATGGGATAAGTTGCAGTGACCTTAAAGAGGATGGCAGTGACGATCTTCTGAATGAGAGCGGTGGTTCCAATAATAGCCTTACGGGTTCATCCGATTGCGTAGAGACACAGGGCTGCAGAGGTGATTTAAACAGGGCCCAGGGGGTCTCCGCTAAGCCCCACGGGGTGACAGTCAACAAGATGCAGGAATGGATGCACAAAGGACGCATGCTGTCCTCAGAAATGAGGCAGCGCCTCACAGGCTCGTCCCCCTGTGTCCATGGCGCCTCTAGTTTCCAGTCTGGACATGGGTTTTCAAACAGGACAAAATCCAACACCCAGACGACCAGCATGCAAGGCAGAAAACGAGTGCCTCAACAGTCAGGTAGGCAGGCTGCCCGGCGTGGCCAAGGATCCGCCTTCTCTCAGATCCACGAATCCTGTCATCCCCTATTAAAGTTCCAACTGGTTTCCCTCCTGGATTCAAAGCGAAGGGATGGACTGATCTCAGCTCTTTGCTGTCCTCCTAACTGGTGGTGGGGTCTTCCTTCTTCTCACTAATGTAGAGCCATTTAACATTCTTTGGGTGTCTGGTGGCAGTTACTCTCTAACTAGTTAGATACTAATGCACTCATTTGCCGAAAGTCTGGTGTGGTTATGTGTTTTATTAATATTTTTATAGATTCCAAATGTTGCACTCAAATGTATTTGTATCATGAAACATATAATCAAAAATGTAAAAGCTTTCGAGTGTGCTAAACCTAAGAATTAACAATAGGTGTATATCTTAATAATCTAAGAAAATGTGTGAATAATTTCATCATAATCTCAGCGTACGCATACATAGAGCCAGAACTGATTTACAAGAAAAATAAAAGTATGTCGTTTTAAACCTGTGTTTTTGGTATTTTACATTACTGTATGATGCGTATAACAGGTGCACAGTGGCAGAAATAGGTTAATTTGATGAATAGGCTTTCTGCTTTCTCAGAGTGCCGCACTCGTATTCAGGTTCTGAGTGCCTGGTTATGCCATTTCAGCTTTCACTTTACTGCAGCTGCGCTAGATTTGTTGTGTGTTGTGTTTTTATTTTGTTGTGCTTGTCCTGCATCGCCATTCTGCTGTGTCTTTATGTGCTGCTAGCTGTCTCATGTCTACTGAGAAGAATGGCATCGGGGTCCTATCCAAGATCAGTTTCAGGCTTGAGTTATCAGCTTTAGGACTGAATAATATACATCTATGAATCAGATTGTTAGTTTGATATTTAAATGATTCTGCTTTGTCTTTTTGTTTAGTGAATCACTCGATTCGCTATAGTTTTGAATGAAATACTTGAATTTGATGAGTAGGTCGGATTGTGAACGCATTTGGGAGCCATATAAAACATTTGTAATTGGAGGATAGAATACTAGCAGTATATCACGTAAAGCTAGTTCATTGAAGCGTTAAAATTCCCTGGGAAGATTTTAGGCTGATTTGTTACTTCAGTGCTTCATCACAGTGATTTTTCTATTCATTACACCCCAGATAAAACAAAGGAGAAATAGGGAAATGCAGCTCAAATCTCTTATGGTTGAACTTTACCCTAAGGAGGTGAAGACATTCTTGTCAACAAGACTTTCTGACTCCCTTGTAAATGACTTAACCGTCTTGTTGGTTGTCAGCTTTTTGCAATTTACATATTAAATCTGGGTAGACCAGAAATGTAGCAGAATCTTGTTTTTTTTCTAGTGTCGGTTTATAAGGAAAAATGTAGAATGTTTAACATTATATTTTATGCATTCTATTTCTGTTGTTGTGTGCTGTTGTACTGGAAAATATATTATTTACATTTACTTGACTTCATCCTTTTGGGGTATCTATGTTAAGAACTCTGTTAAGAAGTATGTGCTGGGTGGACTTGTTTTGCACAGTCTGTCACAGCGTGGTTTAACCCTTAGTTTTCATTTGTGTAAAACAAGGCTGTTCAATGACTGACATCACTCAGAGCCAATGAGAATGGTTGTTGGGGGGGAGGGGGTGATGATCAGATTTCATTGGGGGCCAGTGCCACTCTACACTCCTCACCGGTTCGACCACTACTCAGATAATCATTAAGTTGTCACTAACGTTGAGTTAATGTTAAGCTGACGAGTCACATTGCCTGGTTTGTATGTGGGAAACGACGAGGTAACAAAAGAAATCTCAAGAGTTTGTTTTCCAGTTGCTGAATTTTTACAAGAAATGAACATACAGTGTTTTAATTAAAAAATAAATAAAGTAACCATTCAGCACCAATGCTCATGGCCTTGCCAAGGAAGGAGTCACTGGAACATTCATTTCCAGTTGTTTCACACACTTTTAATTAAGTAACATCAGTCTATGTGAACATGCTTTGATGGACTTTTTTGCTTGTTTTTTTTCTCCATAGCGTAGAAGTAATAAGTAATACGTAAATAGCATAGATACTATGTTTTTTGATTAACATTACTGTTTTGTAAAATAACGCTATAAGTATTGTGCTGCTCCTTGTTAGGAGTGAATAATTCTTTTATGTCACGGTGGATTTATTTAATTAGCAGTCACTTTTATCCAATGTGACAGTTATTTTGAGGAAACAGTCAGATGGTTCCTGGAGCATTTGGGTGGATGGCGAGCTAAAGGCCTTGTTCAGGGGCCCATTGGACTGCTGACGCTGAGATATGAACCAGCGACCTTCTGGTCACAAGCATGGCATAATAACTCGCTGAGCCTCCCAACACCCCCCAGGATGTACCAACAACAAACATATCTTTGCAGACTGTCTGACACACATAACTGAGACATATGGGGTAGCCAGACAAGTTCAGTCTTACTTTTTTGTTTTTTTTTTGCTTAATAGATTAGATTTTAGCAGCCTTACTACAAAACTGTTTTAAGAATCCAAACATTACGAGCAAGTTTGCAACAGATGTCAGTAATGTAATGGCATCTGTTACTTTTTTTCCTTCACTTTCTACTTCTTGAAACGTTAACGTATCATGTTATTGCAGGGACATGCTGCATCAGTAAGACCGAACATTCTTTCGCATTCTGCGTTACCGGGGACATCTGTTGCATTATCATCTCAGGCGTGGGTATGAAAGCCATTTTTTTTTCAGTATGATGACAGGCGCTCTTCCCGTCTTCATAAGCAGGCCCTTCATTAAGATCCGCAGAATGCTATGCTTCGTAAGTGCGGGAAAGTACAGGAAAAGTACAGGAAAGTACTATGGCAAAGACTCGAGAGGGAGTTTCCTCATCGTCCAACTATGTGCTGCGACGCTACACAATGAATTTAGAACAACAATTATATTTTTTTGCAGTGTAAGTGGGTAGATTTTCTTTAAAGTTGTGGCTGGTTTCTGTCTGTAACTGTTTATGCAAAAGCACAACTACATCCTCATAAATGTCACACATATTAAGATACCTTACAAAACATTAAGCTTGAACACCTGGGTATCACCGTGCAAGTCATTATTAAAAAAAAAAAATCAGCCACAGTTATAATAACATGTAATAAAATGCCATTATACCATCTTGTCAATTTGTTGTCCGACGTCTGGGTTTTGTATAGAAGCCTAAATTTTACAGCATTTTATCAGGAATAAACCTGTTTCAAAATGACTCACTGGCGGCTTCAGAGTTTCAAGAAAGTAAAAGTAAAATGTTTCACCATATACATTAAGCCAGCTAGCTATAATGTCCGGGCTTTGCGGTTTTTATGTGTATGAATTCAGAAAATGGCCAAAGCAGTTAAAATCTCATAAAAAAAAAAAAAAAATAGTCATATCAAGCATTATTAATTTTGAACAGTGTTCTGATTGAGCAATCTTTGGAGAAAGATATTTCCCTTTGCCAAGAATCTAACCACAGACACAGAAAACTATTTATAGCTGTGGCTGCAATTTTAACAGATTATCACAGAGAATGAGGAATGACTGTATAAGCCATTTTAATTAGCTTCGATCATTTTAATCACTTTTTTTAAATGATGAATTTTCCTGTTCTGAGACCCTGCTCAGGATGAGCGGATAGAAGGTGGATGGGTGGGTCAATGAATGTTTGTTTAGACATGTTTTTATTCAGGTTTTGGGAAATTATCGTTTCACTGTTATATATTTTTTTGTTTGCCCTGAGACTTGTACTTTAAAAAGCCACAATAAATTTTAATGGCATATACCTACATTGTTTTTATTATTACTTTCAACATGTAAAGTAATCAGTTTCTTTAAGTTTGACTGCATAGTAGTGTGTATATTTCACGGTGACTGTAAACTTAAATAGAGCAAAAGTTTTGGCTCGGGACGGTATTTAAACGTGGTCACATATGCGTACTTGCATTTGTTTATCTTCTTCTGAATGTGAAAAGGAGGAGTGGATGGTAGTAAATCTTTACTGGAATGCTTTGCAGGTGAGAACATGCTCCTGGTATTTTGCGAAAACCTTAGCTTAGAGGTCTTCACTTCCTCTTCAATGATTCCGATGGCAGATGACTGCAGCCATAGCCAAATGAGCCATTTTAATCACATAACGATGAAAATCTGTCATGTTCTGAATTTTGGAAATGACACCCTGAGCCTGAATTGTAGGTAGGTGTGAGGTGTTTGGACAGAGCAGGTAACGTGGCCTCTGGCAACACTGGAGAATGAGTTGTTTTCTGTTGTGGTAGTATTGTTTAATCAGGAAACACTGGGTAGTTCATGGAGGAAATGTTTTTCCTGTGAAATAACTATCAGCCAGACATTTTGAAACCTGTCTCTGAGTTGAAAAATATTAAAATAAGAGAACTGTTCAAGCGCACACAGACACTCGTCACAATATTTACATATTTACACATCCCTAATACCACTTAAAAAAAAGCCTTACAGTAAACGTCTTTTCCACAGTGGTTCAGATGAGCTATGAATTGGAGTGCTTCTCATGGTGTTGCATTTTGTGTTGTGATGGGGAGATGTGTTATTTGGTGCATGATGTTAGGCTTTTATGCCACAGACAGGCAACACTTATGCAAATACCTCTTTTCATCTGTTATTCATGCACAATCTGTAAAATTTGTTTCCGTTAGGAAGAGGAACTAATCACTAACTGAATGAGGAAGTGGTCTCGAAGCAAGCGTATACCCAAACAGGCTGTACCCCCCCAGTCTCAGCGTGCCGGACACTTGCCTTTTCTTGCTTATATAATTTTTTTTTCTAAAACAGATTATTTATGTTGTCTGAAGTTCCATCACATTTAGCATGGCTTGGCTTTCGACGCACCCGTGCAAAGAATAATATTAAGCCTTTACTCATACACCAG
This sequence comes from Petrocephalus sullivani, assembly GCA_026780845.1. NCBI lineage: Eukaryota > Metazoa > Chordata > Actinopteri > Osteoglossiformes > Mormyridae > Petrocephalus > Petrocephalus sullivani. Next base: position 2,551,746 of record JAODKM010000025.1, read on the forward strand.
CACTGTATGTGACAGGGTCCAGTTAGGAAAGCTCCTCTCTCAGCCCTTCTTATGGGTTTAGTAACTATGATGTTTTTAGACATGATGATGTTAATGTCTTATACTTTTAGAACCAAGTTATGTTAAATAACGGTTGACGTAAATGTGTTATAGCGTGACTTAGCAGATTAGTTTTATATCCATAGAGAAATCATCCATTTTAAGAATTAGATGGCTTCGTAAGTGTAGTTTAAAAGATGATTGAGACATATTGGCATCTGTAGCAGACTCGCTTGGAGTATTCCCTTCTAAGGCATTCCCTTGGAATATTCCATTCCATTTTCCTTATAGAGACATAAGCCTGGTAATGTGTGTCTTTCACAAATGGAGCTATTTAGGCCTCTGATTAGGCCTCCATACAGCCTGGGTGAAACTGTGTAATCCGGCCTTTCTGCATTCATTGTCTTTAACCTGTCCCCCTACTGCCTTCCTTTTAGCTCTTGTTACGAGCGTGGACTTCGGAACTGACACTGCTTCCAGGGCTTGACCCTGGTTATTTTCGCGTTCTCACATTGCCTTGGCCAGGAAGCCATCCCCGCAAAATTGCGCTGGCGAGGTGTGCCAGAGGCCTACAACCTGTAATTGGAAGTTTATATTTGGTTAAGATGAAAAGTAACAAAACAAAAACAGGTCCCAGTACGATATTTTTTTAGGCCATCATACAAAACATATGGTTCTGCCCAGTCCTGGGTGCATTGTGATTATTTGTCTGTGAAAAATTAAGCTTCTTATTATGGTTTAAAAATGCTTTGAAGCGAGTTGTTTAGTAACTCTAACAGAAGCTGTGGTCAAAATGAGGAAACTCTGAGAATGTGGAAAAATTACTCGGTAATGTATATGCGAATGTAATACTTCAGCAATTTTTGTTCTTAAAAGTGATTTATTCTATAGTTATTTTTTAACATAACAACGGAACATCTTCAGTGTAAGAAACACGGAACAGTACAAGTTACGAGTCATGAAGTTATATCTAGAGGGTGCTGGCTGCTATTATGTTTGCTTTGTAGATAAATTGTTACATTAGCTGTCTTTATTAATTAATGAATTATATGTTTCATGATACAAATGCGGTCCATGAGGCAAAAAGCATGATGTAAATTTCCAGGCAAATATTTGCAAATATAACGTTACATTAAATAAGATGCATCCCAGGCCCAGGAGCGATGGGCTCCCCCTTTGGGTCGGGTTCCTCCCAAGGATTCCTCCTCCTAGGGAGCTTTTCCTTGCCGCTGTAGCCTGGCTTGCTCTCTTAGGGCACTAGGCAGGCATAAATAAAGTGCCTTGAGACAATGTAATGACACTATACAAAATAATAATTTAATTGAACAAAATTTGGGATGTTTGACTTAAATGCATTTGCCTGGCTGTTTCTTAATGCTTCTTGGCTTATGATTAAAGCTCAAGGTGGGGCTTTACATCCTAAGCCCATTAAAGTGATCACTGAGAATAGTTCCTTCCTGCTTTGAAGACTTCAATGTTTCTCTTTCAGCTCTCATTGAAAATGTCCACAACGCCATCACAGCCACCGTGGAGGTGAGAGCCAGCAAACCGAATGAGCCTTGGCCTCCACTGAACACCATCACCGTCTCCAAGAAACGTAACTGGCTGCAGCAGAGCTCAGTGAGGAGTCCTGCTTCCGAGGATTGCTTGCAGGAAGATGTTGCCCGGGTGGCTAAGTCTGCAGGCACTTCATCTGAGGCCCACTGGACGAACCTCCCGGCGCCGTCGCTGAGCCTCAGCAAACAGCCATGTTCGCATCCAGCTCAGACCGCGGTCAACCAGGAGGAGAGTGCTCCAGAGTGCAGGGCTGTAGACCCAGCTGAGGAGAATGACGCAGACGACGAGGGCGAGATCTGGTATAACCCCATTCCTGAGGACGAGGAGCTGGACCCGCTCTGCGAGCCTGCGGCACGGACGCAGGAGCTACCTGGGTCAGAAACGCAGCCCCCCCAGGCGATGCCAAGCAGCGGGGATGCGGGGAGGAATCGGGGGCCATCTCCTACCGGTCCGGAAGGCACAGACGAGTGTCAGGGTGGCCTGGGTAGTGAGGCGGGTCACACGAATGCCATACATTCCAGTGAGCCTGCACAGCTGCACAGACAGAGGCTTGCGTGCAAGGCGATGGAGGAGAGGCCAGTGGCCAGGCCCACAGCCCAAGGTGCAGTATCACTCCACATTCTGAGTCAATTCGCAATAGCTATACATGCCATTTTACACCACACGCTAAGTAAACCATGCACTATAAATATTCCAAATTTATATTAGTATAACAAGTTTAAATTAATTTGAAATACTTCCCATAAATAAATTAGATATGTCATTTCTCGCTAGTTTGTCGTAAATACAGTTACTTTAATTTGTACTCAAGTACTATATTTACGTATTAGTTAGACGGTTTGGAAATAGGAAATATCACCGTTTATCACATTTTGTTGCATGGATAAATGAACTTTTGTTGATGTTTGTTATAAGAAAACTAATTTTTCATAATTAAAGAGCAAATTTCCAAAACTCATTCAGTCCCAATAACCTAAACTCAAGCTTCCTCATCAAATTTTACCGTGTTGGGAAGCAAAACTCACTCAGTCCTCATATGGTCTGATGCACGTTTTCCTTTGACTAGTAAACGTCATAGTAACTCTGTTTTCATAATGTCTACGTTACTGTATTCTAGTATACGCTACTACCTCTTTTAACTTTTTAGTACTTTTTATGGATTTGTTCAGGTATGCTCAAGATTTTTTGCCTGTTGTATTTTGTATTCAAGAAATATTACACGTAAATGCATACGTTGGGGCAGGCAGGTGGTGTAGTGGTGTAGTGGACACAACCGTGTAGTCGAAAGATTGCCGGTTTAAGTCCCCGACCCGCAAGTACCGCTGAGGTACCTTGAGCAAGTTACTGTCCCCAAGCACTGCTCCCCAGGCACTCGCATAGCTGCCCCCTGCTGTGTCACTATGTCACATAGGTTAAATGCAGAGGACACATTTCATTGTTGCGTGCTGTGGTGTGTCAACAATGATGATTAATCACCTTCATATGCTATTTTGAAGTATATTTGTATATTTGAATGTAGTAACAATGCATGACTATCTAATCTCTATTATACCTTCATATGAGAAGAAATTGCAGAAATTAGAGAGAGAAATTACAGAATTTATTTATTTAGCTTTCATAATTAAACATTTTATTGTGGACAACATGTAATTAAATGCATATCCTTTATGATTCTTAAACTACTGAGATACCAGTTTGTTGCTTTGATTTACAAATTAATTTAGAAAATCCTTGGTTGTGACAGCACTGTGGTTAACCTTAAAGTCTCAACAATACAATCATTAATAATATTTCCGCAAAGCTCTTTTGCTGTATAACATGAAGGAGTATGGGCCAGGTAAAAGTTCTCAGAGTAATCCGCGTTTTATGTAATTTGCTTCGCTGTCACGTTGATGGGCTTTGACTGGCATGTTACCGACTCCCCGAAACCATTAAAACATCCATAATCCTTTGGGATGCGATCAGAGCTGTCATGCTGAATGATGGTGACGAATGCATGGGCACAGTGACTGGTGTTCACTTTGCTTATTCGGTTTTCTCTCTCCAGCTTTTGTAAACCTGTAGCACTTTTACCGCAACGTAATACAAGTCACTGGGAAATGTACATATTTTTTTGCTGCATTAAAAGACCTTTATTAGCATACCTAAGCAAACATGCAGGAAATAGATAGAGAGCTAATAAACAGGTGTTAATGTTGCTTCTGTTTATTTAAAAATGATTTTCTATTATATAGTTTTTATTATAATTTGTCTATGAGGCTGCACCATGTCTTTTTTAACCCAAAACTGTATTTCTGCTAGAAGCCTATAGCCAGGCTTTGACAGGCATGCATGTCAGAATACTTGGCTTTACACAAACCTTATTCTGTGGTCCTTGTAAATACTATCAAGGGCTTAATGGCTGATGTTTTGTATGGCTTATCAGAAGCAGGGTGCCTGGGGGGTATGGGGGGGACGTCTGGGTTTCATTGAGGAAAATACAGCTCCTAGCCTCTAGCCTAGCAGTCCTGACATACCTTGGGTTGTGTTTCAAGCTTTTGCAAGGGATCTTCGGGTGAGGGAATTGTGTTTCAATACGATTTCCTGTTTCCATTTGTGCTGTTGAGTACATGACCTGTCCAGTAATAGTTTCCTGAACTGATGTTTGGAAAACTAAACGGAGATTTGGAGCTCTAAATAAATGGAAATTCAATCAGATGAAGGCTGTGAAAACTCAGCAATAACCAAAACATCAGAACGTTGGGCATATTGTAATCTTTCAGCAAAACAGTAGCCCTGTCCCGCTAACAATTTTTAACAACTACTACTCTCGCAACTTAAAAGCAAGTAAAGGCCAGGATAGAGTAACACAGTCACTTTATACATCAAAAGTTATGGGCTTTAGGCGTTTATGTATAGTATTATTTAAAAACTAAGATTTTATTATAATTTGTTTTTAATATTAATTGTGTTAAAAGAATGTTAAAGCAGTTTTTTATTATACTGATGTTGACAGATGTTTACATGTTAAAATGTAAAATGTTTAAATGACGTTCAATTAACGTTAGACTAAAAATTCTTTCTGCCGATTTTGAGACCTTCATATAACGTTGGTTAAAGTTAGCTGGGCCTTAACTTTGGTCTTGGACTGGTGCGCATAACTTTTTAGACTAGCCCAGCAATTAAGCATTAACTTAAAGAAATTATTATGTTAATGAGACCATTTTAATCTAAACTATCTTTGAACTATGGCCATAGTTGACTTGAAGAGGAATGGAATAAAAAAAAAAACTGCACTGTCGTCTGCCAGTACCAGAACCACTACTCTACAGTGCCAGTACCTTAAAATCATGGGTCTCGAGAAGTCCCAACCCGCAGATGTTATCTGGAATTTTCCGCTGTGCTTACTCACTGTTAGTCACTTAAATAGCCTACTGCTGGGATCTGGGGAGCATATCTCCACCAGCTTCCTCTTTTATAATCTGTGCAAATTGCTGGCAGGAATAGTGAAAAGGAAATATTCATGAAAGAAGGGGTCTAAACATGGCCGTGGTTATTAGGGAATTCTGCAGGACACCCCCTTCCTTGGATGGGGCTGTGCTTCGCAGGACAAGGGGTGCCTTTGTCCCTCGTCTGTGCAGACCCACAAGCGGGGCCCTCCTGCCAGAAAAGCTCAGCAGGCACTCTGAAAATAGAGCTGGCCCCGCTGCCCGTCCATGGCTCTGTGCAGAGCTGCAAAGAAGCAACAGAATCAGTCTTTGTTTTAAAAGTACAGAGAAACTGCATCTCCAAACAAAAACTGAAGTGGAATTATACTCAAGTTTCTATTTGAATACACGTTTGAAAACTCTTTGGCATTTAGTGACGAGATAAACCATGGTCAGAGAATCCTGAAGGCCACTCAGATAGGCCTGACCTTCATGCAAGACCACGTGACAATTAACATATTCCATATTGTCGCTGACAGATGAAAAAAACATTCCTCCAAAAATCAATTAGTTCAGGAGAGTGAAAAAATGCATTTTTTCAGACACTGCTTTACAAAATAAATCTAAACCAATGTAATGATACACTCTTAGCACCACAAAACATTACTGATCTACCAGTGAATGGTTTAATGTTTTAAATGGACTTGGATTGTTGTCAGCGAGGCAAATTGGTCAGTGTCAACAAGACACAAACTTACCTCACTTTATATACACAATTTACAATGATATTAGCGAGCTAGCTATCTAACTGTGAACGTTAAGCTGTTAAGATTAGTGATATAAAGTAATCAGTACTATCTATCGTCATGAATACAAATGTTAACTAGTACAAACAAATACTAGTTAAATAGATAGTTAAATAGAAACATCTTTTCATTGGTCATTCGCTAGAGGAGAATGGGTATATTCCATCTATTCCAAAAAGTCACAATCATCATAAAGTGGACATACGTAGTTTTGCTTCAGGGCAACAATATGTATGTAACATAATGGGAGAGTCTCCTGAATATTGTTTTTTTTTCTCGATCAACTTATCTGATGCAGTCTCTAAGATAAGTAAGAAATGAATCCTGAGATAGTAGTAGGAGTTTCTCGTTCCCATTGAAAAAAAACATACGCAACAGTCATCAAACTGGTCTCATGCCATGTCGGAGTGTGAAAGCAGCTCAGTGTAGGTGGTGTCAGCCTGGCGCACTTAGAACAAAAGCTGTCTAGCCTGGAGGTTTGTGGGAAGTGAATAATTTACTTGTTCTAACAGAATATAGATTCAGCGGAGGTTATTTTGAGGGCAGTGAGTGAGTCTTAGAGTAGGAAATCTTTTTATATTTTATATGTATATATTTATAGCTAATGACTTACCTGAGGTGTCCTTGGCTGAGCCCTGTCAGATCATATATCACACTTTTCTATTTTTATCATATGGATTTTTAGCTTGCATTTAATAATTAAATGCAAATTGATCATTTAAAAATATAGGTTAATATTTACTGTTGGCAGAGTAAAATGAACGTGTATTTACACAATCTTCTGTATTATATGTCTTTTTGTTCTATCTAGATACCATCGAATGGTCCGGTTTTGGATTCTCACCTCCTTCTAGCCCTAACCCCACAAAAAAGAGTGGCTCCATCAACTGGTCTTTCCCAGAAAAGATCAAGTCTCCACGCACAGTGAGGAAGCTCTCCATAAGGATGCGGAAGCTTCCAGAGCTGAGCAGGAAGCTGAGCGTGAAAGGAGCCTCCACGGTCAACCAGGCAGACCCACGACCCCTCGGTCCCAAATCGAACCGTGGTGTGGACCCCAGCCAGTGTCGCTCAGCCCGGGGTGGCCAGGCAGCAGCTAGCAGAAATGTCATTTCCCGCTACCATTTAGATAGCAGCGTTTCTACGCAGAATAATTACAAGAAGAAGAGTAGCGGAGGCTCAAAGTCTGCGAGTAAAGGGGGCTACCTCAGCGACGGCGACTCCCCAGAGCTGGTAGCCAAGTCGGGGAAGCACAGCTGGGAAGGAAAAGGAGGGAAGAGTAAGGAGCCGCCAGCCAGCAGCACCTCGAAGCAGCATGGCTTCGAGCTGGACATTGACGCTTTCCGCCACTACAGCTTCGTGGACCAGCCGAAGTGCTCGCAGTACATCTCGGGCCTTATGAACCTGCACTTCTACGGGGCCGAGGATCTGAAGCCACCACGGATGGATTCCCGAGAAGTCTTCTGCGCCATCCAAGTGGACTGTGTCAACAAAGCCCGCACAGCCCTGCTTACCTGCAGGACCACCTTCCTGGACATGGACCACACCTTCAACATCGAGCTGGAGAATGCTCAGCACCTCAAGCTGGTGGTGTTCAGCTGGGAGCCCACTCCGCGCAAGAACCGAGCCTGTTGCCACGGCACCGTAGCACTGCCCACGCTCTTTAGGGTCAGCAAGGCCCACCAGCTGGCTGTCAAGCTGGAGCCGCGGGGCATCATCTACGCGAGGCTCAACCTGATGGAGCAGTGGCCGAACTCGTTGGACGGCGCAGACGACGGCGACCGCACGTCGCAGGTGTTTGGGGTGGATGTCTGGAAGGTGGTGGAGCGGGAGAACGTCGGACTCACGGTGCCCGTGCTACTTGACAAGTGCATCGCAGAGATCGAGAAGAGGGGGTGCCAGGTGAGCCCGCACATACTTTTTGCTGAGTCTGTCAGATTGCGGACACGGGTGCCTGTTTCGCTTTTGAGTGTCGCATGTGTGTGTGCATGCAGGGAAATTTGAATACTTCAATTATTTTAGGTGACAAACTGACAAATTGACAACTGAGATTCTTAATGGACTCGTTTCAGCCTTTTTGAAGTATACATATAAATTTTTGTGTACATTTTTGCAAATTTAGCAGATGTTTTTTTCCTCCCCCAAAGTGATATATATGTTTCAGAAAGCAGGGTTAGACACTCACTGGGAGCTTATGGGGGTTAAGGGTCTTGCTCAAGGACGATCCTGGGATGTGAACTTCATGATAATAGGCACCGCGAACTAACCTGCTGAGCCACACACGTTGTATAAATCATAAAATCACACAGCCGAAAATGCGAAATTCAGGAAGATGTGTGATAAGTCATAGTGTAACCTCCTGATCTTTTGCTCTTTGACAGTCATTGTGCACTAAATCGTTCCTGTTAAAGGTTCTGCTGCTTTGTGCGGAGTGCTAAATTATTTTGGCCCCGTGTTCAGGGTGAGCGTGTGAAGAATGGGTACAAAGACACCAGTTCACGTTCCCTTCTCTCTTTTTCGGAAGTTATTGCAGTCGGAGTAAGACTGTGCTTTTGTTTCTCACTAATTAAAGTCAAGGCTGCAGCAGTAAATGTGTCTGGCTGCCGCTCGCATGCTATTCCTCACTCGCACTGCTTTGGGCTTACCCTGATTCTTCCGGGTCTGTGTTACGCTTTCAGCACTGGCAGAGTGGGGAGTTCCTCCCAGCATTGCTTAGTATTAATTAGCGGGGGCAGCCCATCCCGGCATTCGAGGCTTCTGGGTTTAGCCAGGGACCATGCAGGATGTTTAAAAAAGGAGCAGATATAAAGGGAGCAGGGAGCCCTTTGCCACAGCGCCCTTTCGAGTCTGTGCTAGAAAGAGATCAGCGGAAGATTAGGGGGAATTTGCGGAGCGTGTCACAAAGGCGCCCAGCACAGGAAAACTTCTCAAGAAACAAAAAAATAACAAGAAAACAAAACAAAATAACAAGGTGTGTTTTAAAATTTAGTCAGGGTCAGGAGTTAATTTCAATCTCTCAAAAACGAGGTGCGTGTCCCATAGTGGTGAAAAGTCTGAAGTGTGCCTGATTGCTGTGAAAAGACCGGGAAGGCCTGCAGCTGTTATGGCTTTTGATGTTCGCTCAGTCAACAGACTGGGCCTCTGTCTGTGAGCCTCTCAAGACCTATGTGTGGTATGCATTTAAACATAGCATGTGCCCTGAGCACCAGCTTAGCCTGCGACGCTTAAGCTGGGCAAGAAAACGAAATGAACGTCATGCTGCCCGAGTGCTGTGGGATTGTGGAACGGCACAAAAGAGAGCCTAAGTACACCGCGCCTGATCTTCTTATCAAAAACTTTAGGGTAGCCTTGCATGTCTTAAAATGCCTCTAATTCGTGGCAGATGTTCAGCTCTGTGAATCACTACAATATGCAGCTGCAGAAAGCTGAATGCTATTTTAAGAAGTATATTTACTTTTACTGGTATCTCTTCATAGTTCTGCTTTCTGCATCAGTGCTTAATGTTCAGATGGTGTGGGGTATGAAGGTCATGCTGCCCAGTCCTCTTCTGTTTGGGTCGGAGCTCTTCCAGCTGAGCTACAAAGCAGTCAAACTGCCCTCGGGAAGTAGCGTTTCAACACAGGAGGACTTCCTGTTTTCTTTCATTTATGTGCTGATATGCTATTGTGTCCTATTGCTGAAATATATATATATCATAAGTAGATCAGAACGTCCTGAACAACAGAAGGAAATGTTTTTATTGTGTCCTAGCCAGAAATGAACAAGGGAAAGTTGGCTTAAAGTAGGTATATTATTTCCCATTAACGACGTGTAAAATTGTGCACATTGTTCGGATTGTGTCCTAAGAAAATAAATCTGCAGAGAACGAGAATCCATTTATCTTCGCCTTAGACATGCGTGAGCATCGCAGTGAGTTCATTACTAAAATACTGTACAGGCCCGCAGACAAAGGAACGTGCCTTAAGGCGACGTCTACGGTTTTTAATGATGGCTGAGCTAGCGTTGCATTTCTCAATGACTAGCTTGACTGAATATCACGCGGCGCTCGACACCGCCTGCTCCACCTGGACCTGAACCCCGGCGATGTGTTTTGACAGGTGGTGGGTCTCTATCGCCTCTGCGGTTCGGCGGCGGTGAAGAAGGAGCTGCGTGAGGCCTTTGAGAGGGACAGCCGGCTCGTGGAGCTCTCTGAGAACCTGTACCCTGACGTCAATGTCATCACAGGTACCACCCACCTGCTGTCATTTTGAAGCAGACTGATTTTTGGCATGCGACACATCGTTAGCGTGCAGATAATATATGGGTGCACTGGATTATTCCTCATTCGTTTTACAAAACTATAATTTAAAAACTGAGACAACGTTTAAAAAAACAACCTTTATTTATTTATTATTTTTTAATTTGCGTATATAAAAATACAATGTGCTGTTTTACTGGCTATAATAAATTGTAATAATAAAATATAAATTAATAAATTATCATACATTTCAGCACTGTACTCAGTTTTGGAAAATTATACATTGTTACACAATTCAGTTTTAAGATTCTTTATATGTTTTTAAAAATAAAATCCACAATTTTAATAGAAGGAATTTGGTTGACAAGGTTGCACTGGGTCCTTTGATCCTCAATCTTCCTTGTACGTTTTTATCATCTTTCTTGAATGTGAGACACCTTTGGGTATTAATTTAAAATTACTGTTTACATGTAAAATTTCCAAGTAGTTGGGAAAAATATAAATATTTGCATTTGAACCCTGCATTACAATTTTAATTGTCACTTGTGATTGTCGTAGTTTGCTTTAAGTGACGAGTTTTGCAGATTGACTAGTGGTGTTGAGTGTTTTTATCAGTTACGATTGTGTACTAGCCCTAACACATGTCTTATCTGTGTACAAAACATTCCAGTGAGCCTTTCACATGTTGGGCCTTGCTGGGGCTTGTGATGAGTGTCCCGATGTGAACCGTACTCCTACTGCCTTTATCAAATCTTTTTTATCTCCAGGTTCAGACACGCAATCTTTCTTCTGACCATCCAAGGTCACCTGAAACTATTTACCGGCCCATTTGTGGCTCTGTTTTTATCGGATAACCAAACCAAACTGGCCCGGGCAATAATGTACCACACGTTTCTTGAGAATACAGACATTACCTTTACAGTCACGCTTGCTTGTCTGCACAAACTTTCAGGCAATTATTTTTCTTTTCCGACATGACGATAATTATCTGGGTTTTAACAAAATTGTTTAGAGTCCTCAGTTGTTGAGGTATTCCACGCAATTCTCAAAATAAATAAGAGGGTTAGGGAAAAGTTGTATCTGGGAATAGGAAGACTTTACCTGAGTCATTTCTGCTTCGGTCGTGTAAATCTGCATGTCAGAGTAAAGAACACAATTAACAGTCTAGTGGCCCAGAAAAAAAGGTCCAGCACCAACATGGATTGTTGATTTTTGTGAGCTCTCTAAATACACTCTGTGAAATGATGAGGCTGCTGGATGGGAAACAGGGAGGGTGGGGGGGGGGTTGCCTGAGCTAATAATCCGGCGAAATAAAGCAGCGTAACACAGCTAATCGAAAACCGCAAATGGCGACGGCTGTTAACTGAAGTCAAAGTCTAACCCAGAGCTTGTAAAACATGTCATTTGTGTGTTACGCTGTTGTAAGTCGTCTCATGGAGCAGTATGTGGGATAGCTATTGAGGAACGGGATTTATGATTGAAAGGTTGTTAGGAACACATGTTGGGCTTTTTAAAAGGTTATAACCCTGATTTCTTCAGTGAACATCTGCTTGAGTACACTGATTACACTGTGTCAGATGGTGAATGGCTTTGGCTGAGGCATGTCCTGCAAAATAACTGCATGAATAAATTGGTATACTATTAAATAATAAATAAATTTACATTGTATGGTTACAACTTACTTACTCTTAAAGCACATTCAGTAACACTTAAGGTAGTCATTATGTTGCATTGAACATACCTTCATAATGCATTATAATACATCCGAAAGTATTATAAACTATTTATAAAAAAGCATAACACATTACAGTCATGTCTATTATGCATTATGAATGCTTTATGAAGCTCTCATCTATAATGCACTATAAACAGCACTGTAATGTAGCACAAAGCATCCTTAATTCTTATACTGACCATTATAATGCATTAAGAAGGTATCTATAGTGCATTATAGATGAGAGCTTCATTGGAGCTTATAAAGTATTATAATCAACACTATAATGCCTTATGACTGTCAATAAAAGTATGGTGTTAACTCTAATATCGACCATTGTAATGCATTACGGAGGTATCTTTAATGCATTATAGATGATCGCGTCTGGTGAAGTGTTGCCATGATTAAACCAGTTAAAACTGTTGATTCGTGGTTTGAAAGTGTCAGGTTATTTGTGATCTTTTAATTGAGTGTTGCTGATCACTTCGGTTGAGGCCAGGGTAGCTTTCAGTAATGGTTTTGCAGGCTTCTCTGTCTTCAGCCAGTTTCCCTTCAGTGCAGGTCATCTGGTAGACAGATGGAGTAGAGAGATGGATGTGAAGACTTAGTATTGGCCTGTCAGTGATTTCCAATTACCTTGTAAAGGCTATCATGTGTAATGTAACTGCGGCATCAGCGTTTAAATTGAGACATTTCTCGTTTGCGTGTGTGTGTAATTTTTTGGGGGAGAAAAACACTCTTCTAGCATGTTTTTATTTGGTTGCAAGAGCAGATGTTACTTTCCCAAAAAGAGTCCATAGTCAGACTGCAGGCTCAGGATGTAAGGGGTCATCAAGGTCTGTCAGAAAGCCAGGCTGAAAAGAGGCCAGAGTGAAACTCGTTTGAAATAGGACAGGAATAGTGCGAATCGGAAATAGCTCCATAGTGTCTTTCTTATGTGGTGGGTGAATGTTTTGGCTGGAGTTAAGGGGGGGGGAGCTGGTATGGGCTTCCACCCCCAGCCTCAGCAATCACCACACACTACACACCGCCCTGCTAAGACATGGAAAGTCATTAACAAGTGCCCACTGTGTTTCTGAACAAACACAGATGCTATTTGTCTCATGCACTGGGGATTAGCTGAACTCCAGGCTGGCCAGGAGGCACCCGGCGGATACAAAGAGGTACAAATCGCGTGGGTGTCATAATCGCACGCGAGGCGGTGGCAGGGAGGCATGGGGAGGGGGCAGGGAGTGTGTGCTCCTGTCCCGGTCACTTCTGGGGGAGAGAACAAGCCCACGTTTGTTTTCGGGAACCATTTGGGGAGAAAGCCGCTACTCTTAAGTGTGAGGTTTACCAAGGAAACATGGCTTGGGCACTTAACATACATAAAAATGACAGCGCTTCTGCCCAACAGAGCCTAGGACAGATTCCAGGCAAGCCTTTGTTGCACGTTAGAGTGAAGTATTTTTCTTTTTGCGTTGTCAGTGCTTCTCTGCTGCTTTGTCATGCAAGATTTGAGAGCTTTGAGAGCACTTACAAAAAGCTTACCTCCTACCTCCAGCCAGGACGCCTCCTTTACTGCTTGATGTTCTCCATCTTTATGTGATGACAGTTGGGACTAAGGTTAGCTCTAAAATGGACTGTTGAGTGGCTGTGGCGCAGGGCTTGTTAACCCATTAGGCGACTTCTGAGGGGCGTCAGCTTAGCTAGTCAGTTTAACTTTTGGTAGATGAGTGCAGTGCTGTTGCAGGGTGAAGCCAGTTGGCTGCGTCTGCACCCCTAGAAGAAGGCACACACTCTCTGGTGCTGGCACAGAACAGCTATGGGGTGTGGAGAGAGGGGAAAAGGTGTCAAGGATGCTGTTAGATTATATATATATATATATAGTGGCAACACAAAGACCAACATCTAAAAATGAAGAAGCAAAAACTATTAGGGACTCCGTAAAAACAGTATGAGTAAAGATTGTTAGCAGGACTATCAAATAATATTTTTTTATTGCGATTAATCACATCTTTATTATTTATAATTTAAAAATTACTTATTGCGTTATTATAATAACATTAAATGATGAACAATCCTTGTTTTTTTTACTCCCATCATTTGCGCGTTTAATTTGGCATCGGCAATAGCAGTCAGCGGGAGTTAGGGTTGGGGGGGGGGGGGGGCAGTGGTAAGGCTTGCCTAGGGTGCCAGGTGGGCATTGGCTGGCCCTGGTGTGGGCTCATTACTTACCGTCCTTATGATTGTTTACACTTGCAAAAGGCTAGTCAGGGTTTATTTTCACAACATTTGCCATCGTCATGGAAGGAGTCTCCAAGGCTGTCCACTGAACACAAATCAAAACTTGCTGCAGATATCATGGTGTTGGCAGGGGACATCCAGTACTGACACCTGTTAATCAGGAGAGATTAATGAATAATAACAAGGGTAAATCTGTTAACTCATTATTTTGTAATTCTAGGATCATAGCTTATAGCTTTTGTCCATGTGAAGGTGTAATGTATACAAGTGGTCATTAGCCAGCATAATTTCAAATGTCAGGTTAATTTAGCAGGATGTGTTGCATTTTCTTTGTAAACCTTATATGCAAATTCAGTCTGTATTTAACCAAATGGTTGACAACTTGGAATATAACATCACGCTATATTATACATACACATTATATACGTAACTAATTACACAAGATGGTTTTATTTGTAGAATGAAACTGACATAACTCTGACATGACAAATTGGCACAAAGTAAACAATAAATTATCTATTTAAATTTTAAAATTAAATAAATAAAATACAAAACAGACTTTACCATATAAATATTCCCAATGTTATTTATGGATACTTTACTGCTGTCTTTGACTATTTAAATCAAGTTGGCGGTGTCATTTAAGTTATAATGTACAGAATTTTTTTTGGGGAATTACAAGCAAGTGTATAGATGCTAATGATGTGATTAGAGATATGTCATTTCAGCCAAAGAGTTCACACGATGTCTGAATTTTTGCTTATAAGAATATTGACTGTACTGTTAGATTTAGTAAAACCATAACATACTTGGAGAAGTGCATTGTAAAATCTTCATTTAATACTTTTGCTAATGTATTCCATTACATCAGTTTATAGAGTGCCTGCTTTGAAATGAAACCTTTGTAACCCAAAAGCACCCTTGGTCTGCTGATATATGCCAAAACTTAGATATTAACTTAGCCGGCATCAGATTATGGCTTTTGAGACATGACTAATTGAGGTTCAGATTCCAAAATTGGTAGGAATGAAATGTCCCTCTCACATGCTTCTCAATACCACATGCATCAACAACTGACAATGACATTTGTGTAAATTTAAGTATTTGGTATTTAAAAGCATTTTTTTTATTGAAGTTACTGAATTATTTTTTTCTAGCCAATCAGCATTCACTGGGAAAAAATGTTTTGCCAAAACCAAAATAGCAGACTGTGAGAAAAGACAGTTAATATCCCCAACTTAAATATACATTAAAACCAGTTCTTAAGCTTGTGATTTTCACAATGGAAACGAGTGTCAAAAAATATGATGTATTGTGGGTAAGGAAATTACGGCATGTTGGGGGATATACAGAACTGGAACAAAGTCCCACTTGAAAATAAAGTAATAATAATAATTTTGTACTGCGATGCAGTAAATGTATCATGTGAAGTGTTTTATTGGCATTAACTGAAGGGTGTTATTTTCCACTTGGGGTGAATGTAGAAGTTGCCAAGAAGATTAAGATACTATATCACTTAATGACTCATCTGCCTTTAACACGGAATCTGATGCATTATACTTTATACTTCGTCTTTGAAAGACACAGCTTAAAATTACATATTTGGGTACCAAGGTAAAAATCGGTTGGATAAAAAAACCAGGTGGTAATCTACTAGATGAAAATATGATGGGATTTCTTGGAACTCAATCTCTGAACCACTTTGAAATGTTTAAGCATTAAATACCCCCTACTAGGTTCATTTGGTTTTGGTTTATCGTTAACAGTTTTCAAGGTGAATATTTTCAGTGAATTCTCACTGATCTTTTCCCTGGAATGGCTAAAAAGTTATGTGATAATGGATTTATTTTCAGCACTCTAGTGCCATCTTAACACTTTAACCATGTTTGTTGTGATGATTGACACAACTCAGACAGAACTACCTGCATTACTTTTCTTCTGGGTCAAAACTTCACTGTTTATTCTGTAGTGAACTGCGTATGCACATTTATTGCTGACATCTTGGTATGCAAAAAGCTGCAATATGTAATATTTAGGTTGTATTTTTACTGTACTATTTATTTTGCATGAATTATATTGCATGATACTCGCAATGCCGTTTTCCCATGAGAAATATAGTTTTGACACATATATATTGGGGTAGGTGCGGCTTTCTTAACAATAATTGTGATCTGTCTTCCTGCATTTTCCAGGTGTTCTGAAGGATTATCTGCGGGAGTTACCGTACCCCCTGATATCTAAGAATTTGTACGAAGCTGTTCTAGACTCTATGGCTAAGAGGCCTCTGCGGATCAGTGCAAACGGGAACGAGAATGACCACGCAGACTCTGAGCACACAGTCAGTCTCCTGGAGATCCTGCCAGAGGTCGAGAAGGTAAGTGATATGACAGAGGAGGCCGTAGTGGTTGGCATGAGCATAAATTATATGTAAATTTGTGTTATCTTTTATGTGTTTCAGCTGTTGAGGTATCTGCCCAGGGCCCTGGATTATATTATTTGACAAATTCTATTATAAATGTAAACATACCCTTGCTTTTGTAGTGGGGCACTTTAAAATGATTTTGAATCGTTTTCATTCGATCACGTCTCCCGTCCCGTCAGGCTACCTTGCGGAAGTTGCTCGACCACCTGAAGCTGGTGGCCTCCCACCACGAGGTGAACAAAATGACCTGCCAGAACCTGGCCGTGTGCTTCGGCCCAGTGCTCCTCAGCCAGAGACAGGAGGCATCCAGCCATAGCAAGCGGGTTTTCATCGACTCGGAGGAGTTGGCTAGCGCCCTGCACTTCAAGAAGCACATCGAGGTGCTGCATTACCTCCTACAGCTGTGGCCAGGTACACCGTATGGCCCGTGTCTGTTTGCCTTTGTTCTTCCTTTATTTTTGAGGCATTTGTCTCAGCTAACTTAAGAAGAGCATGGGTAGCCCCATTTTGCTACACAGAAGTTGTAAAATTGATTCTTTCAGCGTCGTCAGGTTGTTAAAATGGCTGTATTGTTTACACGACAGTCAATGTCTTTTGCTTTTAGACTCTAGCTTACACCAAGCAGTGTGCAAAAATGTTATATCATCAGAGAAAATTTTGCACTGCTTTGTTTACTGAGATCTGTTGGCCCGAGATTGCAAGAATTAGTTTATTGCTGAATATTCTATCGGATATTAAATGATCCTTGAAGAGCTTCCTCTAGAATCCGAATAAATGCCATGATTATGGAGTGGAGCCAAATGCATATACAGTCATCCCTCGCTAAGTCGTGCTTCAACTTTCACGGCTTCACTCTATCGCGGTTTTTTCAAATACAGTACTGTGCTCATTAGAGTATATACAGTACTGTGCTCATTAGAGTGTATACAGTACTGTGCTCATTAGAGTGTATACAGTACTGTGCTCATTAGAGTATATACAGTAC
The DNA here is from genome assembly GCA_026780845.1 of Petrocephalus sullivani. NCBI lineage: Eukaryota > Metazoa > Chordata > Actinopteri > Osteoglossiformes > Mormyridae > Petrocephalus > Petrocephalus sullivani. The sequence continues at coordinate 2,569,136 of JAODKM010000025.1, forward strand.
TGTGCTCATTAGAGTATATACAGTACTGTATATCCATTAAAAAGTTGATTGAGACAGTAAAAATGATACAGCGCGCGCTGGGAGTCAGTTATATCCTCTTCCTATCCTGGCCACTGCCTTGTTTAGCCTCACGCAAGTTCGTGTCTCTCATACACGCTTCTACATCGCTACACATTGGAAGCATCTTTGTTTGCGATTTCTGAGAACTTTTATCTAAGCCTCCTATGGCTCCTAAACGTGCTGCTTCTTCTAAGCCTTCTGCTTCTTCTTAGTTTCATAGGTTAGTGGTGCTCTGTAAGAACTGTGTGTGTGTGTGTTTTTGTGTGTGTGTAATTAAATGTACAATAATAATAATATTGTATTTGTAACGTCTAATATGTCTTATTTTCTCTTATTTTGGGTAATACGAGTGTAATGGTGACTAAAGGGTGTTATTTCATCTATAGAGGGCTCTAATACTGTTAAAAACCATATTTATAAGGTCGTAAACAAAAATATTCGATTTATAAATAAAGAAATTGATTTATCGCGTTAGTCTGGAACTGATTAACCGCGATAAACAAGGGCCGACTGTATGTGGAGTTCAAGCATTTGTGTTCATGCAGATTGTCACGTAAGTAAACTCTTCTCTTATAACCTATAAGTGAGAAATCTGCTAAATAATACACAGATATGCTTAATTGCAGGCAGCTTCTTTAAGAAAGGTTGCTTTCATGGCCATTTCATATCACTGTTTTATGGATTTTGGAAGTACTGATAAGGACGAGACTATATCGAGTCCATTTCAAGACCAAGATCTTGTAGGACAGAGTCCTCTGGATTGCCATCTTTGGTCAGCTAGCTGGAGTGAGACTTTCAATTTCAGACAAGTCTGCACACACATGCGCCTGCATTTACATGTATGTTAAAGTTTTGTTACCTTGTAAATAGTTTAATTTTTGATTTATAATGGAATAGTATAGATTTGCTGTAAGATGTCTTGCATGAGCATGAAAATGAGTGTCATGCCATATGCGTGAGGGTTGGCAACCATGAGTCTTAGTTAAGACCAGGACTTTGAGGGGTCGAGACCGAGTCAAGACAAGCAGAAATGCTATATTCTGGACATTTTTTATCTAAAATATCCCACAGTATTTGACCAGTTTTGTTCTCCTAGATAATTTACTGGAGTAATTCAGGCTTTCTTTGGAGTGCAGCACAGAGTACTTTCAGGCATTTTAATAGGCAGCCTTTAGGTTACAGGTCCTTACCCATCATGTGGAGCCTTTAATATGGATCAAAGCTTAACCCAGTATTTTAATCCCACCCATCTTGAAGTTAAATTAATTTTCGCCGTCTTTAATTAAACCCATTCCTCATGTCAACCTCTAGTCTTCTAGCGTAGAGTCAAAGTCATACATACTTGCACTCATTATGTTATAAGTCCTAATATTCTGGTCATAATTTGTGTGATCTTTGGCCCGCTTGAGTGAGGTGCTGTTTGGCAGTATGTTATGAGACAGAGAGGCAGGTGTTTAAGGAAAGGTCACAGAGTGGTGAATTAGAGAAGAAAAGGGGCCAGGAAGGGAGATGGTAGTTAACAGCTGTTATATTTAGCTGGTCAGGATTCTGCAGTAACACCCTCCAGAAAAGCAAGCTGCCAACATTCTTTTCTAAAGTGAAGAGATCCTGTGGAACCTCGTGGCTTTTGCTGAATCTCAGGCCGGAGAGGCCTGCTAAGGAGAAACCCAGTTTAATGTTTTTATTTTTTTAACAACCTCTTGAAATAGATTTCTGGATTTAAGGGTTTTGTTCCAGGATTAAAAAGTCAAACTACTCCAGGTCCTCCAAAACAGTCTCTCAAACATTTAATATATTAAAGAGACATGTTTAGGCTATAAATCCACACTTGGCACACATGTATTGCTATATTTATCTTATTGCCCTGCTGAAAGAACCAGCTTGTGCTGGTAGTTGGCTTTAGCTGGTTTTAGCAAATCTAAGATGGTCTTTGATGGTCATGTCCCAGCTCTTGCTGCTCTTTAATGGTTTTTCTGGTTGGGTCACCAGCTGGTCATCCTGATGTTGCCAGCTAAATCATCAAACCATGATGTGAAAACACACCATAAGCTGGTCAGCTATCATAAACTGGTCAGCTGTTTGTTTCAGCTGGGTAATATTCCTGCTGCAGTGTATCATGATGGAGAGTTAGTTACAAACAGAGAGTTAATGAGAGGAAAGGTAACCAGTAGAGGTCGACCGATATGGGTTTTTCTATAGCCGATGCCAATATTTAGAAGTCAGGGTCAGTCGATGGCCGATATATGCTGCAGAGTTTTTTTTGGGCCAATAATTGGACGTTTTCCCCTCTATTTGCATGGTAAAATATCACACTAATAGTATAGGATACGCAACATTTCCCAACTTAACATTTATTGAACACTGACTTAGTACATAAACTTAAATATAAATAGGGTGACCAGATAATCCAGATAATTAGTGACGCATGTATGATTATAGGAGACTGACCAATCAGCACAAAAGAATGCAGTGCTTAAGTGAGGTCCTTTTAATTGAAATGGTAGTTTACAAATCCTGTCCTAGCTCAAAGTTTCCGGGATGCCATGGATTATCTGGTCACCCTATGCATAAACAACCTATATACACTTACATAAACGCACAAAACTTCTCTGTTAATGATGGTTTTAACACCCATCCTTAACGTTACCTGTAAGCTACACTGTAAGAAAAGTCTGTAAAAATAGAGTTCAATGTACTGTGTTAATATGAAGGAATTTTCCGTATACATTTTCACAGGTGTTTTACCCTTTAATTTGAATTTCGTGTTGCATTGTGGGAGCAAGTACACTTGCTAATGTCTGTAAATTTAACAAAGATGTCCTGGCAGAAAATTACCAGTACATCATAAGTTTTTTAACAGATTTTTTTACAGTGTAGAGCTGGTTGAAAGGATTCCATAAGTGTAAAACCAAGATAAGGAGAAAAACATAAATACTTACGTCAACATTTTAAGGAAAGCTTAACGAGGACATTGTGCAAGTGACTTGATTTTGAGAAAATCTTAACCCAAGGTGTTTTGTGCAACCGGCCCCAGAATTTAAGCCGTTCCGTTCTCTCCCAGAACTCTTATGAAAGTTCTGGCTGGGGTCCTGCACAGGCGGCAGCATGGGTCACATGTTCCACTGCAACTTGGCTGCCCGCAGACGTGCCTGTCTGTAAACCGGCGCACTACACTCGGATATCGGCCAAATATCGGCATGATGTATCAGCCGACTGATATATCAGTCGACCTCAAGTAACGGAGTTGTTATGAATGTCAACCCAGTTCTCAAGGACCCCCCAGACAGTCCACATTTTTGCTTTCTCCCAGCTCCCAGACAGTCAAGAACACTAAATTCCCGGTAGGGGTTTGTCTGGGGCCTTGCATCTAAAGTGTATGAGAGACATTTAGTTTGTTCTTTCTGTGTTGTTTTCCTCAGTCATGGACTCCCATAGCACAGCGGCCTCTACGGTGAAGGTGCCCCAAGCTGAGGTGGCCGCTGCCCCCCAATACTTGCGCAGGCGGAGGGAACGTCCACAGGTTCTGAACGTGAGTGAAGAAGAGATGGCGGGCGTGCTTCGGCCAAAACCTGGTCGCTTGGACAGTCCCAGCAACCGCTACGCGGGGGACTGGAGCCGCTGTGGAGAGAGCTACCTGCAGCCGCCAATAGCACCGGCCACCGAGGAGGTCGACTATGATGACGTGCCTTCGGAGGATGTGGAGGATACCGGTGATCAGCAAGAGAAACCAGAACAGGCACTTCCAGCAGAAGAGGAGAAGGGCGGACCTCAGGGTGAAGGAGAGGACAAGGACAGTAGCTTAGTGGACGTCCAAGCGGATGTTTCTACCAGTCCCATACTTACAGCCCAGCAGCACCTAGCCAAAGAGCGCAGGTACCAGGCATTTGTGAAGATCCAGAACTTTACTCCAGTTCTTAGTAACAGGGTCAACCTCAAGGACCTGCAGGAGAGCATCGACACCCTTATCGGCAACTTGGAGAGGGAACTGAACAAAAGCAGAATAAGTGTTGGCTAGTGACGTCGCTAAACGGCAAACAAATTCATCAGAATTGCAAGTTAATGGCTCAGGACTGGCCATGACAGTATTCTAAACTTCAGAGCAAGGATGTATCTGGAAGTTCCCTTGTTCTGTAGAACATTCATCCCTTGTGGTTTTTGTCATCTGTTACGGGGACTCCGCAGTGCTTTCTTTTTATCATTGTGATTGCTCCTGTCGTCTTCTTCTTATTAGAAGAATTAATTAACCCTAAGGGGTATTAAAGGTGCCTTCCTTGTGTAAAGGTTGTACACGCTGAGACAATTTTGTTTGAAATATGTACAGTTTACTGTAAACTGATGCACTTAAAAAGCAGACTTTGGGAGAGTATGTTTAGATGTTGTGGTCTTTAAATCTTGTACAGGATAGCAAACCTTTAGCACTAGGTTCTGGAGCTTGGCAAATGACAAATACTAAGGTACTAATAAATTAGTAAGTTTCCCCTAGGTGCTCATAGCTGCTGTTCTGTTTTAAATGCTAAAGATGCATATTCTTCTACAAAATGTCTCTTTATATTGCTGTACATAAAATATAGTTTTGTACTTTTTTAACTGTATATTTTTTATCACAAAATCGAGCAAAATACTGTTTCTAAAAAAATAAGTTCACATTTCATAGAAGCAATTATTTTGTTAAAAACCTCATTTATAACAGTTATAAGAGTAAGTTTGGTACCTAATGAATAAAAGTCATCCAGGGATTTCAAATTATCAGTATTTTTCATAAAGAGACATGCATACATTTGGGATGTACATCATTTAACATTATTACCATAATATCATTGGAATATCATTGGAATGATTATATATTCTGTAAATGTAAATACACTTAGACTAAATGTGTTACGCACGTTTCTGTTGGGGCATGGTGCACTCACACTTGTGTGCAGAGGTCGATAGTTCAGGTCAAGAAAGTAAAAATCCTGACCAAGATTTTGTTTCAACCAACCAGTTGAGTATAAAGAGTCACAGTCACTGGATTTTTACCTTCTGGACTTGAACTATCCACCTCTGTACTCCACTTTACTCCAGGTACTCTGCTTTCTTACCACAGTACAAAGCCATGCTCTTAGGTGACCTGGTGTCTCTAAATTGCCCATACTGTGTGTGTCCTTATATGGACTGCATCCCGTCACGGAAGACATATGGTTTGAGACGGGTCCCAGGCTCTGACCCTGTACTGGAGGAAAAAGTCGTGGATGGACATTTATACTGGGACTGTTGTGCTTCTTGTGAGGTGTGCCCTAGGAAACAGTCCAGATGTATGAGTGCTGTTTTAGAGGATATCACAAGGAGCACTTCCAGCTGCAACGTGCTCATCTGTAGCAAGCAGGCCGCAAGACATTCAAAGCCGTGGATCACAGCTCTTCTCCTAGCCACAGCTCATGATTAAGAGACCCTAACCTGAAACCTCAGTAAGAGAAGCACCATTACTCTGTCGTGGGTTCCAGTTCAGACTCTGTGTGTGGGTGGAAGGTTCCCCAGTAAATCTGAATTGCCAGTACCGGGCGGCTATTTGAATAAATGTGTGAATAATCATTAGTATAATTATCATGTATTCAATCATACATATTATACTTTTATAAGAGACAAAAAGTCTAATCAATTCAGTAGTGAGATTAGAAGTTAAATTTTATTTGATGTCTTTTTTAAACAGATAAATTTGGTAATGGTGAGTCTTTTTCTCGGAATTTACTTATATTTCTTACATGGAATGACAGTACATGAGGACAGGCTGTGTTAGATTGATATCTAATCTGACTTGTATCCTACTTTCATTTTATGCTTCCCCATAATAGATTCTGCATTGCATTGTGAATAAACAGAAAAACTGTGTTAAATGGCCAACATTTTGGTAATTGAAGTTAAAAGTACATTCCATAAATATGTGTATGTATGTGTATGCCTTTGCAGTATGTTACTGTTTCTATGACAATATCAATGTATGTGTATTTAAAGCTTATTAATTACCTTTTAGTATCACTATAAGTAATAGTGTTTCTTATAATATATTGCTTTGTATAAAGATGGAATATGTTTTAAAGTTATATATTGGGACTAATGAAACATTTCTAGTTGCAAAATATAATTACATTTAGATGTGTACAGATGTTACTATTTTTGTCTTTTATATGTTTATATATTTTAATCACTGTTGGTACAAAGCAGGAATTTGTGTATTACAATAATATTTCAATGATCAAAAAGTTCTCATAGAAGTGGATCATTTTTATGCCCTGTTGCCCAGTGTGTGTGTAGTTGTATGTGTGATTTTAATTACCTCAGCAGCTGCTCACATATATGTTCAGTTTATATCAGCATATGGATTCGTATTTCAGACACATACTATGTAGCATTAACAGCTGTTAATGTCATGAACAAATGGAAGGGAGCACCTGAGTGCATTTCCTTCTGCACGGTGTCTAAAATGTGAGCAGCATCCACCTCTTACGTAAATTCCTTGCCACCTAGTTGTGAAAGCTAACAGTTTTTGCCTTTATTTATAATTAGTGTGTGTGTTTATACATGCGTGTACTGTTCCATCATTGTTTTTATCTTTTTAATATTTGAAAAGATCAAATTTTATGAAGCCATTTAGAACAAATTGAGATTTCTTTGGACAGAAGAGTATATTAAAATGTGGGCATATATGCATTCTGCAAAGCGATTTTTCTCTTTGTTCTTTTTTGTACACATATAAAATTTCTGCAGTATTATCATCTTTGATACTCCTCTCATATCGGCGTTCTTATCACATCGCAATATGTGAAACATTCACGAGTAATACAACATTTATAAAACAAGATTAAACTAGCCAAATCCACCAGCAGAGTGTGTCAGATGAGTTGATGGTGATGCTACGAGTTGTGTAATCAGGCACAAAGCTGTGCCAAGAAATGCCATGTGATCGTGGTGATAGTGCTGATGAGATATATCGTGCAGCGGCCCAGTTTGAAGCAGTTGAGTTTGGCAGTTCTGCCATGATAAACTGGATGAGGATGGAATGCTTATGATGTATCCAGTCGATCGTGACCATCACACTGATGCCAAACAGCAAAATGTACCCCAAAAAAAATGCTGGAAAAATGTAGTGCCTACTTTCTTTTACCAATGTCCTAGACAATACACCTAAGACCCTAACACACCACTGCCAT
>JAODKM010000025.1:2586025-2602791 GCA_026780845.1 Petrocephalus sullivani
CCTCCTGCTTTACTGGACACCTGCATGCACCGCGTGTATCTGGGGCTCCCTCCTGCTTTACTGGACACCTGCATGCATCGCGTGTGTCTGGGGCTCCCACCTGCTCTACTGGACACCTGCCTGCACCCTGTGTATCTGGGGCTCCCTCCTGCTTTATGGGACACCTGCATGCACCGCATGTGTCTGGGGCTCCCTCCTGCTTTATGGGACACCTGCATGCACTGCGTGTGTCTGGGGCTCCCTCCTGGTTTATGGGACACCTGCATGCACCGCATGTGTCTGGGGCTCCCTCTTGCTTTATGGGACACCTGCATGCACTGCGTATGTCTGCGAGGGACTCTGCTTTAACCCCAGCAGTCCTCTTCATATTTCCCCACTTTTCCCAAAATTTACTTCTTGGTCTATGAGTATCTAATATGAGGCACAGAGGAGTCGGTCCCATAATGTTCTTTGCTTGAGTTTTGGGATGCTGTAATGATGCTCATGGAACAGTCCATCCGTCCTGCTTCTCATTCTGACTCGTGCTGCGTCTCACTCCATGTGCATCACACATGCTCAGCTTCTCTCCATCCGCCCGACATGCAGACAGCTGTCAGTCTGAGACCAGGGTGCATTTGCTCTGCCAGCCTCTTAATGCTCAGGTGGTTCTGGTGCTTCATGTAGGGGAACCTGCCCTGCCCTGCCCAACTCAACCCCTGGCCCTGCTGCACCTGCAGCTCCGTCTGTCTCCTCTTTTGCTTTGTGCTGCTTATGCGAGGCAGAGCCCACTCCCCCTCCTGGGGAGCTACAGTCGATATGAGCATTTGCTCGGCTGGCGCGGTGATCAGTGTGTAATCAGTGGCGCGACACAGGGGACCCCGGCAGCTGAGCGGCCCTGGAGGCTCTCAGTGTCGGTCGCTCGGCCTCCGAATGCAGGTCCTCTGTGCCTGGCCTGCTCTGCAGACTGAAAGCTGCTACTGCACAGCCTCTAGTGTTTGAGATATAACCTTTAGCATCCTGAGTTAAATTCAGTACCTGTAGCTCTGAGTACTGCTGTTCTGACAGTAGCACGCGGCCAAGTGGCAGGCTAGCATGCCATAACGCTATACGGATTACAGAACTAGGTTACAGAGCTAGGAGGACTAGCGAAAGGCCAAACAACATCCTCTACAGAATGCCACTGTCACACCACTTGAGGACTTACTCTGCTTTTGTTTCCAGTTTGAAAGGTTTAACAATGCCGCTGGTCACCAGACAGGACTGACCGACTTTTTGGGGGAATGTGTCCCTCTGAATGTCCTTTTATTGGACAAATTGACTCACTACAATATGATGACAGTATAAGTGAAGCTGAAACCATCCTCCAGTGTTCAGGTGCCAGAGCTGGTGCTGACAGCATCCTGGCCGCCATGTCGGTGTTGTGTGGTTTTTGCCATGACACAGCATTTTATTATTTTTTTGTATCTTGATAGGAATTTGAAACTGCTGCAAGACAGCATGGCTGAAACGCACCTCGTGCACAACACCGTAGTGCAAACGCATCTCACCGTAAGGCGCCACAGCTGAAACGCTTCTGGCCGTGAGGCGGCATGGCTCCAGTGTGCCTTACCGTAAGGCGCTGAAACGCGTTTCGCCGTAAGGCGCCGCGGCTGAAACGCGTTTCGCCCCACAGCACAGTGTTTCGTGTGTAATTAGGCAGAAATAAACATGTTCTCTGGGATGTCGCTTTCATTACATTCTGCCCAGTGCTTCTGGCTTTTCTCGTGGATCAAAAGACGGAAGAAAGAGCATGGCCTGCCAGCAGCAGAAAGCACTGTGCTCCTTATCTCATTCCCCTTAGCTAAGCTAATTACGTTTCTTAATTAAAAAATGAAGAGGGTTATTAATTATGCAAGGGGCTGATTCTTCATCTTCTCCCAAAACATTAGCCAGGGATGTGGGTGACACATTGCCACCCCGCCCCGTGCCACGACGCAGTAAACAATTTGTGTTATGCTGAGACGCATTCATGCAGGAGCTGCCGGGTCTTACCTCATTATCCGGTGGGGGCCAGGCCACGGTGCCGAAGCCAGTTTAATTCTGCCGAGAAGCCGATGCCTTTAAATGATAGCTGTGTGTCTGGGCAAACGGCGGGTGCTGTTACTTTCTTTCATGGAGCGAGTGATCACCCTCTTCCACTGCAGAATTGCCCATATGGTTCCCTCTGGCTTTTTAACTAGTCATTGGCCATCCCACTGCCTCTAGTAAGTAGCAATCCATATTAAGACTGGAGTAACGCTGCCTGCCAGCCTATAATCTCCTCTCCCAAACCCAGTGAGCACATGAAGCAAGCTGCCCTGAATGTGTTCTGGAGTATGTTTTATGTTTGTATTCAGTTTTGGCGCATATTGTCATGCCTAATTCAGTATTGTTGGAGCATTACCAAATTGAATTGCATTCCAAATTGCAGAACTGTTCAGAATTTATTTTTTTCAGCTCAGTGGAAATGGTTGGGGGGCATTTCACTGTGTAGAGAATGTGTCGATGTACATTTGGCCGAAAGTACAAATTCATTTAGTCTGCAGTGAGAGCAGGTATAAACTTTAATGGCTGTTTGTTTTTGTGTTTGCTGCTCTCTTGGGGGATACAGCTCATCAGCTCTCCTGCTACTTGAGGGAGGGGGTGTTCGGTTTCTGCAATTAAGCAACACCCAAAACACTCGTTTTTGAGGGACTCGCGCTTGGCTCATTTAATTTTTTTTACGAGTCCGTTTCGCGCTCTGCATGTGCGATAACAACACAAACCTGATGTGAAAAGAGAGAAGCTGTTAGACGGGAAGCATCTGCTGGTGTCGCTCCAGCTGATATAATAGAAATTCTGCTGGCTTTTCTGTTACCGCGAGCCTTGGCCAGAAGTTTGGTGCAGTGCCTTGGTGCCCGGAGATCATCCATCACAGCTGCCTGCTCACAAACCCAAATACCACCATCCATAAATTAGCTGCAGAAACAGAGCCGGGCCTGCAGGCGATTCGGCCATCTTTGAATATGCCAGCATTCGACGGCGACTGGCTTCGCTCCGCATGAAATCGCTCTTTTAAACGAGGACAGTGTCAGCTGTCAGCCCCGAGGGGCAGGGGTTACTCTAAGTGGATGGAGCCCACGTGCCCTCAGAGCCCGTTCACCAGAGCCTGATTATTTTCTTAATTTGTGTAGATTTTACAAGGGCAGAATGTAAGTGTCGAAATGAAAAGTGGCCCAGAGAGGCATGTTGTTAAATTACAGGGCAATCGATGGCGTAATAAGGCTCTATAATTGCATTAAGATGGCGTTGATCCCTGTGTGGATCACGGATGCGGAGTTAATGTGGGCCGCTGCCCCCGAGACTCTTCCCTTTTGGTGTCCCCAAGTCAAGATGTTTAACGTATTTGTACATCGGTTTCACTCTAAAATACTTTATCAAACATTTAAAAATGTGATGACTCAATGCTAATAAATGCCACATATTTAAAAGTAAAGCACAGACAAACTCAAAGTATATTTCCTCTTTTTTTGCAGGATTATTTTCTCTGTTTTTAATTAACAAAATACTACTAGAAAGGAAATTGTAATGAATAGATAATGAAGTCTAAAAATATACATTTAAGTACTTAAATTCATACCCCATGCAATCTCATTCTAGAGCTGAAGTACTTGCTGGCGATGAAACGTGGTGATGTTCTGCTACCCCTATTTAAAGTATTTAAAGGTTATTTTGATAGCATAAATCCTTATATAAATGTCCATTCAAAACTTGGGTAGGGCATTCTGGCAAAGTAGCAAAAACCGACAGTCATAACTGAAAATTTTGGCTACGGCAGCAAACAGTAATGGAATGACGTTGCATCGTTTTTATCCCGTGGAAAACAAAAGATCGATCTGAGGGCCAGATTTAATAATCAGTTATAAAGATGTCGCAGGCCAGGGCTTTGAGGCCTCTTATAAGGTTTCTTACTAAGCACTTTTCCCTCGCTACTGTCGCCTTGGCTTTGCTCACTGGGGGCTTTGGGCAGGGAATAATGTAAAGCGCTTTCAGACAATGTAATGTGATAATGGGTTATACAAATTAAATTGAATTGAATAAGTGGTGAAGGAACTGATTAAATCTCTCGTCCTTCACTACGAAGAGTGTCTGATTGTCCAACACAATTGTCTCCATTATTTCAGCTGATGTGTCTTTAGCTGTCTCTAACTTGAATTAATGATAAACTTTAAATATCTACCGAGATTGACGCATAAGACATTTACCAGTGTCTTCATTCTAAACGAATATCAATCTTTAGCGATATGTTAACTGATATATTGTTGATCTTTTCATATTGTTTCATATTCATATAGACATCTTGTAATACATCATAACAATAATGTATTCCTCAAAAATTGTGAGTGAATCCTGTATGGGGGGGGGTGGAATATTGCAATTTATATTTTACCCAGATTTGACGAATGTGCCGTAAGCTGCCGGTTTTGCCGCAAAGTGTGCCGTAAGGTGCCGGTTTTATCGTAAAGTGTGCCGTAAGGTGCCGGTTTTATCGTAAAGTGTGCCGTAAGGTGCCGGTTTTATCGTAAAGTGTGCACTGCTTTCCAAGACATGTTTCTCGATGGTTTTGTTTTCACTCGCTGTGTGTTTTTAGTACCAGTGACTGTAATCTTCCCAGAATACACAATCTGTCTGAGAGGGGCCGCATTTCCACACTGCTGTTACCGCTGGTGAGGCTCCTTCTGTGCTAATATGGGCACACAGAGGTGCTGTGTGTCTGTGAGCGCAAATAAAGTGTGAGGAAAGCTGCCAGTTTGTCCCAGAATTACAGTGCGCCGGGCTGTAAATACAGCTGTCAGTCTGCTTGCCACTGCAGCCTGCTTTTCAAATAACTGTCACACTATAATTGCATGGCAGGATCTGCAATCGCTGAGGCCAGATTTGAGAGGAGTAATTCCCCTATTCGCCAAGTAATTCCCAAGAAAGCCGTGCCACTGATATGGGGTATTCCCCATCCCTGGAAAGACCCGTTTGTCCTCCTGTCCTCCAATTGCCTGATGAGGCTCTCTAATGGCTCTCCTATGCCCACATTACAGGGTTAGTCAAGCTAGAGTTGTAGGGTGCAACTTTAGCAATAACACGTGGTTCAGTCTGTAATTTGAGGTTGGTGATGGATGGATGTGTGGTTATCATAACTTGGTAACATTCATGACCATTGTAACAGAGTTTCAGTAAATATCTTTATTCATCATTGGGTGACTGATTTAAGTGATATCCTTGAGTGCAGTTTCTTTTTTCAGATTGTTAAAGTTGAATAGTTTACCCCATCCAGGGAGTATCCCTGCAACGTACCCTGTGCTGCCTCCTGGCGGCCCAAACCTGCTTGGGTCAGTGCTGAATTTCAGTTTTCAGTTTCAAAATGTTTCTTTGCACATGAAAGCATGAACTGTTGCTTGTTAATTACTGAGATGCCTGTTGAGTTTCTAAGCCAGGTGGGAAATTGTCAGTGGTAGCGGCAAACTTATGAAGCCGGTGTGCTTTCCTTGGTAACAGGATTTACTTGTTGTTGTGAGCAGTAAACCGCAGCGCTGTCTCCCCGGTTTGGCACCTGTTATTTTCCTGGCAGGTCAGAACTTAAATGGAAAGCATCTGTCAAAACAATGTTTTTTTTTTATTATTAATAATAATTAAATCTTGGTGCTGTGCACATTACTCTTCTGTTCACATACCGTGTGATGAATTCCTGTCCACATGATACACAGCCACGAGGGGATTGAGCAGGTGATCCTCTGCTAATTACCCATGTGATGGATTGCGTTTCCCATTATCTGTACGAATGTGCCAACGTTGTGTCCCCAGGCCAGGTGGCGGTTAAAGTGGGGACCCAGTTTAAAGTGACCTGTTTGGCTGTGCAGCCCAGCGACCCCAGTATTTTTCTGTGTGGAGGCTTCAGCTCAGAGGTCAAGGCTTGGGACATCAGGACCTGCAAGGTTAGCCATCATGTTTCTATTTATGGTTATTGGTTGACTTGCAATACCTTTATCCTATTGCTAGGGGGCAGGGTAGTTTAGGTATGCCTCAGCAGCCATTGGGAATCACCACACTTCTGACCTTGCAGTGATAATAGTGAAGTTGACCACCCTGCCTTTCACTGCCGGTTATAGACTGACTGCCTGCATACCTTGCATTTGACAAAGAAAACCCTTGAATCCTTGATTAAAAATTTGACCTTAAAATAAAATTGTACCAACTTAGAACCAAAATAGTCAGATGCTTATTAATCTTTAAAAATCCTGCTTTTGACCATTTGAATATGGATTTAATTTACCCTAGCAGGAGGTCCTGTTGCTAGGCAAAGCTGTAACAATGAGGGATTGAGACACTGCGCATCAGCATGTTCTGTCACTCCAGGTGGTTAGAAGCTACCAGGCTGGGATCCAGCAGACTCTGGACATCTTGTTCCTGCCAGGCGGAAAGGAGTTTGTGACGAGCAGCGACTCTGTCAGCCGGGACTCGGCCGACCGCACCCTCATCGCCTGGGATTTCCAGACCACGGCCAAGGTCTCCAATCAGATCTTCCATGTAAGCCGGGAGCCCGGTTCTTACCCAGATTGTCGTAGAGCTGAAGCCCATCATCCTTCACTGTCGTTATGCTCTCACTAAACTAAGGGCTCAGCTTTCACAGGGACGCACTAACAGGAAGTGGGAGTTATCCTTGTCTTTTTACAGAGGAAACCCCCTTTTTTCCCCATTGTCCCCTTATGCATCTAGGAACGCTACACCTGCCCCAGCTTGGCTCTTCACCCCCAGGGGGAGGAGTTTATAGCGCAGACCAATGGGAACTACATGGCGCTGTTCTCAGCAAAGAGGCCATACAGGATGAACAAGAGGAGGCGCTATGAGGGGCACGAGGTGGGCGGCGTCAGCACCCCTTTGCTAACGCTACACAGCACCGCTGCTCATTCCGTGTGAATTTTGAAAAGGCTCTTTGGCAGCCCACATCCATTAAGGGTTGCTTATTATTGTCGCTTATTTCTGACTGCTGTATTTTCTGCATGTGCTAATACTGCAACCCCCGAAAGAAATTCTCTTAAACACTAACTTTCTGTGCAAAAACATTGTGTTATAAAGTTTATTCAAATGCATAAATTTCTGATCTTGTTACATTAAACTTATAGTATCGGCTGTCATCTTTATTGAGTGGTGTTCTCCGGCTCACCCGTCACCATCCCAGGTGGAGGGCTACGCTGTGGGCTGCGAGTTCTCAGCCGACGGGACGGTGCTGCTGTCGGGCAGCTCCAGTGGGTCGCTCCACCTCTACGACCACCAGAGCTGCCGGCAAATGCGGCTCCTGCGCGCACATCAGCAGGCCTGCGTCTGGGCCACGATGCACCCTGTCCTGCCCGCTGTCACTGCCTCCTGTGACTGGGGCGGAGAGCTCTGTATCTGGCACTGAGATGCGTGCTGTGGGGGGGGGGGGGGGAGAACGAGACCTGCTGGCCACCAGGACCAGGTACCTTCTTGCACAATTACCATAACGACCATGGACACACAGATGCATGTGCTCACCATTAACTCAAAGCACCTTTCAGAAACCAGCTTGGCCTCACACGTTCCACCACTGGCAGCACAGACTGCTCAACACGGCCTCGAACTGTCAAATCTCCTAAACAAACAGAATTTTGAACTTCAAGCAGTGGAGCTGGAAGTAAACCCCCTGCTTGTCTACATCCTCAGTTCCTGCTCTCTGCTGGTGAGCCACCTGTCTGCCCTCTACGTGCCCCCCCTACCTGCTGGTTTATCCAGATCGGTACTGCAGGCTATGGTAGAACATCACTGCTCTCCAACTTTCATCTGCTCCTGTCAGTAGGGCTATCCAGGTCCTTGGCAGCTACAGGAGATCCCTCTGCAGAGAATGAAGGCCCTTCACCTCTTGAAAACGGGGGCCTGCGCCACTGGATGACACCACCACTTTGGGCAACTGAAAGCCAGCCAGCCTCCCCATCCACAGGGCTGGCTGCTGGCATTCTGGGGAATATGGCCCTCCGGTAAGTGAGAGAGAACATGGCCCCTGTGTCAGTTGCTGTATTAATATTGCAACTGACAGGTAGTGTCCAAACCATTCTTGTTTAAAATGGTGTGCATTGAAGGGTAAGAAGCCATAGATTCCTGGGGCAAACTTGGTACCAACACATTTGTTCGGGTTAGTTAGCTGTAGCGCTAATGGTGTCCAGAATGTAATACGATTGGAGGAAAAATAATCAAATGGATAAGTGAAAAGAGATTTGAACAATATTCTGTGACATTAATTGGATCTTTGTATGATACCAGGAAAAAAAGGCAAGAGTAACTGAATTTACCAAGTTACTAATATATTAGATTTAAGAAAAGTTACAAGAATGAAATAAAAATTTCAGCAATGCAACAGCTTTCAAAAAGGAAAAAAAACTATACATGCAGCCAGCAACTTCCGTATTAAGAAGTTTTACCAATGTGCATCAGTAGTTTTACGTTTTGGCACAGATTGAATAGTTGTGCATTCCCTTTACATGTGAAAGACACGTTACAGTATATGGAGCATGACAAGCAGAACGATGTCAAAATGTAACTCGCAAAGGACGTTTCCGAAAATTGTTTTAGCCCAATGCTTGAACATATAAAAGTAGTCAAGGCACGTTACATTGAATAAGATCAAAGCAAGCTTTGTTAATTAACATTTCAAAGGGTAAATTGTGATGCCTTTGTAAGTTCGTTATCAAAAATAATGAGTATGCAGGCATATCTGCCATATACAGACACTGACCTAATTGTGGAACAAATCAACTGACTGTCCTTTTTATTATTATTATTTTTTAGGCTCGACTCACCATACAATCATCAACTTCAGTTACATGCTGACCAGCCAAAAGAGCCCACTGACAGGTAAGACGCAGAGGAATGGCGGGAATACAAAGACGAGGGAGAACGTTCTCTCCTCTGTCCCCGTATAATTAGGGTGAGCAAGCTTGAATGCAGTGGACTGGGGAGTAGCTTCCCTCTCCCATACTAAGACTTTAGCAGTTGGGCTGTATGTGAAATACTAAGGGTTCAAGGCTGATGTGGCACCAGAGTCATGTGGGAGGATGACTGATGTTATTTCAAGAAATGTAACATGCCCCCCCACCACCACCTAGCAAGTTCAGCTTTACTCCAAACTATATTTACAGATACAGGGCACATAACAGAAAGATACTTTTGACACCATTGCAACTCTGGTATTACAGATTTTACTTATTAACATTAAACTTCTAAGCATGTCAACTATCTGCTCGAATGTTGTAATGACAAACTACAGTCACTAAAGCCTCCGTGTTTGTAAGCCCTAGACTGTCTCTCATTGTTCAGTATCAATTAAATATACAACTGACCTATAGAAACATGCATCGTAATGGTAGTACAAACAGCTGACCTCTAGTCCCATGGAAAATTCTGAATGGATTCTGAGGTAGAAAAGGACAGTATAATTCTAAAGGTTAAATTAAAGAACATTGTAGCAAGAGAATAACGTTGAGTTGATTATTTAATATCTACAACACAAATCCGGCACAAATGTTATCCCTCCATTTTCTGGCTTTCCTTGGTTGTTGACGGTATTTTTTTTCCTAACAGGACAGGACAGACCACTTGAGGAGCTACAGAAATCTGGTGCTGTCCAGTAGCCTGCTGACGAGGTCGGTCGCATTAGCAGCTGACCGGTCCAGTCACTTGCGAGGCTGCAGTATGAGATCAGGGCTTTTGAAACGTGGCCTGTCTGGAGAAATATAAGGGCGATGTAGGTGTCGTGGAAAAGGCATTGCGCGAGTAAACAACACAGTGAGAGGAATTGTCAGAGCAAGTCCCTAATTTTGGCAGGATTACCATGGCCCCTGTACCCCCCCCCACGAAACGTGCCTCACAGAACAGGAGGACCTTGGCCAGTCTAAAAACGCACTTCTAACCAGGACTGTAGTCATATATTTACACCTCTTTAAGATGGAGCAAAACTGGCCACTCCAGCTAATGAAAATTAAGGCAAAATGTACCAGGGAGTTTGTGGCGTGAGTCAACTAAGCCAAGATAAAGCCCCTTTAACTGGCTAATCCCCTGCTAATTTGCACAGCAGGCCAGTGTGGGGTTTCCCTCCGGCCAGGTGATGTAGCACAGAGGGATGGTGCTGTGCGTGACAGAATCCAGCCAAGGCTGCTTAGGGCAGCATCAGCTGCCATGTCGCCTCACTTCTATAAACGATTTATCAAGGCATCTTCCGGGTTCCCCCGAGCGGACTGCTCAGATGGGAGCGTACGTACACAGAGTGAACAGTGTGGCGGGCCCCTTCATTCAGGCCCCCGTGTGGTCATCTGAGGGGCTTCAGGAAACACTAAGCACATCCCTACCATACACTTCAACACATAAGTCATGCACACACACTAATAATTTAACAGTCATATTCAAAGCTGCCTTGTATCTGCCAGCTGTGTCTTCCCCTATCGTCCTCTCTAGTTTGGCTAATGTCATTGTAACCGTGTTATTGCTTTATACAAGTACTTCACCAAATAAAATGACAAAATGTTAAATCTGAATGACCAAAGTGAGAGACTGACAGCTACTCTCAGTAGTTTTGTCAACAAAAACCCACTCTGGCATTAAACCTTAAGTGTACCACGTGTTATCTGCTTCATATATTTACATATCACTAATGAGTAATATTAAAAATCTGCCAAGTCTCAATCACACTGTGCATCTGGACCAATGTACTTTAAAAATAGATACATATCATGCCATAAATCCTAAAACCTGCCCATGTCACATGTCTGGTGGCTACCTGTACTGGCCCACAGAACCATGTCTTGCCCTAGCAGCTCCTGGATTAAAGGGTGACCAAGTGCAAGCTGATGCCGTCAACCTGTGCTCTTCAGTTCAGTAGTGTCCCATAAAGCTGGGCCTTGGTGAGACTGTCCTTCCTGCAGAGTCCTGTGCTTGCAAATTTTTGGTACTGTGGTGATGCCGCGCGCTGCAGGCTGGGGCTCTGCCGGTCCCGTTGGTAGTGCTGCAGGTCTGACGGCTCTGGGGGACTCTGATGCAGCGACTCGGCAGAGCTGTTGGGGCTGACGGCCACGTACTCCTTCTTCGTACTACCGGCCGTGCTGTCCTTGTCTTTGGAGCTTCCTGAGTGGAACAGGCTGCGCTCTGACTCCTGGCTGTCGTCCTTGGTCCGGTACATGGGCACCTTGTCCGGCTTCCTCGGCCCGTGGATGTGCTCCGGGCTGGGGCTTGGGCTGGGGCTGGGGCTGGGCGAGGCTGCGAAACAGCGGCCCAGGATGCGGCTGTGGTAGACGTCATCCCCCTCCTGAAAGCTGCTGTAGAGTGGGCCCAGTTTGATCTTGCCAGGGCCCACGGCGAAATGGCGCTCGGAGAAGCTGTACGGCGAGATGCGGCCGGGGTTGCGGTAGGAGTAGGCATTGAGGTCCTCCACGCTCAGCTGCCTCCATCGCCCGCTCAGCTCCTCCTCCTGGACGTGGATTCTGCCGTGGCTGTCGCGGTACAGCTGGGCGGAGGAGCCCATGCTGTGCGAGGACGGCAGCTGGGTCGAGCGGTAGGGCTCGCTGAAGCACGCCGACGCGGTGCGGACATAGCCGGGCGAGCCGCCGTCCTGCAGCCCATGAGCCACGTGCTGGAAGCTGTGTGACTTGGGAAAGTCGGGGCTCTCCTTCTCGTAGGACGAGGTGCTCTTATGCTCGTAGTCGCCGTCACGCCAGTCCGTGTAGAGGGCCTGCTGCGACAAGGAGAGCGTGCTGCTGAGGGCATGGCCCTTCTCGTCGGACGCCGCGCTGAAGCTGGAGTAAGAGCTGGAGGCCTGCAGCGAGCCCGCGGCGAACTCCGCGAAGGAGGCCTCGTGGTGCGCGAAGGCCGAGGGGAAGCCGTCTTCCTCGGGGTTGCTGTCGATGGAGTTCTGGGCTTGGAAGAGGCTGGGCTCCTGGCCGTGGAGGTCGACGCTCTGCCTTCGCTCCCGTCTGCGCTCTTCCGGGCAGTAGAGGGCCGTGTCACTGCAGTACAGGTCTGACTTGTACACCAGACGTCGCTGAAGCCGTTCGCTGCTGCCCATGCTGTTGGGCAGGAAGTCTGGGCCTTGGTTCTGGGGACTCGGGGATGGAGGGCTGGCGCCTGGTTCCGGCTTCTCCAGGACCTTGGCGATGACTGCCGTGGGCACGGAGTCAGTGTAAGGAGAGTGCCGCAGGGCCACGGTCACGCCACAGCCGTGCTTCTCCATGTGCATGCTGAGCCGCTCCTGAAAGTCAGACGGCAGCTGTATGGGGTGGGAGACGGCAAGGAGCAGAATGAGGGAGAAGGACAAGCGGGGGGGGCATGAAAGCAAAGCAGTCACTCGGGGCCGCAGTCACTCGGGGCCCTAGGTATCACCCTAACTTTCCCCTGCCTTACGGTGCCTGTCTGCTGTTTCTGATATGTCCCTGTAAAAAGGCCGCTCTGTGGCTGGGATTCTGTGCCTGTAAACCAAAGGTTGCCAGTTGAAGTCCTGTGGTTGCCAGAGTGATTTAATCGTTTTGTAATGTAATGCAGTGTACATTTACTCAGTCACCATCCACTGTGAGGGACGAGGACCTTTGACCCCGCCCCTTCCACACTCAGCTCTGTTTTTTTTTTCTTTTTTTTTAACATCCTACAGGTATTAGTTTAGAAGGAGGCATGGTAGCTGGGCACACCCCCTTTTTTAACTTCAGTAGTTCTGCAGAATTGTGGGGGAAATGAGGGTGATGTAACTTCATTGGGTCACGGGTCCATGTCTATGGCTAGAAGGTTGTGGGTTCAAATATCACGGCTGCCCCAGTCCTCACAGGGGCAATAGCACATCTGTAAATACAATATTGCAATCCACACAACATAATGCGTCTTGCTGGCACATCTGTGACCAGGACAGCAAGCCTTTGTGGTGCATGGATAGCCATGGCATCCAGGGGAATACTGGTTTGCATCATGAAGGATGGACCACATCCAGCAGGAGTAACTGTGGACATATGAAGGAGCTGCCTGACAGGGATGTCTGGGCACTAACCCGGACATAACACCACAGCTGCCCAACTCACTGCAGAATTAAATGCAACCAATACAAAAATATATACTTTTTTCCATAAATGCAGAACCCTTTCCTTGACTGACGGTCATTAATAATCCATTTCAATGTTCTGTTTATAAACAGATGGCCTTGAGTACTTCATTCATGATCCTGCTCTTGTAAGGCTCATTATCAACCCCATAAAAGTGATGACAACAAATAGTAGGGATGGTCCAGGGACTTACTGCTGCCATCTGCTAACACAACAAGAAACAATACTAGAGGGTCTGTTACTGTTGGCCACCTGAAACTCAGCGGTATCTTTGTGAGGTGGGATCCCTGAATGCTGCACATACTGTCGTCCTGGCACTGCCCGCGATGGAGGCAGGGGATTCCGGTGTGTGGATTTTGTGGAGAAGTCCCCATTTTCCTTTAGGCATACCCTCTTGGATCTCCAGTGAAGCCCTACCCCAGCTAAGGACAAGCTCTTCATCAGCAGCCATTTGTCAGCCAGATGTATTAAGCTGTCAGGATGCAGGCTATGACTGCTGCCGTGGGCTCGAGGGAAGGTTTTATATCGACAAATAAATGTGCTCTGTAAGAGCCAGGCTGCCTGCTCCGCCGCGCATCTGTAAAAATATGCACGCATAACGTGACAGGATGCGACAGAAATGGCTGGGCTCCTGGCTGCGTGTCGCAGACTCGTCACACATTTGCACTGCCCCCTGGCTGCAGGGCTGACGGCTTGAATGATCCATACCACACAGACCGGGAAGGGAAGAAAGTCACGCAACTCAAGCCAAACACACGAAATGTCAGGGCACTACAAAGGCCAGATGCTATAATGGGATTTTCCAGCTCTCATGTATATTGTGAGTTTTCGGCACAGAAAACAGCCACAATGGCAGCACCTAAGACCGGAAGCTGATTAAAGAGCTTTAGCCCGCTTCACGATTTCTGGGAAAGGCCCTGAAGCACCTCTTTGCTTTGTTATTGTTCAGGGCATTAAGACACAGACAGACATGAAGGTAAAGGCACCCGGCCGCGTCTGACCGAGGTGTTTGAAATGCCTCTCACCTCCGACAGCTTGTGGGCCCGGTACTGGGAGTTGGAGCATCGCAGGAGCTGGGCAGCCAGGTTGCAGTCCTTTCTGTACAGCTCCTGTGGGAGTGGGATGGTTCAGCGGCTTCAAAGGAGCATTTCCAGCCAGAGAGAGCGTGACAAGGCTGTCCTCTACACTGGCTGATGACTGGCTTCCGTGCCCAGCGTGCAGAGCCTTAGTGGCACGGCGGTCGTTTTACCTCGATATAATGATCAATTTTAATGTGTACTCTGAAGGTGAACAGAAAAGAACAGCTATCCTAAACCGCATTAATAGGACTCGTCTATATGGCCCATCCTTAACCTGTGGGACTAATTTCAGTCACCAACATAAAATTTTATACGTCTTCTATTACACCTTTACCAAAATGGTTGCCCCCCCAAAAGAAATCCCATAACCCAGCCAGAGCATTCTCTGTTACCACTGCAACAAGCATTATTAGCATGTAGCATGGAAGCCAGAACATCATCAGCAGAGAAGGATTCCGCACCATGCTTTGTTTTGCCACTTTTACTCCCAAACGCACCATTAGCAACTGTAATGGTTTGTGAACATTTTGCTTTATAATGAGGGTTTCTACTGTCACAGTCACTGCTGATTCGATTACAGGGTTAGGAGAGAGATCCTCCCCTACCAGGATCTGCTAAGGGATCATTAAGCTCCCTGTAATATCTGTTTATCCTCTTCTTGTTTGATGAGCCTCTCTCTTACTCCAGCACCATCCCCCGTTCAGAGCAGAATTTCTAATCACTTCCTGCAGAAGTAGATCCCTGTCTCTCTGATCCAGCTTTTCAGCACTTTCAGCAGAGCATTTCCAGCAATATGGATCTGTGTATTTTATGCCTAATCAGCCGCTCTGCAGCAATGATATTTGTACCATCTGCTGTTCGGGATAATGTGGAGTTTGCCGTGCTTCAACAGTTACTGATTGTACAAGCCGGGGGACATGCATGGTGTTCCGGAAAGTTGCGCACAGAAAGGATTCTGCATCCGCAGGCACCTTCCCTACAGGTTTACCGAGCTCAATCTGCACAACCCAAGCAGACAGAAGACATCTATAGAGTAGAGTGTAATCACTGATTCAGCACTCCCCAAAGAGCCAGATGTCATACACAGCAGCTGATGGGCACATCACCCACAGCAATGCTGTCAGAGAGGCTGCAACCTGCATTGCCTCAATTCCCAATACATTAGATGTAGCACAGCAAAGCCATAAAATGTTACTGTGCAATAAAAGAGAAAGGTATCATTTCGATGACACCTATTTTAGTGCCATTATTGTCTCAAGCCCAAGGTCAATGTTGATACGTTAAAGTGATAATGGCAAAACCAACCTCCAATACTCAGGTTCAGGGGAAAATACATGCATCACCATAGCTACAGAGTGAAAGCAGTAGTAGGAGCAGAGCAGGTGCATGCAGGCACCCCTCTGAATACTGGGAACTGGCTGAAGGCCTCAGGCTTCCCTTACATTGTCCTCTCGGAGTTTCTCTATGGTGATCTTTGCCTCCATGAGGTGATTGTTGAGGACGATAATCTCTCGACTCAAGGCTCTCTTCTCCTCTTCATGGTGCTTTGACTGGCAAAGAGGAAAGAGTTATAGTTAAAAAAAAATGTCTCAGAGTGTATCATCCATCAAAAAAAACAGACTACTAGTGCTAAGAGACAGGAGGGCTTATTTCCGCAAGAGCATTTATATAAATACTTGTAAATGGTCTTGAGGGAACCTACACACAAACAGGTTATACCTTCAGTTTAATCTCAACAATTTCACAAGGGAAAGAGATGTTTAAAATACATTTTCCAACATGCTGAACTACTGAGCCCAAATGCGAGAATCTACAGAAAGTTCCTCTGAAGGACACAGAAAGGTGCTGGAAGATTATTTGTTTTTGCACAGTTAGATCCATGCCTGTACACAGAAACAGCTACTGCCCTGTCATTTGGGGATTATGGCTACGACTCCAGCTACTTTCATAAACAACTGTGAGCAGCACCGTTGCACCCCCAGCCAGAGCCTCCTTTGTCCTCCCCATTCACCACACCTTCTGCTGGCTGCCTCCTGTGCCCTGTTACAGCATCGTCCCACAAGGGTGGGGGGGGCATCCACCACCAACTACACTTCCATCAGACTACCCTCAATCAATGAGATGGTGATGAATTTCTTCTGGAGTCTTAATTGTTTGGAAAGGGGATTTAAAACCCACACAAGTGCCAGCATAGCGAAGCCGTCCCGCCGTTATAATGGGCAGTCGTGACGCGCGTACAGGCCAGATCAGAGCTTACAGCAGAGCTTCGGCTGTCATGGACAAACCAGATCCGGCCCACCGAGAGATTAAAATAAGGTGAGCTCTGAAATCAGCCCACCCATGTCTATGGTCAGTGTGTGCAGTGGTTCTCATTCTGATTTACCGCCCTGCATTCAGCTGCAGCCTCAGACAGAGCACCTGAAAACAGTGGCCAAAGAGCAGATTACCCTGCTGCCATTAGCCATCTGCCCCCCCCCCCCCCCCCCCCCCCCCCCCCCCCACACACCCACCCCAAAGGCAGACGCGTAAACACCCCCCCCCCCCCCCCCCGCGCGGGCGCTACGCACCCCCCGCG
>JAODKM010000025.1:2608182-2622634 GCA_026780845.1 Petrocephalus sullivani
ATGTGTCTTGCACTGAGGAGAGGCTTCCGACAGGCCACTCTCCCATAAAGCCCTGACTGGTGGAGGGCTGCAGTGATAGTTGACTTTCTACAACTTTCTCCCATCTCCTGACTGCATCTCTGGAGCTCAACCAAAATGATCTTTGGGTTTTTCTTTATCTCTCTCACCAAGGCTCTTCTCCCCCGGTAGCTCAGCTTGGCCGGACAGCCAGCTCTAGGAAGGGTCCTGGTCATCCCAAACGTCTTCCATTTAAGGATTATGGAGGCCACTGTGTTCTTGGGAACCTTAAGTGCAGCAGAAATTTTTTCGTAACCTTGGCTAGCTCTGTGCCTTGCCACAATTCTGTCTCTGAGCTCTTCATGCAGTTCCTTTGACCTCATGATTCTCATTTGCTCCCACATGCATTGTGAGCTGTAAGGTCTTATATAGACAGGTGTGTGGCTTTCCTAATCAAGTCCAATCAGTATAATCAAACACAGCTGGACTCAAATGAAGGTGATCTCAAGGATAATCAGAAGAAATGGAAAGCACCTGAGTTAGATATATGAGTATCACAGCAAAGGGTCTGAATACTTAGGACCATGTGATATTTCAGTTTTTCTTTTCTAATAAATCTGCAACAATTTCAAAAAATCTTTTTTTTGTCTGTCAATATGGGGTGCTGTGTGTACATTAATAAGGAAAAAAATTTATTTGAATGATTTTAGCAAATGGCTGCAATATAACAAAAAGTGAAAAATTGAAGGGGGTCTGAATACTTTCCGTACCCATTGTATTTAAAATCCGGTCCTGGGAGGGGTGAAGACACTGCATCAAGGATCTCAATTAGCATTTCAACCAACAGCACTACTGCTGAATGAGAGGGCGGGGCAGGTGCTGCAGCCAGTGAATTCAGTGTGGTCTGATTACTGATAATGAAATCACTGCCAAGCAAAGCAGCTCTGTGTAATATGTGCTGCATTAGGCACTGTGATATGATTTACACACAGCTACCAAGTGCTTTGTCAGTGGTGCGCATACTGTGCATTTCATAAAGCAGCGAACTGGAAAAATCTAATTAGACTCACAATTATATTTCTTCTAGACAATTATCTGTGAAACCCAATGTAGTATATTGTGTCACATTAATGTGAGAAATTTCTTTTTAAATCCTTCCAAGAAAAACCGTTAATTGCATCGTAGCAAGAAAAATTATGTACAGTTTCTTTTCACGGGCATGTTGTGATATGAACATATGATAGAGGACACTGAATTGACAAGCTATAGTCATACGTTGTTTAGCTCCTGTGGCAGCACTCATTCCATATTCAATAAACGTTCAATCTACATTTAGCTGATATGATAGTGGCCTGTCATAAGTTTTAATTGCAGCCTTAAATCTATGAGTTTTTTAAGTGCTGTTAAAGGTCTTGTGTGGCTGAAACCTGTCCGAGCCAACTGAAGCGTGCCATCATTGTTTCAGATGATCATATGAGATGAAGTTTCAGAGCCAACTATTAGCTTTGATGTATTGATTTATTTACTTGATAAAAGCTTACAATGAAGGTTTCATAAAGAGGGTTTTCTCTCTTGGGGGATTTTAGGACTGGGGGCGTTAACTGTTCACCAGAGTACACGAGAGAAAAAATGTTTGCTGTCATTGTTTCCTTAGCTGGAAGCTTGGAAGGTGCAGGAACTCATATTATGGTTGGTAGGTGAGATATTCTCATTTAGCCGGGAATAATAGTAATTTAACAAGGTTCCATGGGCAGGCAAATTGCTTGTAGCATTGATCCTGTCCCATCTTTGATCAAGTAATTGCAGAGGAAGTTGGTAACGTGTAGGTAGCTCTGATAAGCCATTGAGCTGAACAGTCCTCAGCTGAGACATGAGGTATGATCAATACAGTGTTCAGCTTCACCAGGATTCTTCCCTCCAAAGACTCAACATCTACAGTTCATGAAGAAATGCATGTTTGTTCAAATATGAAAACTACTTTCTGTTATTCTGAAATGGCCTGCTCTGTAACAGTGCTTGACATCTAGTGAAGATCGGCACAACAAATGAACAAGAAACGCTAAATTGCAGACGTTAAGCAATTAGGAAAACATTATTTGTCTTATTAGCAGCAAAACAGAATTGCGCCTCAACCTTATTCCTTAGGCCATTATATATTAACATCTAACTTCTGAAACAAATGTTAAGAAAAACCATTTAGATAAAAAATTGTACACTGTACCTACTCCAGAACAAGCTTTGAGGAAAGTACACATCAGTAAAACTTTGGTACATTTATTCGGTGAATGTTTTCAATATTATTATTCTAGTAAAAATTCACCTACAGTAAACCATGTTTTTTTAACCCCCTCCACCTCTCTCTGAAAGAATGAAGTGTAAACCTTTAGACCAATGTTTCCCAAACCGGTCCTCAGGGAACCACAGTCAGTCCACGGAGCTTGGAAGGAGCGAAAATGTGGAGTGTCTGGTAGGGAGCGCAGATGGAGCAATAACATGGATCAGCTGTGGGTCCCTGAGGACCGGACTGGGAAACACTGCCATAGACTGTTTCCAGGAAGACGCACTGCAGCACCTACGCACCCGCCCAGTAGCCATATGTCCACCTGTCAGTCACAGATCTGAAGAAACTTTCCACTGGGAGCATAACCAGCTGGCATTCCCCAAGGGGTTGCCATGCCATTTGTCTCAGCTAGACTGTCCTCCTCCACAAGGCATTTGCTTAGTTCTGCTAGACTTCGCTCTGTCCAAACAGCCTGTGATGCATTTCCCCCATAGTGCTGGTTCTTGGTCCAGGTCCACAGACCAGGTCAGCACTTCTTCTCCATACTGCCCCTCACTCACCAGGAAACATTAATATTTGATTGTGTTCCCACTTTTCTAGTGGCCTAGGGAATGGGTCGTGGTGTAAATATCACAGTTGCCAAAGGCCCAGGGCTACAGGAATTCGCAAATATCAAGGCTGCTTCAGGGTTTATCTGATGCAAATACAATATTATTCATGTGATGTCACTCCTGTACCATAGAGGACCAATACATGAAGAAAGCTTTTGCAGAGCTGAGTAGGTCATCGGCAGCAGATCATGGAAGGTGTGTGAAAATGTAGTGCAGCGACATTCAGCTAACAAATTTAATAACTGAAAATAAAAAGAATCTATGATCAGCATCAAAGCTGGAAAGAAAGGTACAAGGAGCCTTTAAACTGAAGACTGAGGAAGTCAGAAATGTTGTGCATCAGGCAACATTGACTGTTTACTAACTTTAGAAGCTGAAGACTTAAGTAATGCAACACTTTATGTGCATGATATATTCAATAAAGACAGATTTGTAAGGGAACAATCTTGCAGCACTTACAAACTGATTCAAAGATGTTAAAAAGTACATGCTGACAATCATCACTCAAGGACAGACAGTTCCCCACTTTCTCACCCACACGCAATGCTCCTGCATCAAGTGCTGCAAAATTATAGATGATTTGATACATCTGCATTCTGCATAATGTCAAATGATCAGTTTATGAACAAGCACCCCTATGAGCCAGTGACAGATATGGTTTAGAAGATTGGTTTCACATTTACTGCTGAAGAAGCGAAATCTGCTGATGTATTGTAAGAAATAAATGGGCCTCCCCTCCCCAAAGTATGTCTTACTGCCTCTAGATCTTCTTAAATTCATGTCCCGGAAACCGAGACCCCCCCCCCCCCACACACACACAGATGTGTGAGACCAAAGCATTTGGTATCCTATATTCTGCAGTTTAAAAAGCAAGTCACATAAGGCTGGTGGCATGCTGTGCTTCCTCAGCTGTACTACAGGGAAGGTGCAGCCTGTCACATGCATGGTCCATCTCCTGCTTGAACGTGCTGACTTATACTCTGGACTGGAGGTGCATCCTGGCTTCTACGGGTCTTATCCCATAAGCTCATATCTTTCCCCCCCTGATGTGACCCAACAATCTCACTCTGAGAACAAAACAGCATAGCTTACTTGCTAGGATCCATGAATAAGGATATTATCTCGCACTATTTGCAAGATAACACAGAATTATGTTGAGCTAGTAAAGACGGTGGAACTAGCCCAAGACTTATGTTCTTGGCAGGGATCAGCAGGGCGACTCCCTCGACTCGTACCCCCTCCAGATAACAATCTGGAAGGGAGGCACGCAAGGCCAACCAGACATTTCTACAGTATTCGATGATGAGAAAATGAAGCAGGAATAGATTTCTCGGGATCTTGTTTACAAAAAGAGCGCGAGCCCTCAGGCGCTCGGCAGCGGGAGCCCTGCCGCTTATCGGATGCCCGGCTGTGCCGACAAGCAGAAGCTGGCATTATGGAGCCCGCTGCTAGGAGGACAGTGCTGGTCAGTGTCACGGCCATGCCTCCGCCCTTCCATTCCTGCGTGACAGCATCACAATCTGCTCTGAGCGCCGCCTGGGCTCTGGCCAGGGCTACACATCTGATACCTCTGGCCACAGCCATTTGAAGCACTTGACCAGGTCACTTAGCCCCGCCCCAGCTCCCACCATTGGCATTCAAGCTACACGCCCACTGTCCACCGCCATCCTATTGGTCACCTACCGTCTGGTGGATCTTGTCCTCCAGGTCCTGATTGACTCTCTGCAGGGCTGCATAACTGCTCTGTATTCTAAGAGGAGGGAGACAGACAAACAATATGAGGCCATTAATCTAAAGCTGTGCAAATGCATAGGCACACAGACCCAGCTGCGAAATGGAAGTGCAATTCCCCAAGAACGCGTACCATTGGCTGAACAGAGAGAGTCCACAAATAAGGCATCTTCAGTACGTCCACAAGCACAACACGCTTACCTTCACACGGCAAACTGCGAGAAGGAGCTGTAATAGACTTCCTCTGATTAGAACGAGCCATTAGGAGCATTCATGACTCAGCCCGGAAAGCAGAAGCAAGGCTAAATTATAAAATGTTAATCTTTAAAGTTCCACTGAGACCAACTGAAATACAAAGCAGAATTTCTATCTGATGATATTCGAAGATTTGGTTAAATTAATAAAACGAACATCATCACTATTTTTAATAAATCTGTTTGTTTCCCAAGGAGCAGCCACTGAGCGAGCTAACATACAGGGTGCTGCACAGTGACTGCCCCCCCTGCTGTCTGGCGACAGGTGTGAGAAATTTGCCAATTTTCAAAAGAAATTGCAAGCGTAGCATTAAAAATTGAGCCAGGAAGTGGCTGTGAGAAGGATCGTAAAGACACCAGCACACTGAAGAATTAATCTTTTGCTTCTCACAAGGGCATAACAATGAACACTTACCACAATGACAACATTGCTTGCAGGCATTAAGTACCCCCTGCCCATCCGGGGCCTGAAACTCATCCAGTATCCCCCTGACTGCTGGCTCTAAGCTCCGCCCCTTTTCCTGCCTTATGTGAAAATGCTCTGGGCGGAAGCTGAGCAGGAGGGATGTGCACTGTGCAGAGAGGAGTAGACCCTTCTGAGGGCAGAATGAAATATAACTGGTTCAGAGAGATAACCAATTAGATTATAGAGGAAGTGGGTCAAAGCAACTAGAGGTGGTGGGACCAAGACATCTGATTGGTTGGGCTGACATCTGACACAAAATCTGATTGGTTATCTCTCTGAGCCAATCATTTTTCATTCTGCCCTCAGAACGTTTGTGTAAGTAAAATTCCAATGGGCGTCACACGGCCGACAGCAAAATGGTAGGAAAAAATCCTGACTGGAAATTCTGAAATAGACATTGGCAAGCTAGAGCCCATAAAATCTGCTCATCTACATTTTAACAAGGCCTGGAACGGGGCAGAAGCGTTAGGATTTATAGTGACCTGCCTCTCTTGTGGCAGTATTGAATGTGTGACTATATTAAAAAAGATCATGAATGTATATATATACCCTGAAGGGGGAAAAGAGTCACTCCGTTCTCGGGCCTTGTCTAGCACAGGGACCGCACAGGTTGCAAAGAGCTGTTGTCTTCTCTGTACCTACAGACCATATAGCTTCGAGACCCATGGTGGGACTTACCATAGGCCAGGGGTGGCCAATCTTATCCACAAAGGGCCGTTGTGTATGCAGGTTTTCAGGATAACCCTAAGGTCAGCTGTTCTAACCCAGGTGTGAGAATTCTTCAGCCAATCAGTCCTCTAATTAGTGATCTAATTAGGGAGTTGCAGCGAAAACCTGCATACACACCGGCCCTTTGCGAATAACATTGCCCACCCATGCCATAGGCTGCCAGAGCACAGCCTGGTTTAACCAAATGGGGTGTCCTATAAGAAGTGTGCTGAAGATGTCTGTAACTCCCACCCACTCAGGGTTTCAAAGCCTTGCTTTCCATACCACAAGCTATGAAGTCTTTTAGATCAGACTGAAGTGAAGTACTATTAGCAGAGGAGTGTGAACGGGTGGCCAGACAATGTGTGTGGGACAGATGGAGAGACAGACGGGGATGTTAAGCCTATGCATACCTACCTCCGCAGTTTGTCAGTGAACTTCTCCAACTCCTCCTGGGCGCGGCGAAGCTCCGTCTCCAGGTACTGCCGGGTGGAGTCGAACTCCGTCTCCAGCACCTCCAGCTTGTGGGTGGTGTAGGACAGGCGTTTGCGGAGGTCCTCCTTCTGCTCCTGCAAGGTGCTGCTCAGGAAACAGAAAGGCGGAGGCTCACTGGCACTGCTGACCACTGCCACCCCAAAGAGACAGACCACACGTCAGCCACTCGCAAGCACACCGCTGAGGCACTGCCCCAAATCTACCACTTGGTTGCATATCAAATTCTCTTTCACAGACACATGTTCATTCACAGACTAATGCTCTTTCACAGACACATGTTCATTCACAGACACATGTTCATTCACAGACACATGCTCTTTCACAGACACATGTTCATTCACAGACACATGCTCTTTCACAGACAGCACTCTGCGGAGATCAGCCCCGTGTAGCAATGGACAAACACATGATGTATGAGATTAAGGTTCATGCTGTATTAGCTGGTGAGACAGCAAAGAGCTGAAACTCACAGCGTCTTGTTTAAGGAGCAGGTTACCTTGAGACATGTAACATGGATGACTACCAAAGCAAAGACTGCAATGGCCTTGACAACGACTCATGGCACAGTTGGTCCAGGTAGGTAATGAGATGAGTAATTGCAGGAAACTACAATGCCCCCCCCCCGCTCCCCTTAGCATAATCCAGTCTACAGCAGAAATGGAAACCTAGCTCAAACTCTGTACCCTCTAACTCTTCCACCATGTAGCATAGCCTGCTCACAACACAGCAAAAACTGAAAGTGAATTTTTTTTTTTTCCCACAATATTTATTGTGTATTTATAGGACAGCATGTACACCATGGCAGATCACAATAACATTGGTTCTAGAGAGTGAAATTGGCCACGTACACTTTAGACGTTCAACAAATTGTTTCAAAAATGGCAACAATGATTATGAGGGTATCGGACCATGAATGCTGACTGAGCTTTTTACTGGTTAGGTCTTGGTCTTGGCCTTGGGCCAGAGCAGGTCTGGCCAGTCACTCCTGCTTCTTACATTGTGATTCAGTGCTCCCTGGTCTTCCCAGGAGGAGGTGCTTCAGGAGCTCAGTAATTCGTTTGATGTCAGGGAATCTCCAAAATGATAAAACATTGCTCTTCAAATGCTCCACCACCAATCTACTAGCCCTTGTCTGTTAGCAGAAAACATACAATTACTTCCCCAACGGCCATCTTTAGCAAAAGTACCATCCTCTGCCTCCAAATAAACGTAATTTCTACTGGGCATTCTGTTATTGTCGCGGTATGAGAGACGTGTGAAAGACATGCTCCAGGTGATCAGAACTCCGACCTAGAGTGCTGCAAACTGCATGGGGAGAGAGGCAACAGGCACAGTTCCATTGACGAAAACTCAGGCATAACACCAGAGGAACGGGAGGACTTAAGGACAAATATGGCAGGCAGCTGTGTTCAAATCCAGAGCTGGGTCAAGGACGTCGTAGAATGAATGTAAAGGATTAGTCACAACCTCATGGCAGCAGCCCCTCCTTTGTCTGGACTGCTGTCATTGTGGCATTTGAGGCTTCCAGAGCCAACTTTTAATTGGGTAGAGGCTGGGGACCCACTTGTGCAGATGGAGAAGATCTCATTCTGAAATCTGTCTCCGTGGTTCAGCTTCTGGGATTTCCGCGCTGCGAGTCAGCAGAGACCCGCAGGAGGCAGGATGAGATATTTTTGCACGTTCCGTAGTTTCCAAAACTGGAATTTGAGCAAGCCGTCACAGTAACATATTGCAACATTGCTGGTGTAAGAAAGGCATGTCAAATATTCCCTGCACTTGTGTAACTGAGGTGTATACCTGAGATGTCAGATCTGTAACTTTGCAAGGACATTCAAAATGTACCATTACTGCTATTGTAGGTAACAATAATACACAAAAGTGATATCAAATGTGTGCGCGTCACATTCGCTGCTCTCTATTCAAGTGGGACAAAGTTGCAATAACAGTAGATATTTTATGGAAATACAAATTAAATTTGGCTGCTGTTGCAGCAGTGCTTTATCCAATTGCACAAACACCACGCTGTGGCTCCATCTTTCCATTTTCACAGGTCCCTTCATACGATTAAGCGATGGTATCAAATTAGCCTAGCGGTAACACAATAAAGATGCTCGCTGTGCGCCAGGACAGCAGGCCACAGACCCGGGTCTCCTCTATTAAGGGACATACCCTGCAGATCTACGCATATTTCCCGGCAGGAAACAACTGGCAATTTTTCACAACCTTCATTCTAGTGCTGTGGACCCAGCTCCACTTTTCCTGCCTTAATGTGACATCTGCAGTATTGATGAGCACAGCTAATGGCTCAGAGCACTGTCCATCTGTGGTATCTACAATGCATCTGTTCTCACAGACAGGGATGGAGGTCGCATGATGCCGAGGACTCTTTGTGCGAGAGCAAGATAGCATCTAAAAACCTGATCCTACGGGCTTACACGATTAGAAAATGCTAAGTTAAACCCAGCAGAGGAAATTAAAAACTTTATGCTCGAGCTAGATCACTGTCCCCACAATCAAGCAGATCAATCTCCCCAAACAGAAAATAATAATGACAAAGATGGGAGCATGGACGGGCTTTTGAAACAAAAGCCACAGCGTAAACGGAGTGAAGAGAAAAACTGAGGAGAAATGAGCTGCTGCCTGGGAAGAATCGCGTTGCTGAGGCAGACTCGGGGGTCTGCAGTGAAAGACGGAGGCGGAATGATAATGACTCTTCCACCGGCGCTGGGAATCGGGGAGCAGCATCACGACACTCCCACAGCGCTTACTGCGGTGCGTCACCCTGAGTGAGAGACAGCGAGACGGGCAGAGGGCTTCTGCAGAGCCACGCGCTCCGAAGGATTCCGGTAACGCCCAGGGAAGGCCAGGCCTGGCCTCCTGTTTGGCAGTAACAATACACAGAGGGACTGCAGCTGGGGATGAGGTGTATGCATGCAGCTCATATGTGCTGAAGGCATGAAGACCTCCTAAAGAGATATGGCTACATATAGGAAAAGAGGTACGACTGCAGTGTGTGTGTGTGTGTGTGGGGGGGGGGGAACGCCGCAGCTGAGTCACAGAGCCTCTCTCATATGATCTGATGACAGCTTTCTCCTGGAAACCAATTCACAGCTGAATGAAAACTTGGCCCCCTAATTAGTAGCTGGATAACAGTCCCAGGATCTGTTCTATAGAAAAAGAGCAAGCAAGGCGTGTGCTGTTCCTTGGAGGCGGAGGGCAGTTATTACCAGTAGAGGTTACTCCAGACAAGGAATGATAAAGGGTGTAATGAGGAAAAAGCATCAGACACAAATGTTTGATTTATGAGCAGTGGATGAAGTGTTTTTATAAAGCCGGCTCTGCCAATTACCAGGAACTCGTCTAGATTCCAGGCAGGTCTTTCCCACCTCTCTGATACAAGCGGCAGCTACAGGCCGAGGCTGATGAGATATACAGTAAGTGAACCTGTAGGTGGCCTGCCCACTGCACAGGCAGGAGATCTTAGCCTAGTACACTGACATCTGAGCAGCTCCACTGAATGCTAACCAAGGTGTGTAAGGCACGTCAATGTCGCAGGAAGCAAGCTTCACATGGTCAGCACACTCTGCCTTGCTAACAGTCACATATAAATGTGAGAAGACGGCTGGGTTTTATTACTGCCGTCGTATCAGGTTGACATTGTCAGACAGCAGTTGTAGGCGCACGGACTCGGACAGGAGCATGCGGTTCTTGCATGATTGGCCCGAGCCTGGATCTGACTTGTATGCTGATGGAGAGTGACATGGTAGGAAAGTGACAGGACTGGGTGTGAGGACCACAACATGAAATCTATGGCAGGCGTCCCTCCCCACTGCTCTTACCTCTTTTTCTGATGCTTACAACCATTTCTGGGGGGTTTTACAGCCGTTTTCCCAATATATATTTTTTTCATGTTTTCTCTTTGTGCTGACTTTCATGTGTGATTTACTTTCTGGAAAGGAAGACGATGCCCGATTCTGGATTCTAAGATGGCCTCCCTCGCTTCCTCCTAAGGGGATTATGTTTTCCCTGCGGAGTCTGAGAGTAGTTGTCTATCTGTGTTGATCCTGCCAACAGAGCAGAGAAACAGGATTGGAGTCACGAAAATAATCAAGTCCCTTCATCTGTATCTTTGCCACATATCAGGGCGAATCATTGTTCTCAAACGCAAACACAGCAAATCAAAATCTGAGAAGGTAAGACGTGCACAAGGCAGCGATCCGTCCCCCGGTGACGACCCAACAAAGGAGACAGCCACCTGAAGCGGGGAACTCCAGTTATCACCTGACATACATGCACACAGACATGCAGATACAGCAGAACTATTAGTAATTCTCAAAGCACAATTACATGATTAAACAGACAAGTCACATTTGCCTCAGAATGTCTCAAACTGTAAGGGCAGAGTGGAATTCAATATATAAAACTGCTAATATTTCCAAAGCACTTTGGCCAAGAAGCCGCTACCAGAAAGTCAAAAGAAGGTCAAGATCCTTCTGCATAAAACTGGCCATTCTGCACAGTTAGATAGCCAGCACAACCCATCCATTAGGAGCCATTATAGCTTATAGAAGGAAACGGATAAAACAAGCAGGAATTTCCACTAAAGCAAATATATGAGATTAAGCGTACTGCAAAAGTCTTCCAGACCAGCTTTACCCACTGCATGACCTGGCTGTTGGTAGGACGAAGACGACATTATGGACTATCGAAAGTATCCATTTTCAAATACTCCCCTGAGTGCAATGCACAACCAGCAATACATCCAAACAGGCCATTTTTCATAGCTGCCTCTTGCAAACAGCCCCTAATGGAGTATCAATTCTTTAACATTTATCTTGCTAAAATGAATAACAGGAAAGGCCAAGTGCTTCTGAGGCAGATGTTTTCCTTGTTCAGTCTACAGGACGCACTAATCCCTGAACCATACAGCTAAAGAGCAAGCATCTTTACAAAGCATGACCCTGTTAGCATGAAGTCAACTACTTTTGTTGACTGAGGTTGGTCAAATTTTGAAAGTCTACTCTATCTAATTTCTGCTTTGGAAAACCAGCCACACTAGGGGCAGGGGAGGCGCCCTAATGCCAAATGAGATTATCAGCTTTGTCACCTAAGTCTGCGCATACTGGCATTTGAGCTTATGACTTTGCAGGAGGAGTAGCTGCTGCAGATGTGTTGGCCATAAGTGTCAGGTATCCAGTGTTGCAGAGTAATGCTGGTGTTAACGAGGGCAAACTGGCACAAATTAAACTGCCAGCTGGAGCTGTGATATGCAGCATTGACGGCTTGTCTTTATAACACTGTAACTTTAACCCCACCATTTAATCTTTGCCTTTATTACTTTCTGAAGGCAACTCTTTACAACGGAGTCAACTCGACCCCATATCAGCAGCATCAAGTGGCCTCTTGCACAACTTGAGACTAATATCCTTGTGAAAAATCAATGCTTGCTACCCAGGGACCAATGACAAATCCTTATTATTGTCCACCAGGGACAGTCTAAGACCACTGCGGTTCCACCCACCCCATTAATTCTGCATGATGGGCAAATCAGCTACTGGGGAATCCCAGGACAGTTTGAAAGAGCACATGATTGTCGGTGGGTTACATCCAATGATGTGTGGTCTGGGAGAAGCCTGTCAGCCAAAAGACTCCTAATTCTGCTATATGACCGAGCTTTAATTGTACAACAGTTACAGAGTTTTTTTTATAGGCTACCTGATACTGCTACTAGTTGCTCTAGGCATGTGTCAATACCCTGTAATGAACTGGCATCCCCTCCAGGGATGCAGCCCTCTCTTATGCCCCGTGCTGCCTGGGATAGAATCCAGCACACTTAATGGATGGATGGATGGATGGATAAAAAAAGAGTCACAGAGTGAAAGAAAAAGGCTTTATAAAGGCTCTCCTCTCAAATCAATGTAAGTGTAAGTCAATGATAGAAAAAAACAGAATATGGCCAGTGCAAGTAGTCTTTGTCAGGGTCGGTGCCCATCCAACATGCCCTTTGTGGCTTTTCCCTATGTTGGCCAGCAGGTGTCACTGTCCATCCTGCTTACCCCCCTCCCTCGCGTAGCCTTCAGCCCTAGTGTGTTGAGGATGTGGCTCAGAGGCTGAGAACCCTCTGGTCATGGGTTCGAGGCTGGCCAGGAACCAGCCTCACCTGTTTTGTTTGATTATTGGTTTTCTGTTCTTTCCCTAGTGTTTATTAGTTATCTTTGTTTCTCTGTTTGTTGCTTTGCTTGTGTTCAGTGCACCCTAACTCTTATTAAAATCTTACATTTTTCACACATTTACAAACCACGAGTAAAACCTAAATCTTCTTAATACCCTGCGTAACTTCATAAATACCAATCATTCATAAATTACTTGTTGCACATTGTCAGTTCACTACAACAATCCGCAGCCATCAATGCCCCAAATCTTAACATATAAGGATGTGCTGCCACAGATGCCCAGGACAAGCCAAAATGTCAAAAGCGGAAGAAGAAAGGAAAAAAAAAAAAAAAAAAAAAACGTACAAGAAGCAGAGATTGAGGTACTTTTAACTACGGAGCCCCAGAGAAAAAAAAAATTGGTGGCTGAAGAAAAACTAAGATGGACTTTTGCAAGATCTCACAAAAGTCCACTTTTTCCCAACCATTGGTAGTTTTGTGCAAATGGCATTCATATGTCACGCTTTTTATTATTTACACACACACTACACTTGGCCCTCAGCATGTGTAAGATCCATTCATTTTTAGACAGTTTATGCTAAAATACTGATAAATGCTGGATTTTCTGGATTTTTTTTATGACCAAATTCATTCTGCTCACCTAAGGTTCCCTATTTATGGTGTTTAAGTTCCCCAGTGTGTTGTTAATTCGTTTCACCTGTAGCTTGCTTATTGCCCCTGTGCCTGCTGATTGGTTGTATTCTACACCTGCCCCTCATTAGCCCGGCTGTCTTTGTGTATTTAAGTGCCTGCCCTCCTCTGTTCTCTAGCCAGTCATTGTGCTTTGTTGCTGCATCTCGATTGCTCTGTTCCCTTGCCTATTCTCGCTCCCAGTGTTGCCTTGTTCCCTGACCTTGGTTCCTTTCCGTTTTTTGTAGATAGTCCTGGTTAGTTCTGTTTCCCTGATTGCATTATTATCATTTTCTTAGCTCTGGCATTTTTTCCCTGTTTGGTGTGTCCCCCTGTGGTCCTTTTGGTTTCATGTTTTCTCCCCGCTGTGTTCAGTTTGTTTAATAAGCCCCCGCTGCCTCATAAGCCACTCCGTGCATCGTCACACTTTCTCTCCCCGCACCATGCCACGCCACAACAGGCTTACAGTGCAAAATCAGTATTCTATCTGGTAGACACACTGGGCTCAGCAAATTCTGACATTAAGGAACCACTTCAGTTAAATATAACCTAGCAAAATTACAAGAAACTCACCAATTTACAGACTTAATATAGCCACAGCTCTCATATTTCCCCAGACCGGAGCTGCTTATGACATGACATATAAATGACAAATGACAGGATTTCCCACCATAGAAGGAGAGCTTCTGTGTGGCTGTTAAGCTGGTAGGCAGGGCGGGGCCCCAGCAGAACAGCGGCTGTTAAGCTGGTAGGCAGAACAGGGCCCCAGCAGAACATCGGCTGTTAAGCTGCTAGGCAGGGCCCCAGCAGAACAGCGGCTGTTAAGCTGCTAGGCAGAACGGGGCCCCAGCAGAACAGCGGCTGTTAAGCTGCTAGGCAGAACGGGGCCCTAGCAGAACAGCGGCTGTTAAGCTGCTAGGCAGGAAGGGGCCCCAGCAGAACAGCGGCTGTTAAGCTGCTAGGCAGAACAGGGCCCCAGCAGAACATCGACTGTTAAGCTGCTAGGCAGGGCCCCAGCAGAACAGCGGCTGTTAAGCTGCTAGGCAGAACGGGGCCCCAGCAGAACA
>JAODKM010000025.1:2636140-2649252 GCA_026780845.1 Petrocephalus sullivani
AATCTTATAGACCTGAATCATGTCCCCCCTCAGTCTCCTTTGCTTGAGGCTGAACAGATTTAGCTCAACTAACCTTTTGGTGGCATCAACCAGTAACATTGGTCATCGAGGTACTGGGCTGCAGCACCCCACCGAACTTGTCATTACTCCCATCTGCCGACACAGACGCTTCTACCAAACTCCTGGTTGATAATTATAAAAATGTGAATTGCTAGTTGGAAACTGACACCAACAGTACTGGGTGGGAGACACAACTGTAAGCAAACAGTTCCTGGAACCCGAGTAAGGCAAGGAGAAATTTGTGCGACTCTTCCTGACTCCACTTAAGTACACTGTCGATGAGCCTGCAGTTGGAGCGCCAAAGGGGAGGGCGGCGTAATGAGCTCTGTCTGACTGCCGCATCTTAGACATGGAGGAGAGTTACAGGCCGACCCTACAGGGCACGGAGCCTTGGGAACGCGGATTGCCTGCAAATGGAGCCGATCGTGAGGTCTGAGCCGAAGCAGTCACCTACATCTCTTCTTAAGGAAACACTCCATTCTTAATCAGAAACAACATCAACAGCATCTAACATTAAAGAATATGCATGCAAGCACTTGATATTCTAAGATAAAAAATCACTTTTGTAACTGGCAGAAGTAATTTTATAACTATCAGATACTGTTGTACCAGAAATGAACCCTAGAATACCACCCAGAACCTACCCCAAAGTCTATACCCCAATGTAGCTTCTCTACTCCCGTACCCAAATAAACTCTCTCTCCCTTCCTGCATTGCCAGAGTTGAGCAGTTCTATTCTGTTTGTATATTGGTTTTCTGTTTCAGGATAACTTCTGAGTCATCTCAAGCCTAACTGGACAAGCAGTCATTGAAACTTGATAGATAGGTTTCAATTTTATCTGATCCAAAAACTTATATCTAACTGGCATAAGATATTAAGCACTGGGAGTATATTGAAACCAACGATTTCCATTTGTGAGACAATTTCTGAATCAGTTAAGAGTTTCCAGCAGATGACAGTAGCTTTAACACTCACCATGTTGCCATTTGGCTTGGGCAGGGATGTTGATTTGCCGATACACTTTGAGAAGCCATTGCTCCAGCTAAAAATGGGACTAGAGGGCTTCATCCTCTCAAAGTTCTCGGGTGGTGGCTCATGTGGCTCAAAGGATCCCCTTCCCGCCTCTCTTGCGTTCCACGGACCGTTTGCTTCTACTTGTGTGTCCCACCCAACACCGTCAATGTGTGTTTCCAAATAGAGTTTTGTAGGTGGCTCATGAAAAATGGGTTCTTCCTCCTTTCTCATGCATTTGCTGTTGTCCAGGACCTTGCAGACGGGAAGGCAGCTGGTCCATTGGGCCATGTTGTTCCACTTTAACTCGGAACTGGAAGTGCTGACAGAAGTTCTACTCCAGGAGTTGGACGATTCCCTCTGCCGGAACACACCAAAAGCCTGGAGACTGCCTGGGTCGAGCACTCTGCAAGTCACCTCATCTAGAAACTGGGAGAACTTGAGTTTGGCTTTGATCTTCTGCTCTAGCTGTACTGACGTGACGGACGTGTCCTGGCTGGAGGACAGGCTGTGTGAGGAGTCCCTCCTCTCCAGCATCCGTTCAACCCCCTCCTGATGTTTTGGCGGCATGCAGTCATTTTCTCCACCATAGTCAGGCTCCTTCGAGTAGCTGGGTTCCGAGTTGCCCAGGCGTGCTCGGAACACCTCCTCACTGTGCTTCTTGATAGTGCTACGCAACAGGCAGGTGGCCCCTGAGCTCCAGCTGTTGGTGTCCCGGCTACTGTCCTCACTGGAGTTACCTTGGTGCAGGCTTTGGTTAGAGCTCTGCAAGCTGGAGCTGAAACTTCTGAGGCTGGGAAGGGAGCTCTGAAGGATGGCCATTGAGCTCTGCAAACTGGGGGATGAGAGGCTAGAAGGTGAACGGTGAGATGGGTCCTCCTGCCATTCAGAGAACACGGGACATGATGCAGTGGAGGAGCAGGAGTCGCTCTCCTGCTGACTGGGTGCCGCCGTGGTTCGAGGCTGACGGGGGTGTGTGTTACCATTGGTTAACACCGCCCTGCCCGTTGTTGCCGACCTGTACTGCATTTTGGAACTTGGAGATTCCAGTAGTGGACTGTCCAAAGTGCTAAATGTACCAGGATTAATGGAGAAATGTCACCGCCAAGCAACTGTACGCCCTTGTCCCAGTCCCACACCCATCCCGAAATTGTGTGGTCCCTTCCCTCCTGTGTGGCTGACACACTTTCTCCTGGAAACTGCAGACAATAAATCAAACTCAGTATCAGCACAGATGCAAACGATTTGCTTCTGCACAGACTAAGCCTACAAAAAGTCTTTGAAAATACATTACACATTTATCAACAGGCCGTTATATTTGTGATATTGTTAATTAGGCGGTGTATTGATGATGTATAACAATGGATCAAAGCAAGCCTTCCAGGTCAGTGGCTACAGGGTGCTGAACATCGACTACTGACATTTGAGAGATGGAGGCGACAGGGCGGAATTAAAGTACCATAAATCAATAGTTCATAATGGAACGCTGTATTTTACAGCAATATCTTGTTTACCGTGTGCAAAACAAAAAATATATATGTATATTTTTGTTGACATATTTTCCCTAAACCTTCAACTACGCTGAATGAACAGCAGTTTGATAGCATGTTGGGATAATTACAGTTGTCTAACTAGCACTTGAAGAATTCTGTGGTGTTTAGATTAAATCAAACTTTGCAGAGCTTAAGACAATACACTGGCGAGGTCTATGCATCATGGAGGACACAGCGTGGTGTTCTACACAGTAACTCAAACAGCACTCCGATTCCCAAATGACAGCTTTCCACTCAGCTTTGTACAGCAATCTTCCCAAAATACAATGTGTGTAGGCTTTTTTGATGTCACTGACAGTTTTCTCATGTAAAACACTTTTAAGCAAACTGTCAGTGCTTCATTTGTTTGCTGACATTTTAGTCATTGTGCCGTCTGCTAATTGTTACTAAGAGTTGAGCATGGTTGCCATACATTACAACTCGTATTAGCTTTGAATTTGGTCAGCCCATTTCAGTCAGCCCTATTTGGATTAAGGTAATTTTAATGAAATAAGTGAAAGCAGCACAGCTACTCACCTGAGGTACTTTGGCATGGTCCAGTGTTCAGCTGCAGGCACCTTCAGGTTCCCAGCTGCTAGCAGCCAGAGAGAGATGCGCACAGCTCCTCAAACTCATGACAGACACCCTGCCTACAGGGCATCAAGTCCAGTGTGGGTCTGTGGAAGACAACTGAGTCTAATATAAAGCTAAGAATGATTACATTACGGGAGGAATCAACACATTAGAACGCCACCTGAAAAAAAAACGGAAATATACCTCAGGGGTGAAATGAACTTTAACTGTATTTCTGTTTACAATCCCTATATTTTTCTAGATTCTTCCACCCCCTGAATATGTCTGAAACAGTCAGGTTTCATCAGTTGTCATTACTGTTGACTTGGGCTCTGTGTAGGGTTGCCACCCGTCCCTTAAAATACGGAATCGTCCCATTTTTGACAGTAAAATTGTACGTCCCTTTCTTATTCAATACGGTTTTGATTTTTGATTTGGTTTTGAAGTTGATTTACCACCACTGGTGCATCGTTTGGTACATCGTGGTTGTGGCAAGTCCCCACTATGGTAGGCGTCCTTTATTTTTTTGCATGAAAGGTGGCAACCCTAGCTCTGTGTATCATGGCCTTGCTGCCATGGCAACTGAGGTTCTACAAAGGTCACCCAGCCAGGCCAAGCACATCCCAAAGGGACAGTCATGGTCTCCAGCGCAACCTTGGTTGCAAGGTCTTTTTGAGTTAAAAAAAAAAAGCAGGATGAGTAAAGATCAAATGAAACATCAAATAAAATTCATGGCAACACTTTACTTAAAGCAGTCATTATACTGCATCACACATACCTTCATAACACATAATAATGCGTTCATAAAGTATTATAAACCCAGTTATAACTGTTTATAAAAAGGCATGGCCCATTATAGTCATGTGCATTATGCATTATGAATACTTTGTGAAGGTCTTACAATGAAGATCAATAATGCACTATCAACACCTTTATAATGCAGCACAAATCATCCTTAATTCTATACTAACCATTATAAAGCATTATACTAACCATTATAAAGCATTCATAATGCATGAGACATATGGCTACAATGCGTTAAGCCTTTTTATAATCATTCATAGCATTGTTTATAATACTTCAGGAATATGTTACAATGAAGTAAAGGAATAGTTAGGCTTCATGAATATAGGCTTCACAGAAAGTGTTACCAAATTCGTTAACTAAATATTGAGATTAAAAAGTAGAAACTGGGAGAAAATATTTATTCCTATTATGCACCGAAATGTACTTCGTTACAATAATATTGACCGCTTTTGTCAGGCTTGAAAATTACGGTCAGTTTTCACGATGGGTATGAGGCAAGAAAGAGTCAAATTAAGAGTTTAAAGTGTTTGACTGTCATCTGACTTTGTGTTATTATAGAAGCATTTACCAGGAAATAGCAATGCATTTGTGAACTTCTGTTTTTATTTGCAGTTGTTAATTTTATTCATTCACAGTTGCATTTCTATGGTTTATTTCCTAGAAATGTAGGCCTAGTTAGTGACATTTGAACAATATTGATGAGAATAAGAGAAAGGTGTCTCTGTGACACAGGATACTATTACTGTATTTTTCAAATGGGCAGGAAGGCCTGAATCTGTTAAAATGCTTCTTAAATGGCCAGATGTGTAAAGCAGCCCACATCTGCTGTAGCAGGCCACTTTCATCCATGTGCCAAGCAGCATCTGGTTCCACCAGAGAAGGTCACTTCCCAAACAGCCCCATCTTAAGTCAGACCTAGGGGAAACATTAGCGTTGATTCACAGCTCTTGGATATGCACCATTACGTATAAGCAGTTCCTAGAAGACCATGATTACAATGTGATGAATCATTCCAAGAAAAAATACAGGAGGGGAAATGTGTTTATAATTTTAGTAGTTACCATAAAAATGACACAGCAATTAATATGGCTTAACATGCATTATAAATTAGCTACTAAACTGCTAATCCATTGCTACAGGAGCAAAAGATAATACCCCACCCATTAATTAAGCTTCAAATGCTTTTAATAACTATTCAAAGGTGACTTGATTGATCAGTACTTCACAGAATACAGATTTTAGATTACAGTATTGCAAAGTAAAGTGAAAGACATGCCCGAGGACTACAGCATCAATCACGTGTGTACATGGGGATATTTGACTTAGAGTGTGTGCTCACACATGACTTTATTGTCATCATCAACATCACTGTCAACTCTTCACAATAAAGAAGCCGTTTTATTTGGCTTTATTTCCCTCTCTTCGCTTATGTGAATGAGGGAAAGTGTTGTGAGTCTATTATTGCAGGCCTTGTGCTGTAGGCCTATTATTGCAGGCCTATGTTTTTAAGGACCATTACAGAAACTTAAACTTTCTTTTGCGTAGGTGGGGAGGGTGGGGTTAGTGTGTATAAACGACAGAAGAGCAACGTTTAACTTATAGGCAAGAGGACAGGCAGAGAAGCACGTAACTCCACTGTCCCTTAACGCAGAGATGAACATTTTTCCTGTGCATGTACCGTGCATAACGTAGCG
Organism: Petrocephalus sullivani; assembly: GCA_026780845.1. Taxonomy (NCBI): domain Eukaryota; kingdom Metazoa; phylum Chordata; class Actinopteri; order Osteoglossiformes; family Mormyridae; genus Petrocephalus; species Petrocephalus sullivani. The sequence continues at coordinate 2,641,819 of JAODKM010000025.1, forward strand.
AATGTTACTGCCGTGCTTGGAACTGCTCAGTTGTCACTGCCAATTAATAAGAGCGCAACAACGACAGGATCCTCCGGCGTTTTCACGGAGGGGAGCGGGCGAGCAGTTAGACCGCATGCATCCCATCTGGCGCAGAGTCAATGACATTCGCCAGCAAAACATCATCCACCGGGACTCGAGAGCAATTACATAGTGCATTTTAATTCTGCAGAAGCCTTGTTCATACCACAATGTGCTGAATTCCCGTATCACAAACAGCCACCTTTGAATTTTTTGGGCCAATAGAGGATGTTCAGACAACAGTCCAAGGGGAATTAAATAATTTATAGCTTAAATTAGGGCTTGTCAATTACTTAGAAATTTGTGAGATGGGATTCACAAAGCAGTCTGGTGGAGAACCACTACATTATTTATAAGGTGTTTATAGCTTTCCTGATTGTTTGCACATCAAGCAAAAAAGACTAGTGAACCTCCCTAGAACCCCTGCAGCAGAGGGTCTTTAACATCCGAAAAATGCTGCACATTAACAGTCACCTTCAGAAGACGTCCAGCGATACCAAGGCACAGAGGGCTTTGCAGTGACCGGGGCAGACGCAGTCAGCTCTCCCCTGCTGTCTCGGTGGAAGTCATCCGGGCTGCTCGTGAAAAGCCGCGCTGACATGGCGCTGGGTCTCGGAGCCGCGCCTCTGCCAGGTGTCCAGATGGATCCCCTGCTCTCGAGCCACATGCTCCACTGGCACAAACTCCCACTCCTCCTGCTCGGCCAGAGTGCCCACTGCCTGACCTTGCCACGCCTGCGGGGGTGGCGAACCAGGGCCCAGCTCCCGAACACATGGCACAGCGCTTTTCATGATGATGCGCCCCTATTTCCTGCATTATCAAATCTAATTGTGTTTGTGATGCTCAGAATAATACTGAGAGGAGCATTAATATGCCCCTTTCCCTAACAGGAGCAGGGTTACAGGGCCTGTCTTCCTTGTGGCTGAGAATTAACATAATCTGATGGTTATTATGGAAACCTTTGTCTGCAGTGTTGCCACGGCGGCGCCTCGGAGCGTTCGCCTCGATTCTACCGCGGTCCTCGTGCTAGCATGTGCTCCTACCTCCCTAATGATGTTATTTAATAAAATCATGCGAACATAGCTTGTAACTGAAAGCAGATCCTAACTGAATGACATTAATGCTCTGATATTTATAATGACAGAAAGGCCAGACAGAAAAATACATAAATGCAATGCTCACCATCACTTTGACTATCACGGTTATTGCACGTTGGGGGTACTGTGTACCCCGTGACCCTGAATAGGACAAGCAGTTTGTTATTGCACGTTGGGGGTACTGTGTACCCCGTGACTCTGAATAGGATGAGCAGTTTGTTATTGGACGTTGGGGGTACTGTGTACCCCGTGACCCTGAATAGTGTGTACAATGTTTTATTTCTTTTTTAATTCTCGATATCCTTAAACAACACTTCTATCAATCCTAAAACCTTCTGCTGCCAGGTGGCTCCTGACTCGGCAGCCTCGGCACTGTAGATGGACCATGGTCAAGAAGAGGCCAAAGACACATTTTGCCCAATGAAACTGCATCTGCCACCGACATGATTCGGACTCTGTGGTCGATTATCAATGCTGTGTTCATCACACTTTCGGCCACAACTATTACACAAACTGAATGGACCAATGTACCTCTCCTCCCCGTTATCTTCCTGCACACACAGGAAGGAGTACATTTACAGGGCCTGATGCTTTACACCGGTGTTTCCCAATGTGGTCCTGGGGGGTGCGCAGACAGTTCATGTTTTTTGCTCCCTCCCAGCTCCCCGCCAGACAGTACACATTTCAGGCAGGCAGGTGGCGTAGTGGTTAGGGACGCAACCGTGTAGTCAAAAGGTTTCCGGTTCAAGTCCCCGACCCGCAAGTACCGCTGAGGTGCCCTGAGCAAGGTACCGTCCCCAAGCACTGCTCCCCGGGTGCTCGCGTAGCTGCCCCCTGCTGTGTCACAATGTCACATGGGTTAAAAGCAGAGACCACATTTCGTTGTTGCGTGCTGTAGTGCGTCAATAATGGCAATTAATCACTTTAACTTTTTGCTCCCTCCCAGCTCCCGGGAAGGAGCAAAAACATAGACTGCAGGGCCCGAGGACCAGAATGGGGCAACACTGCTTTAGATCATTGGAGGTCTTTACTGCTAATGCATCTTAAGAAACTATTATCGCTGCATCTGTCACACTTACTTTGCCAATAGACAGTGATAGAGCTTGTCAGCATGAAACTCCCTTCGTTCCCCCAATGCGGACATTTTATAAATGGATTAATCACGTTTTAAGGTCTTCCAGCAGACAAAGGCCATAATTCTTTCTAAAAGCCGCTGCATGTGTGGGGAATCTTAAGTAGCGGTGCCCGTGCTCTAAGTGGGAGAGTGGCAGGGCAGAGCACACCCGTCCCATCGTTTCCATCGTGGCATATTAGATCGAAACAGATGCGGTTAGCTGGATGATGACCTTAAACAAGGTATCCATCATAAACATGAAATAAATCTAAATTACTGCTTGATGACAGCAAGGTATCAGTCTGGGACACGGAGCTGAAATTAGATCTGTTAATCCTGGAAACCTTGAAGGGCGAGTCCATGGCATCATATTGCATATTATTGAGTACAACAGCTCTGTTTACTCCGGGTTTTGAGATGCACCTTGGGAGATCAGATCGCAGATGGCCAGCGCTAAATACAAGCGTAAATGATCGCCAAGACGCATTGTGGTCTAATCACTCAAACCACTTGTCGATGTGGTCTGGGACACATTTGACCACATGTCTTTTGTAGCATAAATGCTAATGCACTCCCGACGAGGACGTCACAATAACTGTGCGAAGGGCAGCAACGAAATCTGAGCTTAAGTGGTCAGCTGAACACCTTGGAGACGTATGACAATGGCAGTGGGCCTTGGCAGGCTGCTTATGATCTGATCGCACATTTTAAAAGTGTAAACTCATTGAGAGCGTGAAGTGCAGAGAGACATTCTCACAGACACAATCCTCCCTTTCTCCGGCGCTGACAAATTGTAACTACGCATTAAGATCAATTAACGTAGCCACGGACACCACACTGAGAAAACTGTGAAAATGGGTCTCCCAAGCAACCCATGCTGTAAAGCTGCCTGCACGCCTACAGATCAGATGGTAGCTGCTAATAGGGGCTAAGCTGTCCTCTGACAGTGACCAGGAGTTACAACCTGCAGTGGTGCATACTTGGGAACATAAGAGCGCACGTTTGGCAGCGTGCATCAGTAACTCCGACGGGTCAGTTGCTGGCTGGCTATTAGCAAGCCATGTGAAATACCTTCTGCCGTTTCTCTCGCATTACATTTCATAATTGCAAATTAATGGATAATAAAGGGAAAAAAATGGATGCCAGCACTAGAAATGTAAGAAACTACATCTCAAACTAGAATCCGTAAAGCAGATGGATAAAGTCCTCCCTGACATTTCCAAAATATGACATGCCCAGCACTGATATTTTAAATTCGGCTGACTAATACATCTAATTTGGTCTTTCTGCCTGCCTTTTCCCCAGAGTCCCCATTGTGATCATGGGAGTCATTTTTCCAAGCCTTAGGAACTCTTACTTATTCTGAATTCTACAAGTATGGGAACATCAGACAGATGTGTCGCTCCCAAGCTTCACTCGACACTGGCAGACATCTGCTCACATCATCCATTCAGGCTGGTGACAGAAGCTGAAACTTAGGTATACTGGCAATGCCGTATTTTGGTTCAAATGCATGTTCAGTAATAGCTGGGATCAGAATGGAAAGGGTCTTACTCTCCACTTTTGCCAGCTATCTGTGGGTAAGAGAGCAATGAAGCAGTCAACTGACACGCCTCATGTATGCAGCACATGGAGCTCCTTGTTAAACCCACGCTGCCCAGCTCCTCCCCCAGGGCTTAGATGTGTCAGGAAGTCTCTGCTAGGGCAATGGAGATTCCCATGACTACAATGTTAGATGGAAACCCCGCATCTTCATACCTGGGAGGAAGGCAACTACCCTAACAACCTCTGCCAAGTCAGAAGAAAAACAAAAATATTCAGTCATTCTCAGGGCTTAAATACAGGCTGAGCCAATGTCCAAATAATCATATCACATTATTTAGCTTATTTTATATTGGTAATTGGTGACAGCTTGTGTAGTGTAGTGTAGTGGTAACAACATGTCGTCAGATGAACATATTGCACCTTTAAAACTGTGATCATAAATACATATGATAATTAATTCAGAAATGTACAGCATGGCTTATGCAGGGCCCCCCCCCCCGCCAGCCATCCTGTACCCGGCTCCCCCTCCTCTCTGATTAGGATTTAGTCGTGCAACTCTAAGTATCCATTACACAGCCTGGCCGGCCGGGCGGTCAGTCTGCACGCCCCCCCCCCCAGAGATTTCAGATGGATACCCAGCAGCTGTGAGATGCTGGGGAGCCGGGCATGTGACTGTGCAATTGAATGTGAAACAGCTGATTTAGTAAATTACAGATTATAGCAGCACACTTGACCGGTAATTTTGCTGACTGATCCATTCCAGCATTCAGCTACGGCCTTGGCGTCTTTCAAAACGCACACCTGTGAAAATCGTAAATGGCCACTGGATATTTCAGAAACACACCTTTCAAAAAGCAATTTTTCTTCAGCATTCGCTTTTGGCTGCTGAGGAAGTTCACTTACAGGCTGTTATTTCCCCGCAGAATCTCAGCATTGAGCAGGAACGAGTCCGACCCAGACGCCCTAATAGAGGACTGTGTGTTTAATGCTGGTGCTGTAACACTTGTGTGCTGCGGTCTGTGCTTCCGAGTCAGCCAGGAGGAGCGGGCAGTGCAGGCGCTCATGCTCTGGGGCACGCTATGCCCGACTGCGCCCACATCATGGCGTGCCAACAGGAGCCGCTGCCAGCCAGAAGATTGTGGAACACACACATTTGTATTTATGAGCTTTCACCGGGCGAGCCCCCGCCAGCACATGCCGTCCACAGCGGCTCCCAATGACGCACAGGTGCTGGGAGGGGGGAGGGGGGGTCGTATTTCAGACTGGCATACAAGCCCCAGCGACTGCGTGCCGCGCGTCGACCTGCTTCAACAGGCGTAATGCCGTCTCATTTTTAATTTCCCCCTGCTACTAATTACCTCTGGAGCAAACGGTAGCTCCCTGTTTCCCTGGTGTCCGCCTCTATGTTTCCATGGCAACCAGCGCGCGCACACAAACACACACACACACACACACGTGGGGAGCTGGCAGGCAGGCGGCGTGCTCTGAGAAAGGCGGGTCTGCCACGATATGCCGTGAGGCTCCCTGAGCCCGGCCTGCTCCCCGAGTTCGGTGCTGGCAGCTATTTTCTAGCTGTGGCAAAACATTGCTTTAAGTGTGGTAAGGGCTTTCCCGGGGAGCCCATCGAGTCTGGGCTGTGACAGCTTCTCACTCGATAAGTCACTACATCTGCCGCTTTCCCGTCTGTGTGCGGGAAGGGGCTGGCTTTCAATTACATTCAACCTGGGACTGTATCAGCACAATAAAGAGCTGCACTGGCTCTCCTGCTGGTGAGGACAGCAGCTGCAATGAAGAGGCTTTACACAAGCAGGACTTGCATCTACTACCTAAGTGAGTAACCTCCAGACAGGCTGGCAGACAGGGAAGCAGGGGATGCTGGCAAAATGATTAAATATATAATAATAAATAAATGCACATATAAACCATGCCTGAAGCATCACTGCACTGCAGCTACTGAGGAAATCCCTTACGTATCACTGATCCCTGCTCTTTGTCTGCCATATAGTCCAAACAGATGCCCTCTGGCCTGGCCCTCAAACACACACCCACAAACCACAATGTTCCCTGTGATCCGTCCACACAGGAACACGTCTACAGCTGCTAAGGTCATTTAAACCCCAGCAATTTTACTGGCATAATGGGACAATGCTAACACTACAGGTGTGTGGGTTTTTCAACCCTAGAGGGGGGTCATACTTATTGCCAAATTGCTAGGCCTTGTTCCAGGAGACGTGTACTTACAATCACAAAAGGGGACTTCAAGCATGGCATACGTGATGTTTAGTGATTCAGATTAACCTGTGCATTGTTACCCAGTCAGTTTCCAAGCACAACAGTTCCACCTAGTGACCAGATGTTCATAAAATCCTACAGACATCTCCGCAGATGGATGAGTCACCCGAGCACACACAAGTGATGCCTGCCAGGTAGTCACGGTGAAAGTGAGCCAGTTGGCTGGAATTAATACAGGATATGAGTCAAACAGAGAGCACATGCCATCTATGTAAACTGTATACACAAGATCTTGGGACTCAAGACACAAGCACAAATTAAGTGACTCTAAATATCCTAATCTGATAAAAAAACACAAGCTAATTATTCATCTATTTATTTAACACACATGATTTGACTGTAGTACAGTTTGTTAACAGGAAGGGCACATTCATCCTCCACCTGAAAGGCCTACATGATGATCTGGCCCTTAGCCATCTAACTGTGGCCAGCTGACACATGACACATCTACGGGCTAAACTGAATGAATGAATCTGAGATTGATGTCTCAGAAAAAGCTGAGGACCTGGCTACAATGCAGAGGAGAATAACCCACATGCTGTAACAGATGAGCCTGAATATATATTATATAGTGCATTGTTGATTAAGGGCTGACATCATGATACGCAGAGAGTCAATGTAGACATTAAATTGCATGAGGGTCACATCTAAATTTGCCCACTAGTTTCTCTCTAAGATTTCATAAACTTGTTTCCCTGTAAACAGATAAATGAAACATATGCCCACAACTAGCAGAGCAAGGTAACCGCACCTTCCAAAGAGCTAATTCTGCATACCACTAACTAGGATCTCATGTTTCTTGTAAATAATTCAAAAGACTTAATAATTGAGATATTTAACTTTTTCTTATAAACCCCTAAAATGTATACAAACGTAATATTACTGTTTCATGCTTTCTGAATATTGTCCACATTTTCCAGCTGCATGTGTCCCCGGAAGGCGGCTGGGTGGCACATAGGGTAGGGTGCCCAGGGCCCTTGCTGCTTTTGGGTGCCGTGCTGACAGGATAATGCATCAGAGGAGTGCACGCCCCATACCCTTAATGCTTCCTGGCAGGGGAACTAGGTCCTTCTAGCCAAAAATAGCTCATTTACAGATGCATCTATGAATCAATTACCCAGTGAACTCAGAATGCCGTTTCTTTTTTTTGGTGTCAACATATTGTGTGAAAAAAGAGAGCGTGTGGCTCTCTCACCTATCACATATACACTCATTTAGGGGTGTGGTCCTGGTCAAGACAATCTCCTGAACTCCAAACTGAATGTCAGAACGGGAAAGAAAGGCGATTTAAGCAATTTTGAGCGTGGCATGGTTGTTGGTGCCAGA
>JAODKM010000025.1:2666153-2684302 GCA_026780845.1 Petrocephalus sullivani
TCCACCCATCCACCCACCCATCCATCCCTCTCTCTGTCTTCCATACCCACACGAATGACAAATCAAATATGAGAACAAAGGAAGATCAGACAGAATTTACGGAGTTCAGCTATGATTAAGATGATGTCTTCTCTGCAGATTAACAAATTATGCTTTAATTAAAAGCGAACAAGCTGCAATAAACAAAATAAATTTTACAATCAGCATTTTAATGCTTATGTTTAGAATGGGTCATGAAACACTGATGAGCTAATAAACTTGGTAAAAATTTAAACAATATACACTAATAGAGAAAACTGGGCCCGTGCAAATAGAACTGCATTTTAAAAGCATGATTAGCATAATAGAGTGGCGGCCCCATTAAATCAGCTTTCAGAGATACTTGTAGGAATCTGCCTCCGCGCAGCAGAATTTCATTTTACATTTATAACTGCAGACAAGTGAGCGACCTTTATGAATTAGGATGCCTAATTCTCTCAGACTTGGCGCGCTACAAAAATTGAGATTTTACTTACAGCAGAAATACTGTGTGAGGTGACAAACTATCAAAAATACAGAAAGGAGAAGTGGAAAAAAGAACAGCCCCCCGCCACAGCCCCCCAGGAACAGGGTGAAGCTTGACTGCTTCAGCATTGCCACCCATCCATCTTTTAACCACTTATCCCGGGCAGGGCTGCAGAGGCCTCCTGGAGCCTGTCCTAGGCAGCACAGGGCATAAGGCTGGGGTACATCCCAGACAGGATGTCAGCACAGTCGTCCCTCGGTATCTGCGGGGGATTGTATCCAGGACCTCCCAGCAGAATCCACTGGTGCTCAAGGCCCTTATATAAAATAGCACTGTATTTGCATACAACCTACACACATCCTCCCGTTCACGTTAAATCATTCCAGATGACTTAAAATACCTAATACAAAGTAAATCCTATGGAAATAGTTATACCGTATTATTTAAGGAATAATGACAATAAAATTAAATATTTACAGTTCAGTAGAGACAACCATCAAATGCAGTGAAGTGCTCAGCGAATGGCAAATTGTAATTTTACTTTTCGCAACTTTCTGGATACTTTTTTTCTCTCAATATTTTCAATCTGTGGTTGGTTAAATCCGCGGATGCAGAACCCATGAATACAGAGGGCTGACTGCATATAAAGTGGCACACTTTAGCATTTAAAACAGGTATTTTGCCTTGAGAAATCTTTCCATTAAAGCATTTCAGTGAGTGTGTCTGCAAAGTAATATTTTAATTTTTCCCATCACATGCAAACATACAAAGTTATGCATAAATGTACCTAAAGTAATTCAGGCAGTGAGCTGTCAGGTGGTGTGTTCTGATAGAGCCCCCTGCTTGCAGACCTGTGGACAAAACCCCAGGGGATTCCTGGGTCATGAAGCAGCATCTACATTGCCTGACAGTTACAGTAAGAGCCAGTACCGGGCCATGACAGACAGGGTAATTGCCAGGATGACACTGACAGACAGCTTGTTTTTACATTTTACACTGTGCACGTTCCCAATCCCACCAGTAGATATTTCCACACTCTCTGAGTCTGGTGTTAAATAAAGAAGATTCTAATCTCTGTAGGGCAGTTTTAATATTCCTATTCCAGCAGGAAATAACTGAGTGATGGTGTCTTTTGGCTGGTTTGGTCTGTCATGGAGCTATGACTAAAACAATTGCTATTTAAAATGCCTGTTATAATTAAGTCCGATTTCTGGCTATCACGTGAAGACCTTTCTTATTACTGTAGCTGCCAATGACCTACTTGTCGGGATACTCCAAATCCGTGACATTTAATGCTTGTGTCCTTTATTTGTCTAATACAGCAGCCTAGGCAGCCCTAACCTGCCAAGCTTACACACGGCAATCTAATGAAATTGCAGGCAGAACTTCCTTCGCAAACGCTACACCTCGAGAATAGGTAGTGGCTGTTTCCCAGTCACATCCCTGGCAATCAGAATAATTCCCCACTCCTTGTGAAAGGTGCAGCATGTTTTCAAGCTTGTGACACAATGAACTCAACCACTCTATTCAAACATGGACTCCACATTCACTTCCATGTATCAATTGTGGTCACAAACTGCTATTTTCGGACGGATTTTAGCCCTGCATTGAATGTTGCCCCCGCATCTCTAAACAACTTCTGCACTGTGTCCTCCAATATGGTAATGATGTGACCAGTAGTTAACTGGATAAACAAAATTGAGGGTTTAACAGCGAAAGAGCCACACTACATAGCAAGCAGGTTGGAGCCTGCAGTGCATTTCAATGCTTCTGCTGGCCTGTTTTGGAAGAGTTTTTTTCTGATGGGAGAATTGAGATTCAGAGTGCTGCAATGCCCATCTATGCATCTTCACAGTTTCACAAAAGCAAACAGCCAAATGTGGGCTGCCAAGAATCAAGTCTTTTGACCACCTGTTTGACCAATCAATGTATGAGGCATTATGCAGTATTACAAAAATAGACTAATTTCTTTGCTTTGCTGTTTTTAGCACACTGCCATTTACAAGCAGCTAAGGTTCTCACCTAAAGCAGGGTTACTAATGTTTTAAATGTACAGCAACAAACATTTTACATACCATCTTAAAAAAAAATCAATTTATAAAATCAACTACTCCATTGTTTTTGCCATTCGAAAAAACAGACTATGAAAAATAATATTGAGTGACAGGCCAAATCTGCAGCTCCTAGGGATGCTTCTCTAGAACAGCAGAAGAAAATATCTGCAGCATATAAATATAATTTTGGCAGGATTTATTTTCCAAGATGGGCTCACAGGTGGACATCCGGACACATTCTCTAGATTTAATTGGCTGTCTTACTTTGTGTCGAAATGAAAACATTTTCACCAAGAGAATCCGGCCTGACGGTGCCCACTTACACTCAATAAAACATCAGACGGCCTCCATTCGGTCATAAGGCATCGGAAAGCGCCTTTGATTCTCCACATTTCCCCCAAGGCGACTCAAAAACAGTCTAGGGCTTGACACACCACAGTTAAGACTTTTCTGTTATGTCATATATGGATATATACAGCATTTGCGTTCTGGTTTGACTGCATAAATTTGCAATTGTCTGAATACTTTAAGAGATTTGTAACTAAACATCTAGATGTGTCACTGAGCAATCTTTGTCAAGAATCAAATTTTCCCATGGAATTTAAGTTAGAACTTTATGAAAGCCATTTATAGAAACACAAGAGCAGCTTGGTTTATTTTGCTCAGATGATGGCAGGGATTGATAAATGTGAATTCTACCTCACACATGTTTCCTAAAGCCTCTGCATCAAAGAAACTTCGTCATTGTTAGGGAGACCTTTTCAAACCCCCAAAGATCCTTCTGTAACCGTAAAACAAGGCGACAGGAACTGAGGGTGCTACTTCTGTCCCAGACTAATGAACAATGGCCGGCTGCCAAGATAGACTATAATTCATAGGATAGAATAGATCCGAGGACATAAATGATATGCATATGGCAGAGGAGCAGCAAACTCTCGGCCTTTCTTCCCGTTAAAGACTGCATTGCCGAATACCAGTGCACTCTGTGCTTAATTTCCCCGGGGAATCGGTTTATGACTCAGTTCTAAAAATACCCAGCCGACAACCACAAGAGGATCCAGGCACTTCAAAGAGTACTGCTCCATGACCAGAGGCGCGTGCTACATGATCAACACGCTTCCATTCGCCACGGGAGCATGCTAATTACAAGAGGAGCAATCAGTACTTTCTAGATAACATACCGATTGTGCACCTATTGATTTTTCACTGAGGAAGGAGAGCAGTGTCAAAGAGATTTCAACAAAAAAAAAAAAAACCTTTTGCTAACTTGTTTTGCAATCTAATTAAATACAAGATAGATTGTTTTTAAATTTAATTTACATAAAGTTTGTTGGGTTATGCAAAAAAAAAGTAACAAAGTTGCATTTTCCTGTGTGAATTTCTCAGCATTACCAGTGTATTAGTCTTCAGACTGCAGTGCTCATTCTTGGGTAATTCTTCACACTGACAAGCTGCAGATTTCCCAAGTGAACCCTTTTAAGCTCAGTTCTTAGCTACACACAGCATTTCACTACTACTGTGAGCAAGTATATTTTTTTTGCATTAATACTATTCACTATTTTTAGCAATTGTATAGTATTTACAAGTTTAACTGCGTTCTCCTGTTGCTAGTAGTAGTTTACTTGGCTAATATCATGTAGCAAACTTAGGTACTGAGAACTATGTAATACCTCTTCTAAGGCACCTGTTGTAAATAACTCCTTTTGTACAGTAGGTGGTGAAGTAGCAAAAGTATTTAAAGGCAATGATGGCCAACTGAAGTCACATAAAGGGTCTTTTTTGCTGCCACATCATTTAATAAGGCAAAGGTCAGCTATGAAATGAAATACATATGCAGCAAAGATATCTGCTATGTTAACAACCTATCAGACCTCAAGCACTCGCAGCCTCCATACCAGGACATGGCAGAACAACCTTCCCAATGCCCATGCTGAGGACCGTGACTAAGATACTGACAACCATCCAACTCTCCTCAAATGCAGATACCTGAGCGGAATACCTACATACCTACCTACCCACCACAGGCCTACCCTGACACCACTAACCCTTCTCCTGCTTCTCCAGCATAACCTCAGTGGGCAAAAAATGTTTCCAAATCTGGTGATAAGGCAATGATTTAATTTCTATACTATTTACAATGATAAATGACTCATCAAAATAAATGAATTTTTAGGTTCTTTAGGCACCAGAATGCAGTTTATCGTTTATATTTTACATTAGATATTCTCTTTTTCAGATAAAAGTGATTTCTGCCAAGTTTTTTCACTAGGAAACTAATCATAAATCTAATTCTGTTCTTCATATTATTATGCAGCGATAACAGGATTCGTTAATATAATCTGCACATTCTCTTGGCATAATCTATCCAATTGATTTAGACAACAAAAGGCCAAAGTTCCTCCAATCCCCAATCAAAATTACCACTAGCAAGAACCTTTGCCCCCCCTATTCAGAAAGTAGACATCTGCAGGTTTAATAGAACATTTTTAATTACTGGGATTGGGTTCTCCAGCTCTGGTTACTTTTTACTTGGCCAGCAGTAAAATTCAAATTATTGCTTTTTTGAGTAGCATTAAAAGTGACAGGTCACATTTTCTGTTTTAAACGTTATATTACCACAGAGAGCAGCATTTGGAGCACAACAGAACTGCAACAAGATCTGATGCTTTTCTTTTAAAGACACTGCCTGACTTTGGACTGTGGAGACAGTGTTGGAGGAGAACATCTCGTTCAAATGAATCTGAATCTGACTGGTGTCTCTTAATTGCACATAAATCAGGGAGAGTTCCTGTTTACTGTCATCTAGCCTGTTTAGGCTTCCAAAAGTGATATATGTACATGCACATATAAACCAAACAAAACATTTATCAATCTGGACTGATACCCATACCAATGCAAGTAAAGTATTTGTAAAAAGCCAGCTTTCAAATCTACTGAAAAGTATGGCTTTTGCAAAGGTGAGGACTTTCGGATTGCAACCACACATTCAGTAGCCAGTTTGTTAGGTACACCAATTCTATACCACAGTCTCTGCTCTGCCAAAACAGTGAATCCCGTGGCTGCAACTGAACACATCACGTATTGCACACAGCACACTGCAGTTCCCATAATGCTACAGCAATACGGCTGGCCTAGTCAAATGGCACTGAACATGTTGAGATTGCTGCTGCGACGTGGTGGTTTCAGAATCACAGAAAAAGACATTCTCCTGAGATTTTCACTCGCTACAGGGTCTGCGGTTTACACAGCATGGGGTGATGAACAAAAAAACAAGTCAGCAGTAGATTTGCTGCTGAAAACACCTTGTTAATGCGAGAGGTCAGACGACAATGGGCAGACTAGCAGGAAGGTAACACAAAGGCCACAAGTGCAATAACAACAACTCAGCAGTGAGCAGAAAGTCGTCAGTCTGCAGAACACACAACTGAGCAAGCAATAAGACATTACTGCTGTACACAATTTGGACACTCTATTTGCTATTTGGTCCACGCTAACTGTTGAACAGAACTTGGCTATTGCAATCATGTTTGCTTTTGCTATTTATAGTGATACTATTTAAGTTTAAAAATACTTAAGAAACTGTAATCAAGAAAAGCAACTGTCATCCAAATTACGACTCTCATCACATATACAAACCACTCAATTTCAAACTCATTCCACATTTAAATGTGGAAATAAGCACCTTTCGTATGGCAATGTTGCCATTAATTAAATTAATTAATTAAAATCTCTGTTTCAGCTGAATCATTCCAACTCCTGAGTGAATCACTCACAGCTAACACACTACTGAAATGCACTGCCAGTCAAAACTGGTCTGGAGTGTCACTGAGAAGGGTGATGCAGTAGGTGACACCCTGTTCGAATGCTCAGGGAGGATCTTCACTTGCTAGCCTGATATTTAAAAGGGTTTTCTTTCATGCACCCAGTCAGATGATGCATTCCACTGAATGAAGGTCAGGTAAGCAGTGAAATGGCACTATGCCATTTCTAAACCTTCATGGAAAATGTTGCTAGTTTTCATTAGGATAAAAGCACTGTAATACCTGCTTAGCACTAGTGTCTTTTTGCAAAACAAAATGCCTTCAATTTCAGTCACACATTATTCATTATCTGAAGGAATTAATTCTGAGTTGAAACTAAGTTAACTTTGCTTTAAATACAATATATTAAACGCAGGATTTTGTGGGACCAAGGTAAAACTACAATAACTGAAATATCGGTATTTGACAATAAAACTGTTAGCAATGTAATGTTAAGAATACTAGTTGCGCAGTAGCAGGGTTTCATTTAAGCATTCTTTATACAGTATCATCCTTGTACTTATTCCTTCCACAAAATGCTCTGCGATATGTTGACTGGAGCACCAGCCTCATACACAGAACTAAGATGAGCAAGCCTGGTGCACTGCAGCCATCAGATGCCAATTACATTCTATACAACAGCTCCAACTGTCTCCATCCTGGCAGCATCGATGACGAGAGCGAGGAGAAGCCTGCTCCTGAACCCCGGTGGCACTCCATCTGCAGAACGTGCACCGATGTCATGGAAATTTCCAAACATCTTTTGGCAGGCAAATTCCCCAAATCAAGAAAAAGATTTTTTTTTTTTTTTAAAACAGTCACAGTACATTTTCTTTCGGATTTCCTTTCACATACTCACTATATAGTGCTGATACTGAAAATCATTGACAGAGATAATGAATACATCTTTCTATTGAAGCTAAACAGCTTAGATATTTCTCATACATTTTTATCCTTTTATAACATGAATCACGGAATGGCACTTAGATAGACGGCTCAATGTGATGTGACTGACATAAAACCAACCTTGAAGAGAGACGGCATCTTCAGTCCTTAGTAATGTGACAGTCTTTGACCTTCCCAAGTGAAAAGGCAGCACGACGACGGCCTTTAAAAGTGAAAACGATGTTCTCTAAATAAATCTTCAAGCATTCAAATGTCAGAGGGAACCAAGAAAGCTGATGATCTGAAGAAAGCTGTTGCAAGGAGATTTGATACACGGACAAAGTTGCCAAGTCTTTACATAAATGAGGAGCATGTCTGTATCCCTGCGCTTAGGAATCAGAGGAGCACATTGTGCCTGATATTCCGATGTGCCATTTCCTCGTGGCATAGAATAGCTCATATTCTATCTATGTAGCTTTGTCTGTACCAAAATAATAATCCTACCGGTTCTTGTAAAATAATTAAAAAAGCTCTGTGGGAAGTTTGCCTGGTACTGTGATGTGCATACCAAGTCATGTTATGATGTACTGATTATGTGCTCAGAGACATCAAATGAGTTCTGACTGAACAATCAAATAATAGTTACCTTGAAGATGACTTTCCATATTTTACACTAAAAACCTGCCTCTCCCAAGAGATTAATTCTTGTACTGTGTCGTATGTAGTAAAACTTAATGTTTCTGCGGTATGTTTTTTTTTTTGCATCCTTCACCAGTAATCATATAACCTTTTAATCTCAAAGATTGTAAAACTCGTCTATATTTTGCCAGAGCTATTTGACAGCAACAGCATAAATAATTCAAATGTGTCCACCTACCCCCACCGAAATGCACAATAGATTCCAATCATTAATAATAGATGAGGCAAACTCTGCCTTACCTGAATGAAGCGGCGTTTGCTGCAAATTTAAATTAGGTTGAATATACTGGAGTAAATATAGACAGACACACCCTGATGGGCTCATTACAAAGCAAGACAAGCAGTTAAGAGCAACACACTTAAGATCTATGCTCTTAAGAGAAACGTAACAATAATGTGTCCCCCTGACCTCTAAGCCCACCTGTCTGTCTTTTTCACCCTCTCTTTGGCCACAGCCACAACCAAGGAGGGCAAAATAAAATAAAAGTTCCACATAAAAGTACAAAGGGGGACACATCAGTTTCCCTAAATCACGCTAAAACAAACGCAGAACATGTAACAAGCAGGAGTTAAAATGGATCATGGGAAATAATAGCACACAACTTTACCTAATAACACGCAAAGATCAGGGGTTAAACGGAGCATGGGAGTTATTAACTTAAGGTAAAAGCAATTACATTGCTCTATGACAACTGATTTAAAAATATTTTTAAACGCATCAAGAGAGGCTCAGGATCCCAGGTTCCAATCCCGAGTGTGCCTTGCGGCTCTGGGCAGGCTTGCGAAGCAGAAAGGGGGGGGCAGCTCCATGCACTTCTGCTCGATTGGCTGGCACCAGAAGGAGAATGGCCTTCAATGATCTACTATTATAGCTACAGGACCCAATATGTCAGCAAGCTCGATATATACTGTGGCAATTTATCCAGTAAAGCTTTTGCAATAAAAATTAGCATATGGCTTTTTCTCCGTAGACATAATGAAGTCCATTGAAAAATTTCATATAATTTACAATGATGTGCACAGGCAATTGCACCAGTTACAAACTGAAAGGCAGAATGATGTAATGCATCAATTTTTTTCAAAAGAGAAGACGATGCATGCATATAAATTATATCACCAAAGTCTATTGCTGATAGGGACTTTGGACTAATCTTTTTATTGCTGTAAAAGGAAAACATTTCTTTAAACAAAAATAATATATAATATAATATATAATAAATAAACTTTGGTGTGAGCCTTCTTAAGAAGCTACCACTATGGACACAAAAGGCCAACTGATCATCAACCACCTTTATCACACAGCAGATACCATCTGCTTATAGGAGATGGGATTCCTAAGCAAACACACCATCACTTTAGTCCTTTTCCTGAACCTGCTTTCGCCAGCTGCTTGCTCTCCATCCAACCATGCTGTGTCACTGGCTGTGTCATGCTGTGTCACTGGCTGTGTCATGCTGTGTCACTTCCACAGTGTTGCTGAAGTGCTTCCAAGCATCTCCCGGTTCTCCAGCCAAACTGCAGCTGCCTTTAAAAAGGCTCACATCAAATGTCTTTCTATATACTGTACATCAGACAACAGTTTGCTCAATTCCTCCTCTATTTCTGCCCAAGATCTTAGAACAGGAACTATATAATCTACGCTGTTTTCCCCTTAGACACAATAATCATTTTGGTCCTAATTAATCTGATTTGGTTTTTTTTTTTTAGAGCACTCACACTGACTGCTCTAAAAACACAGCCCTGCTTTCAAAGCTCTTCAAACTGTAAGAGCTTCTAGTCTAGAGAACGGTCACACTGATTGCTCTCACACTGACTGTTCTCTCACACTGACTGCTCTGTCACAGACTGCTATTTCACACTGACACACTGACTGCTCTCTCAAACTGATGCACTGACTGCTCACTCACACTGATTGTCCTCTCATACTGACGGCTCTCACACTGACACACTGACTGCTCTCTCACACTGATGGCTCTCTCACACTGATGGCTCTCTCACACTGACACACTGACTGCTCTCTCACACTGATGGCTCTCTCACACTGATGGCTCTCTCACACTGACACACTGACTGCTCTCTCACACTGACGGCTCTCTCACACTGACACACTGACTGCTCTCTCACACTGACTGCTCACTCACAGACACACTGACTGCTCTCTCACACTGACACACTGCTCTCTCACACTGACATACTGACTGCTCTCTCATACTGTCAGGTCCTTCCCTCAACACTTCAACGTATAAACCATGACAGCACAATCCTGTCTTTAGAACATATCTCACTGACCATTCAGACACACAGATGCTTTGTCTAAACCTCTGTGTTCTGAGAGAAATCCCCCAAGAATAAGTTCTTAGACTGATTTTTTCTTTACTCTCAATGTTAGAACACATGGCTTCCAGTCACTGGACATGGATATTCTTTTCTTTATTCCAACAACAAACTTCCCTGAGTAAAACCGTATGATATACAACCGAATCTCATCATGTCTGGTTGCATGTCACATGAACTAAAGCTCAAGATGTCTATGAATAAGTATCTACTTTCAGACATGCTGCAAAGCTTGACACATCCACCTCAGTTTAAAGTAAAGCCTTACAGAAGATCCACACTGTATCATTATCTTTTTTTGAGAGAAGCACCAGATCTTTTTTTTCTTCTTATAATTTTCATTCTCCTCCTGCTGGAGCATGAGCAAACAAAGATGCAAGATGAAGATGTGTAATTCAAGGAAGTCAGATAGTGGCAATCTTCCTATGATGACGCCCCAAGGGGGAAAAAACACAAACCCTTTAACAAGCTGTTTCTATAACAGAACATTACGATTTTCTTGAGGAAAAAATTACAAAAAGAGAGATGACTCTTTATTTCATATTTAGCTTTATTTTATTTAGTTTATTTCATATTTAGCCTGGAATGAAACTTTATAAAAATTGTGGACTTTTACAGAGAAGCATCAGCACATCCTTCCTACCTTTTCGCTGGCCCGTGGTCGGTCCTCAGTCCCCCCTCGCCTACGCAGCTTTGGCTGCATTCCGTCTCGGCTGCCGCACGTGTAGAAACTCAGGGGCTCTGTTTAGATACACTTCTACATATTTCTATAGCAGCTAGCTCACAATCTCTTTGCCTTCAGTCCTAACACCCTTATCAGAGCCCTATGACCCCCTGCCAGGAGCTGGATGTTTAATAGCTCCCACCACCTTCTTCACTCTCACCACTGCCCCCTACAGGGGCTTTAAATGTCTGTCGAAACTGCTAAATCACTTTTCAGAAGTTTCTCCCTAACTTTCCCAACTCATCTCCAAAAATATGGAGCACATAAGTTCTAAATAAAGATACTAAGTTGTGAGGAGGAATGAGGAGGAAACTGAGTACTGCAATAGACTGTGCATTTCTGATTCAGGAACAGCCATAATTTTTTGAAAATTACTGTTCACCACAGATGGGATGCTGGTCCATCACAGGGCACAGCCACACACAGCCAGCTGCATGCCTTCATCGGCGTATATCACGTGAAACAGGAGGGAGTGAAGATTGGTGTGTGGGGTTGGATATTGAGAGCTGGTTCCAAATTAGATGCGGTTATAAGTTTTTAAGAACTTGAAATTTGAAAATTGATTTGAATTACTGTTTCAGTTGTCGATTCCTATACGCACATTTTTAATCAACAATGTAACGGTTAAACACTGCGGGGAGAAAGTATGTGTGTGTGTGTGTGTATATATACAAACTGAAACAGAGACAGCTGCGTTTGGAGCGGTGCCGTAACCGGGAGGCATGGACTGATGACGAGTGGCGTTGTACCATGTTCAGTCATGAATCTCGGTTCTGCATTACTATGGATGACCGCCGTGTGCATGTATGGTGGCACAAAGCTTGGGGAGAGGACTAATCCTGCCAATGGCGTTACTCCTGGCATTAGGGTGTATGGAGCCATCGGGTATGACTCTGGTAGCGATTCGGGGGACCATGATGGCACAGCGGTGCATCAGTGACATCCTACGTCCGCATGTCTTACCCCTCCTGAGACAGCACCCTGGTACAGTTTTTCAACAAGACAACACTCGTCCACACACGACGTGTGTGTCTATTGACTGCCTGTATCATATTGACATCCTCCCTCGGCCATCCAGGTCCCCCAATCTTTCCCAAATTAAACGTGTGGGATCAGCTCAGACCTCAATTCAGACCCAGTGCCAATCTGCAGAATCTTGAGGGCCAGTTACAGCAGCTATGGGGCGACGTGCCACAGGAGAGGATACAATAGCTGTACGACATGTATCCAGGCCAGGGAGGGGGGTGCCACACCCTCCTGACATGTTTCATCACTTTGGCTTTATGTACCACCTGGCATTGAGCTGCATTATGGATGAAACCAAACTTATTTACCATTTGTCAATTATTAAAACTGGACCTGCATACCATCCAGTTTAGGCAGATTAAACAGAAACGTAAAGTATTGCTGACAGTAGTAGCAAACCAATTATTCATTCTTTATCTCGAGACATTCCGTTTTTGCTTTAACAAAATATGGAAATTACATAGCTACTTCAAGTTGATGTAAAACTCCGTAAAGAGAATAAACGCAGTGTTTTATGACTGAAATAGTCAATTTTCTTTGCATAAAATTTACAAAACGCTCAATAAGAACCGGACTGAGAAAGGGGCAAACTTACGGTTAGTTTCTTTGGGGATTTTCAGGTTGAGGAGAGGGACGTGAACAACCAGGCAAGGTCCTGGCTATCCAACTAATTAATTACGAATGTTTTATTGGCGCTGATTTGTTTGTCTTTCTTTTTTTTACCTGATATCTTTGGGCTGTAAAATTTTGTTGATATTTTGCTGGCACTGCCTTTTACTAGCTACCAGAGGTAAGTGTATCGGCAGGAGGAAAGCGACAACTGGCCCAAAATGCTTCAGATTCAATATCATTTCCCAGTCCAGAAATGCCACACTTAAATAGTTTTCTTCACACCAATAAATGATTTTTAAGACTTTTCCTCAGGTATTTCTCTCAAAAATTTCATTGAAATTGAGGTAAAGATTTCAGTGGGTAGACCAAAAATATTGGTCAATTTCACCCTCAAGGAGCCTACAGAAAACCATCAAACCAGGTACAGCTTGAAAAACAAAGTTTACTAGATTAATGGCAAAATCCCACAACCAATGGAGGAAACCTGGCATGGAAACAAAGGCGAGGCTTCTCCTCAGATATGGACGAACCCCAACAGCCGTATCTGAAAAACACGTTGAAGATAATGACTTGATTTTTTTTGTCTCTTTATCTGGTATCAAAATAACTCCAAATAAAACCCAAACTGAAATAGAACACTTTCAACATTCAGCTAATATATTTTAAAATATCTGTGCCAGTTCTCTAGAGAATTTACCCAGAACAAAATTGTACCAGTATCACGAAGCAGTTTGTAACAATGAAGATTGCACTGCTTCTCTACATAATGCCTAGCAACAGTTCAGGGTTAAGCTCCTTTCCATTTTCAATTAGTTGTAGGAATAAAATGATTACAATTATTTACAACATACCAGCATCATGCTGTATTGCATAAGTGGTTATTTAAGGTGGACTGATTTGCAAGATATTTAAATTATAATACATAATATGATATACAATATAATATGACAATTTTCCTCATTTACTGTACAAGAATAATATCATATAATTTCATCAGATGGGAGCAAGACTATTTCTTACAACAAGCATGTTCCTATGCATAACAATGACAACTATTCATTTTATTTAATCCATATGTTTACACATAATACTGGAACAGAGCATTAGCAGAGACACAGTCACGTTCATGGTTCCCGTGGCAACATGGCAAAAATTTTGTGACGTGCATGAAGCTAGCAGATTAATTTTTTTGTCCCTGTGCCATTTTGCTTTCAATATAGCTTGTTCATTAGCACTCGGCTAGGCTTACCATGATCACAGCTCAGCAAAAACACAGTGCTATAACAACTGAATACAGTAAGTTATCGCTTAGCAGGGGGTGCACAAAATTACTGCAGTTATTTGCAGATCTGTCTTTATGGTAAACACAATCAATACACTCCGAGGAGACTGATGATGAACACCTCAAATGCTAACGGCTAAATCATAGTCTTGATAAAGAATGGCTTAGGGTCCCCCCTGAGGCCCAATACGGTTTGCAGAAAGCGAGTTCAAATGCTGGTTGAACATGGCCGCCTGTGACCCAGATAATAAGCAGTACAGCAGATGATGGCTGCCCAGTCAGTCTAGTTTATACACTTAGGGAGCTCGGCTGAAGTAGAATAATGAAATGACACAATGATGCATAAGCGGGGATTTGCTGAGAATACATGGCGCCCTCACATTGGGTTTATGTCTGGCAGTTTTAACTGTCGATAGAACATTATGCAGATTGTAACATGTTTTGCAAGCTTAAATGGAGTATCTCCAACAAAAATGTATGATTGTTACATCGGAGTCACACACAAGTTCAAATATAAGTTCAAAATACTATGTTCAAACATAAGCTTCTGAGATTTTCAGCATATTATTACTGTAACATACCAATTGTTAATAAAATAAAAAAAATGAAAGAATGTTCTCATTTTGATTGTCATCACAGAAAAAGTTGTTCATTTCGAGTTACAGTACCTTCCTATCATTCACAGAAAAGTCACTGAAAATATAGAGGCCAAATACAGAAACATTAAATCACATTATTAAGAAATGAAATTTAAATAGTCACATGAATGCAAGACCATTCTTGTGTGATTATAATCAAGTGAATCACAGATTAGATCTTTGTGAAGCCGTAATAGAATAAAATTGAGTATTTAATAAGCACTTAACAGCTTTTCTGCCCACATGAATCCATTTCAGCCCTTAAAACTGGCAGAGCTCTACAGTGCAAAATAATGATAGGCTGAATTACATTGTAATTTTTAGCACCTTGAGCTGTCAAACAGAACCTGTGCAATTTGACTGCAGGCAACTAAGGCAGAAGAAGATCCATCAGTTATACAATTTTCAATTCAGCTTGGAGTTCTAACTGGAGTAGGATTCTCCTCACACAGACACATGTACACATAGACACACACACACTGAGTCAGTAAGACTACAATATCCTTTCTAGGACCCATAAGAGGAACTAAATCAAATTTCACTGCAGCAAACACTCCTTTGCTACAGTTCTAATATCAGAACAATAGTGGTTCTGAGAAAAGTCAACAAGACTATGTAGATTAAGATAAATAAAATGCTACCTATTGGTTCATGGTTCTAGGAGACTGGCAGGAACGCTGCTGAATGACTCCTGGCAAAGGAGAAACTGCAGTCCAAGGGCATAAATCAGCAACCAGCACTGGATTCCCCAGTCCCTCGCTGCTCCTCCTCCAAAAGCGATCTGGCACTGGAAAGCCCACATTGGGACGGCTTAGCAGTCACTCCCTCTGCCTCTAACCCTTCCGGCTACAATAAGCTGTCACTCTGAACCCAGCTGCACCACAGACAGACACCAGAAACACCATTTGTTTCATTCATTCATTTTTTTGCAGAGAGAACAAAAGCTGACCTTAATGGGACAGTATAGTACTCAATGTGTATAAAGCACAAACAAGTCACAGTGAAGAGCCTCAGTGCTTGTGACTGTGGGCCACATGCCTTAGGGATGCTGGTGTAACACGGTTCCAGGAATCTGCCTGCCAGATGATTAATCTGGCTGACCGCCAGACCGCCCCTCTAGGCAGGTTCATTATGCACCTAATTTAAAAATTCAGGCCGTCTTCCTGCTAATTTACTGCAAGATAAATCCTACCAGTGTGCATCTTTCCCCTGAGACAGACAGCCAAACTATGCCAGACATGGTCCATATCACGTACTTCCACGTGATCGACATATTAAATAAAAACTGCTCAACAACAACCTGCTGAAAAGAATTCCATGATGTTCAAGATGAGTAAATTATTAAAGATAGTTATTTATTTAGCTGACACTTATTTTAAGCAACATAAAACTGAGAAAGCCAGATTAGCTAGTCCCAGGAGCAATTTGGGGTTAAAGGCCTCACTCATGGGCCCAGTGATAAAATCACTCTGCTGACCATGGGATTTGAACCCACAGAGCCAGACACCACCCCATATGAACACATGCTGTTCGGTATTCAGGCATAAACAAGAGTAACTACAGCTCTGTTTACACTGTTCCAGCATATTGTAAGATTTAAGAGGTATATGAGGAAAAGTTTAAACAGCTTCTGTTTGCTTGTGGAGTTGAGAGCAAAATGCAGTGGGGTTTGACATGCCTGAACGCATTCAGGAGTGGTACTGGAACTGCCAATAGGAAAATCTGATTACAAATTCTGGGTTTTGAAGAACTCTTGTACGTCCTTTTTGTACAGCCATAGCTGTAGAAATATCTGGCACTTGTTTCTGGTTAATCACTGGAAGCTTCCAGCAACCCTGGGACCCAAAAGTAGGCTTCTGCCAGCTGTATGCTATTTATGTATAATCTACCTGACTTGGATGTTGCTTTGGACAAAAGCATTAGCAAAATAAATACACATAAAATTCAATTTAAAAATTACTGGAGCTGTGTGAAGAATGAAATGAAATCACAATAGCATTATACTGATGTCCTGAGACATCAGTATAACACATCTCACTAATATACCTTTATAAAGGTACACAGCTGATAGGGCTTCAGTGCGAGTTCAAATGAGCAGTAGAAGCTTCCTCCCCATTCTGATTAGCCACAAGCAGCATAGGATACAGTTTCCTTCACCCATGCAGCTTCCAGCGGAGGGCTGGTCCACATGCAGGGGAAAAACTCAGGCCAAATCGGGCAGCCTCATTAGTGCTTAAAGGAAGGACATGGTCCTCTAACCAATTAGTATCAGAACAGAAGAGGAGCAGCAGAGGAATCCAGCACAAGGAAACAGACCTTCACAAGAGTGTCTGTCAAGCTTGCCTGCTTGAGTTCTTCAAATGCAGTATGTCCTTCTGAAGTACATGACGTACCTGAGGTACTGAAGAGTCTACATTCAGTTCTATGATGTGTGGTGATTATTAAAAGTCTTGTTTTGTGAACAAATGAATACCCAGGACTATGAAGTTCCTCTGCAGCATGCCCAACTTATGATGAATTGTAAAAATGTATGCGATTTGATTGGGAAAACGGCTTTTCTGTTAAGAGTGTCAGAAAGGTCCAAGGGTTACACACCAAGGCGGATTAGACTGCTCAGTTAAAAACAATTACAGATAAAAATAGGAGCTTGACGCAAGAAAGCTAGCATGATGCAAGTAAGTAAGCTCACTGGATATTAGGGACGATTCGATACGATTCACAATTCTGAGTTCATGATGCGGTTTTCAAACATTTCACACATGAAATTAAATTAAATATTTTTTTAAACAAATCCCACATCAAAATAACTCAATGAAAAATTCTTTAAATAAACAAACTAATGCTTGCATGTGCAGTTTCGAATTTACATGTTTTTTTTAAGGAAAATTAACGTCAACATTCTCAGGCAGAAGCTGAGATCCCTATAAGTACGCAATATCCCCTGCAGTCGAAAAAACCCTAGGGACAGAGGTGGCTGGTGTGGTGAGGCATGCCTTAGCTAGAAGAGAAAGCAGTAGGAACATCTTAGCACTCTCCTTCCAGGGAAATAGACGTTTCTATATAGATGTCTATTTCATTACAGATAGGGTGATAATCAATGTCATCCCTTACACTTTGAGGGGCAGGATTTGTAAACTACCATTTCAATTAAAAGAATCTGGATTTCACTTAAGCGCTGCATTCTTGCTGTGTGCTGAATGGTCAGTCTCCTATAATGATGCACATATCACTAATGCTAATGTGAAACAGCTGGATGAGTCTTTCAATAAAAGAAACAAACCAATCAGAGCACAAAGTGTCCAGGATGACATGGATTATCTGGTCACCCTATATACAGTGGAGGAAATAATTATTTCACCCCTCACTGATTTTGTAAGTTTGTTCATTGACAAAGAAATGAAAAGTCTCAGAACAGTATCATTTTAATGGCAGGTTTATTTTAAAAGTGACAGATAGCACATCAAAGGGAAAATTGAAAAAATAACTTTAAATAAAAGATAGAAACTGATTTGAATTTCATTGAGTGAAATAAGTATTTGAACCCTCTAACAAAAAAAGACTTAATACTTAGTGGCAAAACCCTTGTTTGC
>JAODKM010000025.1:2694225-2706611 GCA_026780845.1 Petrocephalus sullivani
CAGTTAATATTTTGTAGTTTTAGACGTTGTGGTTTGGTTGTGTTGGTTGTTGTGGGTGGTGGGGGGGGGGGGGGGGTGGGGGGGGGGGGGGGGGGGGGGGGGGGGGGCGGTTACCACACTGTGAGGACCTCACATCCCCACAATCTGGCAAAATCTGTTACTTTTTGGCTTATAGGGACATTTTTTTCAGGTGCCCACAAAATGTCCCCTAAGTGCGGTAAAACCTGAAATGTCCCTACTTTTGAGGGCATCTTTTCACGTCACGATTTGGATATAAAAATCCGTGAATGCAATCAAAAAATGAAAAATGGCAAAAGTCTTGCATTTGGGTTGCTTAGCTATGGTTAAGGTTATGGCTGGGTTGGGGTTAAGGGTGTCATGATTGGGATTAGGGTTTTTCCCATAGAACTGACCAACTTTACAGGAAAGAGAAAAATCTGGACAGAACACAAGAAAATGAGTGGAATCAGTGCAAACTCAGGCCCTTGAGGATGACAGTGAGCAGAGGACCCGCTGCTGACTGCTGCATACGAATGTGCCTTTGCGGCTCTACCCTGCAGGTCTCCATGCCAAAACGGCGGCACGTGCACCGACGACGACGGACAGGCAGCACACTCCTCCTGCCTGTGCCCACCAGGCTTCGCTGGGAACTTCTGTGAGATCGATGTGGATGACTGCGAGCCCAACCCCTGCGCCAACGGGGGCACCTGCACCGACCACGGAGCCGGCTACACCTGCACCTGCACCAAAAGCTTTACGGGGCCCACGTGTAACCACACATTACTCACCTGCTTTGATGGTCCTTGCGCCAATGGGGGCACGTGTCTCAGTCTCCCTTCCGGGGGCTTCCACTGCCGCTGCCGGCCCGGCTTCTTTGGGCCAAGCTGCTCCCAGCACAAGACGAAGACGGCCCGGCTGTCCGACAGCAGCGGCAGCAGTCGGCACGTACCACAGCACTACAGTCTGCCCTCGCACGAGTTCCACCAGCTGACACACCCTTCCGAGAGGGAGCTGCTCAGGATCACCATGAAGGAGACGGCTCGGGCACGCAGTCCACTAGTCACCCGCAGTCAGGTCATCTGCTTCATCGTGCTGGGCCTGCTCACCTGTCTGGTGGTCCTGGGCACCACCGGCATTATCTTCTTTAACCGCTGCGAGTCCTGGATGGCCAATGCCAAGTACAGCCAGTTGGTCCGCCAGCAGCGGGATTATTTGCTCAAATCAAAGGATGGCGAGGACCGCACCGTCAACATCATCCTGCCCGAGAAAATCAAGCTAACCAACTATGGGAACCACTACACTGCCATATGATCGTGCCATGGGACTGGCGCCCTCTGGTGGATGGACCCAGTGGGTAACCATCCGCTGAACTGAAGGGTATTCTTGAGAATGGCATTTAAAAGTGCTCTCAGCTCAAAACACTTGATAACGTAATGGAAATATTGCTTTATTTGTCAGGCACATTTCCAGAAGCCTCCTTCTCCAAAACCATAAACTGATAAAAAAAAATTGAGATAAAACAAACGGAAGAGGCTGCTTTATGGCCTCTGTTTAACATTTTAAAATCATCTTATTTAATTTAGGCGTCTATTCACTTGTGTTTGGCTTTCTACACGTACATCTCCTACAACGGCTAATCAGACTTTCCCAACTATAACACGACAACAATTTCTAAAAGTGTTTCACTGATGTCTGACATGATGAGAGTGGAGGCCGGCCAGCTGCATTCTCTAAAATCCTAACGAGGTCAGAAACCAAGACCTGCAAAATGATGCTGTCGTCTTGTACCATAAGGAAGACAGGCCGTAACATTCATGCCCTCAACTGCAGTCTGATTTCTCTTAAACCGCTTCACAGGTGAAAGTGATTTATTTTGCTAGGTGAGCCTGTATCTGTCCTCCATGCAGGTATCCTGATGTTATGGACCGCTCCAGTACTAATTGCCATTTTTTTTTATTATTATTCTGTCCAAAGTGCATTATAAGATGCTTGCATGATATCAATATACAGCATAATACTGATCTTACATGAGTTTTAAGGTGTTGTATTAGGGTGGACAATGGTGTTTTTTTTATAGTGGTTGGTTTTACATTACCCATCTAACAGTGTGTAATTATCCTGGTCTTTTTTTGTGAAATTAGTTCTTCTCTTCTTTGTACTTGTAGAATATTTAAACACTTAGATTATATTTTTACTAAGTAAAATAAAGAAGGTCAGTGTTTCTGAACTCAACAAAAACATGTGTTTGACAAACTGTGGAAAAATGCCAACCTTTGCATACTATGTAGTCTAGTTTAGTGACCTGCTATTCATATCATAACTTTTAAAGCCAAAACATAATTTTAAGTCAAATCTGCTTTTGAGCCCCACGAGGAAACATGCATAAAGCATTTAAACACCACATTGTTATTGTGTTTTCATTTACGCAAGTAGGAGTTTTTAAAATGAAAAGCTGAGTTCAGCTTTGTGCTCAAGGTCACGATTTACAGTCTATAACTTGCAATAAACCCAACAATAATAATTCACAAGCCAGACACTGAAACGAGCAGCACAATAACCCACCATGCAGTAATGCACAGACAAAAAAGACGGCTTTGCATTTACACACAACAAAGAAATCTGGAACTTTGAAACATTTTCTAATCAGTACATCTAGTGATATTACTGTATAATTCATTTACCCAGTGGGGTGCCACAGTTTATCAAAGGCTTCCAGAGTCAAGTTGCCTCAGTGAACAGATGTTGGCATTGCAAATATGGCAGTCCTGACATATGTCCCATCAAGACGGAGTGATTTCTAATTCATTTATGAGATGCATTAGCTAACATCATGAATGTTCTTGTTTTTGACTTGCAGGATTCACATCACATTTCACAGCCCACACACCTCACTTGACAGGTTCATCACACCTATAGCTTTCTGCATATGATGATTAGGGCATACTAATAGGCTTTCTTTGACAGCTTTGAGCCCTGCCCAACAAGGTTGCGTTAATGACTCAGCTTCTGTATATTACCCTAATTAATTAACCAGCCTGGTTCACTTACTCTTCTCACATATAATTATTTTTCAGTAGCACTTGCAAAGAGCAACTGACAGGAGCCTTGTGACAGAATAAGGGCACGTTAAAGAAGAAATTTAGGATGAAAGTTTGACATTCAAGCACAACATCTAAAGACAAGCTCCAGTACAAGGCCTCTTGAGTCTCCCGCAAGTTGCAGTATACAGGATTTTGTGCCAGACCCCAAGGAATCAATTATATGTTACATAACAGATCATTTTTGGCTCCAAATATTCAAAAGTAAAACTGCAGCAACCACCATGCCTGATTGGTACAGCGATGCCGATTTTGTTTCTAAAAGCTTGCTCTAAACTTATTCTTGCAGACATAAATTTTTGTAGTAAAAATGGGTAATTGGAATTTAACAAGTATATTTGTTGGGGGGAAAAGCCAACGCACGATACGAGTCTCAGGGGCCGAAGCTGAACGGTCTCAGTGCAGTGCTATTAAATTCATATGCACAAAAGCCCCAGAGGCAAAA
The DNA here is from genome assembly GCA_026780845.1 of Petrocephalus sullivani. Lineage (NCBI taxonomy): Eukaryota > Metazoa > Chordata > Actinopteri > Osteoglossiformes > Mormyridae > Petrocephalus > Petrocephalus sullivani. Next base: position 2,697,769 of record JAODKM010000025.1, read on the forward strand.
CGCAAAGCATTCCTGTTCTTCTGGGGCTTCTAACATGTTAGAAACAAAATCCCACATCTCATTAGATGTGGGTTTAGCCCAATGAATTAGAAGAGGTGCAATTTAAGGCGTGTCGGTATTACAGCTACTACATTATGAGCAGGAGGGAGAGCTTTGGGCACTCGGGTGGCACATATAAGCCTGTTCACTAACAGTCTGTCAGCTGTACCTTAATTCCTTAACAGTTCCTTAGCACTGCTTAGGAACTGTGCTTTTTGCATGGTGTTCATTTCCAAATGACACCACTGTACATTGACTATGCTTTCCAAAGCTCTAACTGAGAAATTCACACAACCATTAATAAACAAACCATTAGAGACTTTAGGATTAGAGAATTTAGGATTAATGAACGCCAGAAATGATGCAGGTTATATCATTCTCTTAACAAATCATTACCAATTTTGATGTTTGTGGGTGCAAACTAATTTCTGTATGTTTTTTATGCATTAAAGCAGCAATAGTTGATGATACTGAAGATTCTCAGAGGACTTCAGGATATTCAGGAAGCAATTCTGGCAAAGGGACAAGCAGAGAGCACCTGGGGGATGATGCGTATGACGTAAAGGCCATACCTCCTATGAGTCCAAATGTAGGCGACAGAATCAGAATGTGCCAAGCCTATGTTTTACAGTCTAGCTGTTGTAATGGTCTTTGCTACCATCTTGTGGTGTAAAATCCCATCTTCAACCACACGATTATTGTGGATCCTGAGCTTCAGCCATCATCATGACGGACTAGAAGCATTTCAAATCATAAAACACCTGCAATCATCCTGCATACAATCTGGTCAAATCAGGAGCAGTTTTTTTCCCCAGCGTACAATTTTCAAAATGGGAAACAGCCAACTGTATATAAGCCGGAAAAAAATCAGAAATATACCCAATTGTGATTCTCTTTACATGCATGTTGTTTGGTGGTATTCCAATAGATGTCAGCAACAGCCCATGTAAATACTCAGCTGCCTGCCCTATAAAGAGAAGCATTACTCTATGTGGGGGGGGGGCGGGCAGTGAAGCACAATCATCCTGACATTTACAGCAAATGTTTGGCTGACATCTGACACCAGCATGACTCAGTGTCAACAGTAGCCATACGTCGGACAGAAAGGGGGCCATGGCAGTCCCACTGTGCTCCCGGCGCCGGGGGGCCGCAGCAGTCCCTCTGTGCTCCTGGCACCGGGGGTCCACGGCAGTCCCTCTGTGCTCCTGGCACTGGGGGGCCACGGCAGTCCCACTGGGGCACACACAGCAAGCCAGAGGCACACTGTTTGTTTTCACAGTGTTCCTGAAAATCTCCAGTTTCCACTCCTCACAATGATGTTCCATTTCAAGCTTCTTTGTACAGAAATGTGTGTGCGTGTGTGTGTGGCGGGGGGGGGGGGGGGGGGTGGGGGGGGGGGGGGGGGGGCGCCGCCCGCCTTGCGGCCCCCCCCGGGGAGGGGGGGGGGGGGGTGTTTTAGTGGGAAGGTGGGGGTGACTCAGCCTTACTTCAGTCTCCAGCCGTGGAATTGTAGGCTGTGGAATGTCATAAAATTCATGTTTTGCAACCGCTTCGCATCCTATAAAAGAACACGGCAGCTATTCGCTCTCGCAAACCGAGCTGCGACTTGGCAGAGCACACACCTGATGCATGGCCCGGTCGAGTTACGACGCGGACACCCACCCCCCCGCCGTCAGCGAGATGAGGATGTTACGCTGCAGCCGGCCCGCCTTCGACATGTGGCTTAGGTTGTAAGACATAACACATCAGCCCTGAGCCTATTTGGAATGACTCTAAGCACATTTGGATGTGATACAGCGGAGTTCATTTCAGTTCAGCATTTGCTGAAACATCACGGCGCAGTGGTTCCCGATCTACACTGCAGAGAGGGAGGGCGCACTGTCCCTGCTTTTCAATGTGTCAACATCGACAGACAGATAAAGCCCCACTCCCCATAGGTTGTGAGGCCAAACTGTCTTTCAGTAAGCTGATCAACTAAGCTGTGGTTTACAGCTAATCTCTCAAAAAGGGCTATTGGTTTGTACTCTGGACTCAGAACCAAATAATTATACATCATTATTTGGTCTGGTGTCACACAGTTCAGTAACACGAATGCATCACACTAACAGAAAAATGTGTATGATAAAATTCCAACACAAAGCTTGACAGTAAGCCTTTTGACTGCAATTCACTATATTAACATGACAAATTGTATACCCATCTATCATTCTTTTTTTCCTAGAAAGCTCCATTTAGTGTGAAAAGACCAGCTTTCACCTGAAATGAATGCAGGGTCCCAGCACTCAAAAAGTTGATTGTTATTTTTATTATTTAGGACAACATCTGAAAAAAGCAGTGCAATGAGGTTACCACCTAAAAAAATAAGTCTTCATGAATGTTTACACCACTAGTGACGTCCAAGCAAGTCAGTGGTGTTAAGACTTATGAAGCAATTTCTAAATTATGTTCTTTGGTAACACTCTGTTCCTCTGTTCCATTACAGAAAGGTCCAAAGGGACAGAACTGTTCTTTGTGATGGGCATGCCTCTTTACTAAAACAACAATGTGATCGCAAAAAGGGACTCAACTTAGAAAAAAAAGAATGACTTATGGACGGTGAGCGGTTGCTCACCTTCAGCGGGCCCAGACCTTCAGATGCCATTTCAGCTTATTTATCATTGCCCTGAGCTTACCTGCAGTCGTAAAACTGCAGAGGGACTGAGGTGAAAGCAGACTTTCCCACGTATGACTTCTGACCTGCCTCCCTCACCCCACATTAAGGGAAAGCCATCGGCCATGGCACTGGACAGAATTCAAAGCATTCCTGTCATGTTTCCTAGTTCAGAGGCCTATTCCTATAAATCCCATACATCACTTATGCAGGTACCCACAGCCTATATGTCTCCAGTATACATAAATACTGCATTTGCAGATGACTTCCAGATGAGCACTCAGGGTTGAGAATAACACGGTGCAAATCCCCCCCGCAGTCATCTACCAAGATGCCACATCACTCAGGCAGGGCTTAACCCCCTGACCTCTATTTCCCTAGAATAGTGCAATCCTGCCTTTCTGTTACCTTAACGGAACATTTTGGTTACCCGACAGACCTTATTGGCAAGCAACAAAACACTTGCTGACCAGTTGCTAATGAACTGGATCAAAGCACTTGGCCACATCAGTCAAAGAAGCCGCTTTGTTCCTGCATGACTGCAATAAATAGTCCAGCAATTCAAAATGAGACACTTTCTCAATGTGTGGCTCACTCACACCTCGTCTGGATTTGACATTAGGTGTTTGTATCAGGGTCACTGTTTTTTATGTTTTTGGGGAGTTTAAGGAAACATTTGTTTGTAAGCTAAGTGCTTTTACTTCAAGTTTTAAGTTTAAGTTTGGCTCCCATATCAAAATTTTAAAAAGCTATCAATGCCCAAGAGGGTTGTTCTACTCCCAGATTACTATATGGAAACTGCTAGCCAATCAGAGCCTTTAGTAATTCAACAAATTGTTCCATCCTATTTGTAGGAAAAATCACTGGAGGAACAGCAGATCTCAGCCTAAACTCGAACCTAAAGATAAGGCACCAGGAAATTGCCACAGATCGTTTATCTTTATGTTTCCATGTTCATCCCTTTCATCTGAGTTCTTAACTGAAGAGCCAGCAGATACAGCAGTTTAGTTTTTTTTTAAGTTTGATTATTGTCATGCTTTCAGTCAGGCAGATTTACCTGCCTAAAAACACCCCAAATTCTCAGTCTGATCACCCACATTGATGGTAACAGTCAGTGGTTCAGGTTTATGTATAAAACAGTTTTTTTTCCCCCTAATACTACTGTGTTGAACAAAGTTCATTCCGAAGACAGTTGTTCACATGTTAAAAAGGGTCTCAAAAGCACAATGAGAATCACCATTGAAGAATCCCCACACTGGGGACAGTGCTCAGTCCATGTGATCAGCAGCAATGCCCACTGCGGTGCAGGGCACCGGCCCTTCACTTTCCACACCAGATGCTCAATTAGAGCATGTTTTCACCCAGTCTGGAATGGTCAATCATATGCCATCGTAGGTCTCACCCTCAAACCACGAATGCCAGCTCGGGAGGGGTGAAGAACTGTCACAGTGGCGTGTGTGAGTTCAGCCATCTGCTTCGTGACAGTCTGCATGCTGCAGGTTTCCTCCTGTGGCATAATAGGCTTGGAGAAGAGCACTATTCGCTCGGTTCCACCCGCAGCCCGGCAGGCGCCCTGCAAACGATACACGTCGTTCTGCAGAGATGAGAAGCGAAGGAACCCAGCCGGCTGAACCACCTGACAGAGCGCAGGCAAACGTTTCGTTCACTGACCACCCTGTGCAGTGCGCCATTGGGGAGAACCTCAGCGTGCACCATACTTAACAAGACCGTCGCTCAGACAGAGAACATCACAATTTCAAATTGGTGCGAAAAAACACAGAGCCGCAGAGGTTTGACAGAGCATCCACAGCCATTCAAATGAGCATAATAAAACCTGCCTGGTTATTCTGTCATTTCCATATTATTGCAAAAGGAGCCAAAAAAAAAGCAAATCATCCAGGCTAAGCATTCATTTTAGCACCTAGCATCTCATTTGTACTACAATAGAATATGCAATAGTATGTGCAAGATCTCTATAAACTGATGCATGTCAGGAATGAAAGGAGACGTCACTCCACTACCTACAGAAGCTGCCTGAAGGCTGCTGTGACAGCTTACTGACCTGCATTCTTCAATTAAGCAGAAACAAATTTTGCTTAAAAAAAAAAAAAGATCAAACAAATTTTGCTATATTCAGAATGACTTTTATGACCTTGAATGTCCTGAAGGCCACTCATGTTTACCAACAATAAGGGTAGATAGCCAAGTTCAGAAATGCTGGCACATGCACCAAATTGTTTACCAGATTAAGGTCTTTACAATTAAGAAAAAAAAAATAAGTGGGCTCTTACAATCACAGTACATCTCATGGTATTCAATAAACCATGAAAAAGTACATTCCCTGGACGCAGCAAAAAAAAAAAAAAAAAAAAAAAAGATTATGACCAGAATGATTACAAAAATATCACAATTGGCAAAATATAAATAGGAAAGCAGAATGAGTTTTTGGGAGGTATTGTATTTGTACATAATGCTGATGTAAATGAGAAAGTATAGTGAATTATGACAATCAGTTGAAAAATAAATCTTTTCAGATTTTTGCCAGATCTCCCAGTGCAAGACTTTCAAATGATCTTGCTGCAAAGCTCAGCATGCAGCAATCAGTAGTGATAAAATCCACAGTGTGGAAATGAAGCATGTCTTACCAAAAAGCAGCTTAAAAGGTCACAGGCTGATACTCCCAAGGCCAGCACTGGTTTGTGACCTGCACGGTGGCTCAGTGAGTAATGACTCTGCCTCGATTTTTTAGGGTGGTCGGTTTGCATCCAACAGACCACATACTGTACAAGGCACCATTTCTAATGACTGGTCAGAAGGCGTACTTTCCATATTCATAGCTGATTGCAATCTTAGGTGTGAAGGCTTCTGCATGTCAGGAATAAATAAACAGCATGGTCTAATATCAATTAACTGCTTGTTATACTAATAGTTAATATCATTGCATATAATTACTATGAAACATGGCAAGGAACCACTAACAAGCCCTATGTACATTGTGCAGAATGTGCTGACGTTTCTCAAACTTCACCTGTCTGTCTACTGACTACTGCCATTAACAATTTCCTGAACAGCTTCCACTAGGTCTAAGCCAGGATGAGAGAGGGGCCATAAGCTATCTGATGACATGATAACTTTCAGTATAAGTGACCCATATGATTTAAGCATAACACTTTTAGCTGACTGGTTCACCCGTGTGTTAGACCAGGTTCGACAGGTTTCATTCAGAGCCACTGCCTTGCGAGTATTTAAGGTCTTAAAGCAAATTTATAATTTTATTGCTGTCATAATACTAGCCGTTTTATAACAGTCAAAGAATTAATATTGAATTGGTTTACTGTTACATACAAAACTTGGTCTATTACAATAAAGCAGTAAATAAACAATTATGAAAGGGTTTTTCAATTCAAATTAATCCCTTGCTGTGCCAAACCTAAAGTAATTTAAGTACACAAATGACTTTAACAAGCTGCAAATATCCCCGTGAGCACAGTCTACTCTGTCTCAAAAACTGGAACATACATACCACCCAGATGTTGCCCTGAACAGGCCACCCTGTAGAGTTGAGCAAACAGTTTAACAATGCCACCATTGGGCCAGATTGGAAAGAGCTCAACTGCAGGGACAGAGGATATGAAAACAGTTTACAGTTTAAAACAATGCTATTCTTTCATGTAACTGCCAAGGCACACAACTGCATCCAGTCAAACATCATGGTGACAGTATCACACTACAGGAACGCTTATCCTAATTTTGGTTATTTTACACTTTTGTCTGTAAAAAGCAGAGCGAACAACCAGTCTGTTGTAGAGCTACAACTGGGTCAAATTTACCGTTAAAAGGGATGACATTCTCAAAGCAGGACACAGGCACAATGGAATGGTATCAGAATAAGTGAATGTTCTTGAACGGCCCTTCCGAGAAAATGTAAAAACTTCAAAACAGATGTCCATAAATGGTCCTGAAGCAACTGGAAAGAACTTGAGTAAATCTGCCAAGAACAATGAGCAAAAACCTACTCTAGGCCAATATGCAAAATAAGCATGTTTACCCAAAAATTGCTTCCATGATTCGACATATTTTACAGGTGGGAGCAGTCTAGATAATGTCTGGCACCCAAAAGGCTCTGCCCCACAATCCACCTGGCAGGCAGGGTGACCATGACACGGCTCCACATCGCCATTACAGGCTTATCCTAGCAGGGTTATGTGGCCGGGCCGGTGAACATCCAACCTTTATTAATCATTTATATTCTCCTAGATTTAAAAAAAAGAAATGATTGATTACTTTTGGAGTACCAAAACAAAGAGTGCAGTTTGAATATAACAAAGGCATATTTTGCCTAATTTGGTATTAAGGTGGAGAACCTTCTGTAAGACAGAATTATTGTTTTTTAAATATAGCAGTAAACAGCAGTTTTGCAGCTCTCACTCTGCAAAGCAAAAGCATCAGGGTTATATCAGCGTCATTTACTGCCATTGACTCTGTTGAGCTACATCCTTGACTAATTCAAGCTTGTGTTTATTTATCTATCATTTTGCTGTACAGTCTGTTCCATTTGTCTGTGTGCGTGATTTGACTTCACAATTACACCATTTCAGCATTTTGTGTCTTCCTCGGAATTTACACATAACCTTTAGTTGACCTGTTTGTACATTTTTGGCTGCTGAAGATGGAAAATAATAATTAAGAACAGAGGGTTTGATGAGTTATGTATGTGCTTCTGTTAGCTGCAGAGGTCTTACTTGCGAACTAGAATGTTAAATCTTATATTGTGCAGTGTTTCTGCATCTGAGTCACATCTCTGTGGGCTTCACATTCTGCTTTGCAGTGCCCACTACTTGCCTATAAGCTAATCAGAAAAATGGCAGTCTGTCAGTTATCAGTTGATATTACCATCATTATTTGGATCATATGTACTTTTTCCATATACATTTGACTAGGGGAAAAGTAAACAGCACCTTTAAACTTTTACAAGTTAAACTTTTACATCCAAAATTATGCGAGTTCCAATTTGTCAGCAAATCATTGCTTAAAGAGTTCAAGTGAGGCTTTAGTTCTAAGAAATCCATCAGCAATAACGCCCACCAACCAAAAAACCGCAGAAACACGCAGCAATTGTAAAGGTAAGTGAGCAGGCTGGAACGCTCGCACAGCCCCTGCATATGCTAAGTGAGCAGATCACCTGTTGGCTGCAGCTCATCGCTGCTACGATTTATCTCTGAAAAGCAATAACATTTCACGAGAAATAATTACGGCCCACGAAGAACCAGGCATTTTCTTCAGTAATGCCACATTTCAGAACCCATTGTTTGACTGAAGACCGGAAAGAAGAGCTACTGAGCGCTAGAATACAAAATACATAAAACCAACGAAAATACAGAAACAGGTAAACATACTATTTAAGAATGACCCCTCCATTCCATAGTACTTAAATAATGATTACTGCATATCCGTACAAAGTCCTGCTATCTATACATGAGCAGTGAGGCTTCCTCAATAGTAGATGCACCAATTACTCCCCATCACCTAGGAAACAGAGAAAGTGGTTCATTGAGAGTCCAAGAGAATAAACTTTGCTCCAGGCAGGTATGCATATCACCCATTTGTGTATTTTTTGACTTCATATTTCCCTATCAGAAGAAGGCCAGTTATCACTTAAGCAGTCATTACATCTGACAGTAGCTCCTGCAAGTCACTCATTCAAAGAGTCTGCACTGTGCTCCACAAGGATTAAACATGATTGTACAAGTAATGTGCTTGAATTTTGGAGGGGATCGAGAACAGGTGCGCTATATTTGAAAGAAGCTTTTTACCTCAACTGCTCTGGTAATAAGGGCAAATCCTTTAAGCGTTAATCCATGGTCTTTGTTAAAGGCAACTGCTGGTTCACATCTGACCACAGGTATTTGGCATAAGATTTGGTATAAAAACACATCACTAAGAGTGAGCATACACCGTGTTCCAAATATCATGTATGATGTTATGCTATTTTTATTTTATTCTAAAAATGGTCTACTATGTTCAGGTACTTTTTGACTGCCAACAAGTGGGTCCTACTGAAATAAAGGTAGCTGATCATGAGAAAGACCTTGGTGTGTATGTTGATGCTTCCTTGTCCCACTCTCTCCAGTGTGGGGAAGCAATTAAAAAGGCC
>JAODKM010000025.1:2706711-2732274 GCA_026780845.1 Petrocephalus sullivani
TAGTTAAGTTCTCCCCAAGCGAGCTTGATGGGCCGAATGGCCTCCTCTCGTTTGTATAGTTCTTATGTTCTTAAGTCTTTTTGAATGTAGATGTAAACAAAAGTGAATGATACCTGATAGTAACAGTTTGTATATTTTCTGAAACAATCACAAAATACATTGATCCAGATTATTATGCAGCACTCAGTTTTGGAACATTCAGTGTCATAAATGACTCAAACACAAATCTGTTGTATTTGTTGAATAAACATAAAAGCATCTTTAGAGAAACATATTACGTATAATATGTATATTATATATGTATAAGCCCTTCCTTGAAAATACTGCAACAATTCTCTTTTCCATTGAACTTGTACAGTATGTGCACCTATAATTTGTGTTGCTGTTATTATAAGTTGCCAATTTTGTCTAACAGAGGAGCTTACTGTACATATATTTTACTTTTCAAAACGCACCATAAGTTCTCAGTAAGGCTGTAGTCGGGTGCTGATGGCCAGACCATGATTTGATCTCTTTTTATGTTGATAGAAACTAGTCAATGGTGTTCTTCTTTTATTTCTAGGGCAGGAAATGTTCTTTTAGGAATTTTACATATGTCACTGTCAGCTGAATACCACCAGGGACCCTAAATAGGCCTGCCATTTCACTTCCATTATTCCTGCCCAAAACTTTACTCCACCACCTCCCTGCTGATGACAGTCTGGTGAGCTTAATGTAGCCAATGACCAGCCATACAAAATTCTATCCATCTAGACCAGGGGTGGCCAATCTTATCCAGAAAGGGCCGCTGTATATGCATGCTTTAGCGGCAACTCCCTATTTAGATTGCTAATTAGAGTGCTGATTGGCTGAAGTGTCCTCACACCTGGGTTTGATCAGTTGACCTAAAGGTTACCCCAAAACCCTACATAGAAACTGGCCCTTTCCAGATAAGATTGGCCACCCCTGATCTAGACCATCCAGTGTAGTGAAACTTTTTGAAAATCAGCATTTCTCGTTTGGTGAGCGGTGGCCAAAATTCAGGTTTCTGCATAACTGCCAGCCTCTGGATAATCTTCTAGTCTTAGAATTTCAGGTACACCGGCAGTTTCAAAAACTTGCTTTCTGCAATCTAATTTAATAAGATTAATTTGTCTACTTGGAACTTCAAGTAATGAACCTTCATCTGATCTACTTCAACTGTACTCTGAATCACTTACAGATGTTTTAACAGGTTGATAATCTCTCTAAAGTTTTCCTTATATATCAGTTGTTTTTCAGTCTTTTGCAGGACCTTTAATTAAAATCACCTAGTAATGTAAATCACAACACTCCGGGCTTGGTACATTTTATTTAAAGACGCAGGAAAGAATTAACAAACAGCAAAAAGATCACAATACATTTAGTTATAGAAGACAATAATTTGGAACATGGTGTAGATGTCTCAGCAATTAGAGGGCCAACACAACAACTCACACAGAGTTCTACTCGCAGTGAAAGAACAGCGCTAGAGAAACACTCAGCTATTCTTCATGCCAGATCTATGGAGCCCCCAGCCAAATCAATTTGTTAGCTTCATGAGTTTTTCTTGGTGGTTCTCAACTGTCCATCCCATGATGAAAGCACAAGGGCAGCACTGATGGAAACAACTAAAAGATGCGACGTTCATCGGACGTGAGTACATTTCACACTTATTTAGAGCAAGCACACACTCACACACAGACACTCATATACAGACACTGTTAAATGCTCCAATACGCCATGCTCTTTACAGAGTGTTCTTGTTTAATGACACCAGCCTGCAGTAAGCCACTGGTCTTCTCTGCATTGCTTTACTTTCCCCACGTCTGTCTGCCGTTCATGCAGAAGTAACGGACACACTGCCACCGCAGCAAAATAGTGAGCCAATGCCAGGTCAATTAACCTGAAATGATGGAAACGTACTTTAATAAACACAAGAGGAAAGGGTATTGTTCTGGCTAAACCTTCCCGCACACCATCCACAATGTGTGACCAGCAGCAAGTGATATTTTAGCAGTGGTTCTGTGATTATACAGGCATTGCATGGAGCATCGCCGATGAAACTATGACATTCTACTCTGGCTGCTGCCATGAGCACTTCCTGTTCCTACCCTTGCAAGGAGCATTGGGTTTGTACTGTACAAGTGAGGCATTGCAAAAGCACTGAAACTCTGGCCTGCAGCCCAGGGCATGTTAGGAGCTGCTTACAGTAAATGGAACACACGTACGGTAACCCCGACAGAGCGCTTCATGACTCATGAAACAGCTTTCTCGTATGTTACACAATGTCATAGTTTATTAGTGATAAATCACTTTTAGTGGAGAACAAAATGTTGAACCACCATGCACTTGCCTTAGAAATTACACAGTTAAATATTTTACTTATATTGTGCCTTGCCAAACAGTGCACTTTTTTTTTTTTTAAAGTTGGTTAACCAACCAATGCTTAATTTGGAATTAGGGGGGTGTGGAGTTAGAATTCCTTGGATGAATGAAAATTTGGCTTAACAATAGGATGTTTTTCAGCATTTTTCTACGCACAAGGAGAGAGAACATAACAGAGAAGCTAATGGCAAGCAGATGTTTATCAAGAGGAAATGTGCCGAGAGCCAACAAAATACTATGTAGGTACATTTGTAAATTACACAAAAATTAATAGAACAAATCTGAAGTGGAAGCCCATTCCAAGAAATAACACGATTCTCTGTGACGGAAATGCTGCCCCAATTTTTACATGATAAACCAGGAGGAATGGATCCAGAATATTTACTTTCTGAATTAAGACATAAAAGACATTTGCTGCTCTAGAGGAATATATCTGAAGCATTGCTGATTTAGGACCCTATATGACATTGCAGTATATATCTGACCACATCTGTCTGCACATCAAAATAACTTGCATAAGTATCTGAGAACTGAGCTGATTTAATTTCACTTCTGGACAGTATAGGTTTGGCAAAGCAGGAAAGTGACTCATGCATTAGGCTTGGAAACAGTGGATTTAAGTGCCCCTTCGTTGACCCAGAGCATATAATTATGGTGAACTTGTAAACTCTTTCACCAAACCTGACTGGCACAAAGGATTTCCTTGTCTTAAAACACAAACTCTCCATTAAGCTCAACCCAAAATATTGTGTTTGATGCTTTTCACTTGGTCAATGGTCACATAAAACTGTTTAATCCTTCTTTGGAGCTGTTTGACTATGGGGGGTTAGTGACAAAGTATTTAGGCTCAACACAATATATATAGTTGAGATTCAAAACACCTGGAATTAGTGGTGAAGGATAATATATTTTAGGTCCAGGTACTTTATTTGGGTCATTTGTAAAACCAGGATTTTGTACTGTGACTGCTGACCTGAAACAGACCAGACTTATGTGCATGGGGATATTGTGCTACCTGAGTAACATTGTCTGTATTGGTGATCAATCAGTCAAATCAGTCAATCTGTCCACAATGATTCCAGTCCTTGGAGTCAATACAACCATCTGAATAAAGTTCCGTAACTAAGGACTCCGGGTGAGACGATATGCAGTGATACACTTGGCAAGGACATTCAGGCTCTGTCTGAAACAGGCTCAAGCTTGACCTCAATACCAAAGGCCGATGCTGACTGGATATTTGAGAAACTGCCCCACTCTCAGCTGCACATGTGCAGCATATCCCACTCAAAAATCAATTTTAATACCATATCATAACACATTGCATTGGCTTGAATTACAGCTTTATTCAAACTAATTTGACAGTGATATACTCAGACAGGAGCTGACAGCTGTCATTTGACAAAACAGATCATGTTACTCTGACATTAAAAGTACAATAGCGACTATCAAGGGTCAATATTATGACAACACGGAACATTGTTCTAATGCCAAGAACGGGGGGGGCACACACTAAAACCTAGATTAAAGAGACTGTATAACGGGTATTCTGGGCGTCCTCATCCCTCCCACTCCCTCTGCCTGTCCGGGGTTACTGCTCTGCATCTAAGGCTGATCTCATACTGATTAACACTATTTTCTGCCTGGATCAGGCATTATAAAAGATATGTGGAAAGGCATCAAGGGCCATTTAATTGTTCATAGAAATCTTCTCATTTGAAAAAAAAAAGCAAGCATATGCTAAATGAATTTTACAAAACAGTAACCAAACCATTTAAGGTGATATTTAATTCGGTTTTCAGAAGCATTTGTTACGCAATAAGCGTTTGATGTTGTTTTTTTCCCCCAATTTATTTATTTTTTTAATACCTTGCTGTTACTCAATCCCCAGCAGAGAACTTTTCTAAGAATTATTTGACCTTTTCCCACAAAAATGGAAACTACGCCGTGGGACACAACCCAAGATACATTGCACAAGACTTGCTTTTTCTAATGACAATAAAAAAAGCCTTATACTTTTAAGCAGACCTTTTCATTCTCAGAAGAAAAAGGAATTCCAAACATTCAGAGACCCAATCTGGGTTACCGCACAATAGGCTCATTTACCAAGCAGGGTCAAGTTTGTTTGTTTGATTCCAGGAGCCAAGCGGGAATATAAATGATTTTCAGAAGCCGGTAACAAGACTGTTTGAGTGCAACACTTTTCAAGTGGGGTCCATGTTTGCTTTACAACACAGAAAATATACCAATAAAGCACCTGTATCAAAAAACAAGCTCAGAAATTTTAATCAAAACAGCCTCTCCTTAATCAGAGGAAACCATCTGAATCCTGAAACACCTGACCTACAAAGAACACCCATAATAGATGAAGCAAAATCCATTTTTCTTGGTGCTCTGCTCAGCTGCGGACTATCAGAGAATGTGGTGTAAAACATTAAATGCGAAACAAATATATAAGCTCTTTGCGCTCACTGCAGGTCAGTTACCTCGATTGGCCACGTAAATCTGAGCTCAAAGTTATGTTTACGTGTCCATACAGCACTACAAAGCTTCACACTGTTTGTAATGATTAAATGCAACACTGCCTGTCTCCAGAGTGCACATAATGCCTCCTACAGCACTTTTCTATGCTAACAAGCAAGGGGCAATTGAGGACAACCCAAAAGTTTCTAATTATGGTGTGTAGTTAACCCTTACGGCATGTATCGATTCCCAGCTAGACATTGTCAGCAGAAATGATCAAAACAGGTCAGCCGGTCCATTTTGCATGTAAACACTTCATTACTGTATTTTTATTTTAACAGCCACTTGAGACAGTGCTTAAAGCTTAATGCAAAGCATGTGACATTAAAACTGACTTACTGTAACAATTACTCAGTATACAGAATTGGCTTTGGTGTATCTGGTGTGTCATGGAGGCCCACAGGGTAGGGTAAGTGACACATGGTCTAGTCACATTCACACACAATTGCTATGAAAAATACACTTAGAGATTGAGTGGACAAATACTACACAGACATGGTATACAACATTAGCTATGTACACCATATATATAATATTTCAGTAATATCAAATTTCTTGAATTTCTGGCCTGATTAGGAGTCTTAGGAAAAAAACCACACCGATGTTGGACATCACCTTGTTTTTCTTTAACCCCAGATTATCTAGATGGGTCACTGGTCATATGGTTATCCACGTGGGCCGAATCTGTCCTCACAAGCCTTCACATATGATAGTCCAAGTCAGCAAATCAATACAACCACTAACCACACGATTTTTAAACCCATATTTCCTTCTACCCAGTGATTAACAGCATAGGACATTTCAATCAATGAGGTGAACTGATGGAGATTCAAAAGCAGTCATTGTGAAAATGTATAATAGTTGCGGTAACCAGAATTTAGCATGACCATTCTCCGGGGCTGACAGAGGCAGACCATAACCAAATTCGCTGTTCTTGTTTTTTTTGTTACACCTCTGGTAGAATATAAGTCTGATGACCAGAATGGATATCTGAGATTTAAACTGGAGGAAGAATGTCTACAAATAATCACTGTAACTACACAAAACACTGTAACTACGAATTCTTCACTATAATATAATGAGGAGTGTATCAGTAAATGATGTATGTAATACTGATGAGGTTTATCACAGCTACAGTTATGACCTAAAATACTATAGTAATAACTGGCATATTTAATTATGCAGAGCCCTCTTTTCCCTTAAAAGTTATGCAATAAAGCAGGTGCATGACAAGGCAGAGAAACTGTTTAAAGGTTACCTTTTTGCCTAAATGTAATTGTCCTTGACCACAGATGAGATCATAATGAGATCTGCCAAGGCAGGCATGACAGAAAAAAAAGTATGGGAGCTACTGTTATGCAATTATCTTCTATAACTGAATTTCTGCATACGGATTTTTCAAAATACAGTACTGGCAGTTAAAATCTACACACTGGCTGCACTTATAACAATGCTTTGCGGTGATTAGAATCAAGGCATTCCCCAGTGCATTACACGTTTGATTTGAAATGATCACATGAACACTTTGGCTAACTAAGGTGGTCAATACATGTAGCTAAAAAGGTCCTTCCAATTGCATGTAAACTCCTGGCAAATCAAAAAGCATGGATTTCATTATGGGCTCTGGCAACCGGGCCAGTCCATCTGAGCACTGTTACTGGGGCAAATGTTTCATTAACAATGGACCCTGTCTTATAAAACATGCAGGTTTTCTCTTGTGACTCACTGGATTGTAATGCGACTAGGGACTAGTTAAATACAAGCTGTCTGAGCCAAGGTGGATGCAGACTCAGACCAGAGCTGCTTCCTCAAGTCCCATCAGATCTGGCCCTGGCCGGATGCTCTGTCTGCCAGACGCAGACAGAAGAGCCATCCTACCGCACATTCTTGAGCACCAGTAGAACTTTCCACTGACAGCTATGCGTAAGCCTTCCTTTTGTTTGCTTTTACTAATTTGTTTTTAGTCCCCCTCCCCGTCTCCTTTGACATCTGTAAGAGCTGAACAGTGTTCAAATTTCATCCCATGGTCTAAAAATTCCACATAACTTTTAACACTGAATGCGTGAAATAACATTGTAAGAAAAGAAATTTAATCATCCATCTTCCAGCCTTGCATCCTGCTCAGGGCTGTTTGGTGTCGCACTCGGCACTAAGCAGGAGTAAGCCCTATGTGCTATGCTGGTCTATTACACGGCACATACACACACATTCATACAGCACAGAGTGTTCAGATCCACCACTCAGCCTAAATACACCTTTAGACTGTGGTAGGAGACCAGAGCACCTGAAGAAAAACTATCACACAATGAGGGAGGACTCCACAGATAGAGGGGAGTCAGGACTCGAACCCCCAACCCGGGAGGTGTAAGGACGCAGTGCTGCCTTCACAAAAATAAAAGGTAATATTCAAACTATGGAAAAAAAACTATTAAAGCAGTTTTTTATATTTTCTTTAAAAAATATTTAAACCACAGAAAAAGTGATATAAAGTAACATATTCAGCAAAAAATAAAATCGCATCAGTTAAATAGAAGAAACACCCAGATGCACTAGGGGCAGCATGGTGGTGCAGCACTTAGCACAGTTGCCGCATAGCGCTGGGACCAGCGTTCAAGTCTCTGCCATGGCTCCATGTGTGTGGAGTTTGCATGTTCATCATGGCTTTTCCTCTGAGTACTTCAGTCCCCCCCCCCCAGTCCAAAAACTAGGCAAACTGAAGTTTCCAAATTGCCCATAGACGTACTTGGGTGAGGCGATGGTGTGTGAGTGCGCCTTGCGATGGGTTGGCATCCCAATCTTGTGCACGTAGCCTCCAGACCCCCCTCGACCCTGAATAGGACAAGCGGTTACAGAAAACAGATGGTTCATCAAATGCATTACAGAGTTAATGTGGGACATGGTATGCAAAAGAACAGATTTAGCTTGGCAGTCTACAATGTGCCTGTTGATAACACTGGATAACCCTACATATATTCTGCTGGATTTCAGTTTTTGGAGAAAGCTGGTCATAGCAAGACCTCAAAAGGTTTGCCAGCGACCCTACCCCAATTTCTCCCACAAAAGTACATCTTAACCACAAGGTTGGCTTGGATGTTGTAATAGTTGGCATACAGCACACCATAATTTCTCAAACATGCCTTCCACCAGATCAGTCAGGTTGCAAAGTGCTATTCTGGTAAAATTCTGACTTTCAGGTACGTCTTTCAGCTTCTCCTTGAGATGCCACACAGAGCATGGCAACGTTCAGCAGAAGCTGCCAGATTTAAACCTATTTAACCACAAAATGGAAGCAACAGCAAGACTGCTCATGCGTGATTTCCTCCTCCAAGGAAAATATTAGTTATGTTTGAGAGAGATGCTGTCCTGCATTCCACAGGGCTGCCTGCCGCTCAGTCATCTTTATTTTCATTTTTATTTATCTAACGTCTTTCACAGGCCAATAACTGTACAGCACACTAATATAACCAGTTCTCACAAAAAAGCTTCTCTATTAGTTATCCAGAGTAAACAACCAAAATGTAATCATGTGAAATACATACAAAAGAAAGACCAACAGAGTCACCCTGGCCTGTAATGCAAACATTTTCTAATTGCAACATCTAAGAAGCTGAACTCCCTTTAACATGCCATTCTGTGGGGTTGTGCCATTTTAAAAGACAATGGCAGCAAATAAAAGTAAATGCAATTAGCCACTTAAACCATGTAACATTAAAATTAACTAGCATGTGCTTGAAGACCACATTGGCCAAACAAGTTTTTCATTGCAGTGGTAGAACTGCACAGTGAATAGAAACACATGAAGGAAAAACACCGGTGCCAACACTGTTAATTTGTTTGCTCATCTTGCTCTTCTACGTCAAGGAATGTGTACTCTGTATCTCCAAACTGTAGCCAATAAACAGTGCTACTTGGACTGTCAACTCAGCCGAAGAACCATGAATTCAACGAATCTGACCACATACTGCGGTGAAACGAAGACCAAGGACAAAGTGTCCTGTGTGCCTGCCAAAGAGTAGGACTGCCACAAGACAGTAACATTTAACAGCAAAAAAACTGCTTCCCCATCTTACACTAGTTTAGAATTTACAATGTACCAAATATCCTTATTTTGCCCCTGAGTTGAAGGTGTTACCCTTCACCCGAATCAAAGGGGAGTAATATGAAACAGAACCGGAAAACACAGACACAAGTCAGGCTCCCCTGCAAAACCTTAAGAGCACTTTTGCAACTTATCACAGTAACTTATTTATTTACAATACAACAAGTAAACCAAAAAATAAAAGCTAATAAACTTCATCTTGGTCATATAAATGCACATTAGTTACACATTACTAGGTTCTGAATGTAACAATTTCAATATATGTGACACTTTTCAGCAAATAATTGAATCAATAAATAGGCTAGCATACTGAACAGTTACAGAAAAAATGCCCCTGTTGACTCCTTGTGCCTGGCAAACCTGACAGAACAGTCAAATCCTTACATTCCAGCACTATGACAATTCCCAGTGCAGACTTATTAAAAGAGAACCATCATTTCCTTCTTGGAAACCACAATTCCATTGACATTTTAGCTGCCAGGTTCTTTGGGCCTGGAAAACCCAACTAAAAAAACCACAGCTCACACTTAAATGGAGTGTCGACCACCAGAGTCTTCCTTGTCATATTCCCTGACAAAATGTTATTTATTTAACTAATATAATTGTATTTTGATTAATTATAAAAATGATTCCTTCAGGAATGGCATCCTTACTGTTGAACCACCTAATTCAACCAGCCTTCATAAAGTTATTCAACTTTTACATTTCAATATAAAAGCTTAATTTGTAATTCCTATACATTCTGTCCATCATATAGCCATCTATCATACTTAAAATGATTAATATTACAACCTATTTTGATTTTAGTCAAAAGGAATGAACTGGTGTCATACAGCCAAGATAAAAAAATGTTTAAAACTGGTTAGGCTAACCTTAACTGACAGGTTTATATGAAAATGAGGACCTATAATGACAAACACATGGATGAGAGGAGAATGGTTTCGGAGATTAATGTTTGCCCAAGTTTCTTGGTGTCTCGTCATGAAAGAATGAGAAATGCACGTCACAACAACATACGGAGAACATGGGCCTAATGTCACTGCTGGGTCACATTCAGATGCTGGCATGTAAGTTAAAACATGCATGTGCTGGATTCAGTTTTTGGGGACAGAGCCAACACAAGGCTTTTTGAGAAACATTATTGGCTTGGATTGCTGCCTAGCAATTAGCATTGCTACAAAACAGACTGATATGTCTTATTCTCAATGACTGGAATGTCGATCTGTTAAGATCTTGCTGATGATGTAACCAAACTAAATAAAACCCCACTGCTGCTCATGATGTTTTCAGTTAACATTAGACAATTAACTATTATAAATAATAATTTTTATATTTTATAAATATATATATATATATATATACACACACACACACACATATATATACATACATACAAATATATATATGTATGTATGTATGTATGTGTATATATACGTGTGTGTGTGTGTGTGTGCGTGCGTGTATATGTACACTCACTTTTTTTTTAGTTAATTAAAAAATGAAGGAAATAATTAATGAAAAAACGTATCATTGCAACCACAAATAAATATACAGGCTGCCTTCAAATCTGCACGATTACATGCAATTCAAAGTCTCTGTAATTTTGCTGTTTGGATTTTATGTAGTGGAGACTTTGACTGAACAGTGCTGACTGTATGTCAAAATGAGTAATATACCAAACCAAGTATCACATAGTAGATATAAACCATGCAATCACTCACTTTAGATAATGTGGGGTTTCATGCATGCATGTCCTTGAGGTGCACTGTGCATATACATTTAGATAAGAACTGAGCTCTTATTCAGCAGTTTTCATTTGTGGTCTTGGCAGATCCCCAAGATACAATGTAACAGAATATAATGATTAAATATTCTGCTTATCCATTCATGATACATGGCAGTCTCAGAAATAAACTAGTTAAACTCTCATGCAAACAGTGGCAAATGAATATGCATTTATAACAGTGGCAATGGTTTGGTGGCAACCTTACATGGATTTAACCAGATGATGCAGCCTGCCAATACTGTAGCACTGAATAAAGAGAATTTAAATAAATTCCCCCAAAGGGGAGGCAGGGGCAGGGGAAATATTCTTATTCTTGCATGAAGCTACAACTCACTATCAGCCTTGTAAGGAGAGTCTGAAGATGAATACCCAGAATGACAACATCAAGGCCGTGCTGCAGCCAGGGCCTCTGCAGGTGTAGGAGGACTCAGCTCAGCTCCATGCCCGTGCTAAAGGCAGTGAGGATACACTTCTGCAGCCAGATTCCCCACAATTCTGCCCTGTCCTCTCCCTTCCCCCACATTCTCACACCTGGGTTTCCCAGAGAAGATGGAGAGACTGGTTTCTGCTGGAACCAGGCTTTTCATTCTCTGCCAGTCCTCAGGTTCCCCCTAAAAAGCAGCGTGACAGACCTCCTCCAAAACAGAGTCATCCAATACCAATGCTGATATATCACAGAGCAGTACTGATATGATGTGGGTTAGGGTTATGGTTAGAGGACTGTTCTCACATCAGGCTGGGACCCAATATTCCTACCATTCCTATCCTACTGCGATACAGTAGGGACAGGGCACACAGCCAGTACAGTGAACAGAAACAAACTGAGACAACCACAGTACCAGCACTATCTATCTAGTTCTATTTAACGTTCACACACTTTGTAACAAACAATTTTTTTATTAATGAATTTATCAGCACTAAAAGCTGAATCATGGTTAAAATCAGAACTGCAGAGTAACAGCCCTCATCAAATCAGTACCACCAAATTATAGTTTTCAGAATGTCAGTGACAGGGTTGCCAAAGAAGTGTTTGTGTTGTTTGCCTCATTTGATGTGGTACAATGAATGTGAATGAGCAAACTCATTCTCGTGGGCATATGATGGACTGGGTCATTATCAAGGGTCTTAGGACTCATTCCATGTTAAGGATTTGGCCATGTCTCAACAAATTTGTATTTTTCTTTCAAATCTGTAGATAGTCTTCTATAATTTATTGCTAAAGTTCTACATGTAATCAGCATATTAGCTCTTGTAAAGGTTACGTCAGAACACATTAAGCAGGAGGCACCATGGAGAAGATACAGCTGCAGTTTTATCATAAAAGCATGAATCCAAGAAAACATGATGAATGAACATGTGAAGAGAAAAAGCTACATTATAACACCTATAAAGACAAACTTTACTCTGAAGTCAGCAAGGCTACACACAAATCATTCATGAGAACAACTCCCACACTCTACTCACCATTGTTCACAAGCTTACGAATCACTCAAAGCAGGTCCCCCCCTGAGTTCTTCTCAGCAAAAGAGTGCAATTACTTCCAATAAGCTGAACTGTGCCCTTGAATCATCCGTTAGAATGTGTAGTGTCATTCTATCAAAATTTGATTAAATCAATGACAAAAAGCCAATACAACACAGAATGGCATTTGTATTTGTGTGATTTTCTGTCAGAGAGAAAAGCACCACTCCAACTACAACATGATATGGTCTTAGCATCTTCCTTTTGTCATCTTAGGAACAGCTCTAAAATCAGAGGCCTCATGTCCAGGCATATGGACTTCCCAGAAAATCCATGAGACAGCTCATCCAAAAAGCTGCTGTGAGACCAAGAACACCAAACACATTACCCCAGTCCTTCACTCCTTACACTGGCTTCCATTTGTCTTTAGAATCCACTTCAAGGTGCTGCTGCTTCTTTTCAAGCTACTCAGTGGTCTCTACCCAGCTTACATCACAGACATTCTGACTGAATATGAAAAGACCAAGACCATTAGAAGCTTGTCAACTAATAATGTGAAGAGTGAAAACCAAGCAAGGCCAAATGGCATTCAGCTGCTTTGCCATCCACAAGCAGAACCCACTCTCTGGAGAGACATTGTCATGCCACAGTGCCTTTGACGCCTTGGCGCTGCTAATCAATGCTGATGCTTTTCTTTTACTTTATTGTATTGTAAATTTTAAAGAAATCCCATTTATTGATTGCTATTATTTGATGTCATTTCATGTAAAGCACTTCTGTGTACTAAATAAATAACTTGCCTTACCTATTCTCATCCTTATTTATACTTTTATACTGTGGTCAGTTTGCCATATTGAATATATGTATTGCTTTTTGTTACCCATTCCTATACAGCCCGGTATTGTCTTGTGTTGCACTGCTGTTTGTTCTACTCCCCCCAACTAGAAACTTGAAACGTATTACGGTATCTTGCAAGGAACTTACATTTCGGTTCCAAGAATTGAAGGACAAGAGCTCCCGAAAACATGTTACATATACAATCTGAGTAGTACTGTAGCAGTCTAAAGTACCAGTATCGTCAAGTAAAGTCAAGTACTCCTCACATCAAGATCCATAGCTCTGAAGACGTGTGTTGTGGAGCAGTGTTCACGGGGCACAATGACCAGCAGAGGCAGGGCCAAGTAAAGTGACAGTTCTGAACAACCCATGACTCAGAAAAATGTACCATGTTCTCTACCCCATGAAGTCTTAATACATGATCTCTGTGTGACCTCTTGATTTAAACACTCATCTTATCACTGTGACCGGGCTGCCACCACCATAACTTTTGCCGACCTGCTTGTAGACTGCCAGATACTCTCTGGTGGGTAACAGCCTTCCCATCCTCAGCAGTAAGAGATAAACGTTAAAATTCAGAAGAGCACCCCGCCCCAATCCGGTGACCCACTTTTGGAAGTGAACTCTGGCTTTGGCTGACTTCCGTATTAGGCTAAGCCAGGCTGACCCTCCCTGCAGCACTCAGAGTCTCTCAGGACCATGAGGGGTGAGTACTGTAGATTTGACCACAGCTACTTAATAGATCTTAGCTGCACTGACCCCTCTGAGACTGATACACATCCTGTTGCGCCAGAGAATTATCTTAAGCTCATAGCCTTTAAACTGGCGTGAGCATGTGGACTGGAACATTTGCGACAGATTTGAAAGCAAAGGCTCCCTTTCCTGCATGTCACCTGTTGGCTCACGTGGGATGTGACTGGGACAGGAGAGGCACTGAGGTGACACTCCCACAGAGGTTTTGGGAGGTACAGTGTTAGTCCTGCTTTGCAGGAAAGGAAATCTGATGGGGCAATATTCTAAGCTGATGAATGAAAAAGTCAATAATTTAATACATTCTGACAGCCGTTACTAAATCAGACGCATACCATAATGCACACGGCAGACAAAGGACAGTCTAAAACTTAAAGGTTAAAACTTGAATGAGTAATTTCTAGGAATTATACCTCACTGATTACACAACAGCAGGAAGCCCTAACTGTGACTAAGTAACTGTAGGCAAAGGACAGGAGTACATTTAGGGAAAATTCTGGAATGTGACCAGGGCCCTTTTCCGTCATCCCCTTTTAGGGGAATGTCAACTGGAAATAAAAGGTAAACTAAGAGCCGTGTGGGGCGGAGTGTCTGAAAGGAGACTAGCTGATGCTGACACTTGACAGAGTCTGTCTGGAGATGCGATGATTGGAAACAGACTCACATCTATAGCCCCGGACGTTTGAGCTGTTGGTGGCTGTCAGGCTTATGCAGCAGGTACGCGTCATAGTGGTGTTGCAGCTACATACTGAAGCTGCTGCAGGCAATATCTAGGGATTTGTCACAAATCGGCAAAGCATGGGGTTTTGGAATGAGGCGTCACCACAGAGAATGCGTGTGCCTGAGCCAAAAGGTGGTAGTGATGGTAAAAAGGGGCACATCTTGAGGAATGATGTCCTTGGAAAGTATGAAATGCAGCCATGGGTTGGAACAAGTCCCGGAAAGACATAAAGTAATTGTATGCAGGGTCTCAAGATCAGATCTACCGACTTTAACAATATAATACTCATTCACACGTTAAATCCAAGAAGTCAAGTTTTAAGTTTCACCATTTTCAAAACTGGATTTTATTGTCAAAGTGCGATTTGCTAATTTTACAAAACTATCCATTTTTAGTATAGTTGTTCAATAATTTAGTACATTAGTTAAAACACTCCTTTTGTAGTACTCAAAGACAGACATACGCAGTAAAATGGTTAGCAAAATTTTAAGATGTCTGTTCCTGTAACGGTGACTCATTTTAAACTGGAAGACACTGCGTTTCTCGGCAGTGGTTTTAACAAAACACATGGCCCTTTGTTAACGGCTGAATAACCTAAAATATATTTCAATCCTGAAATTCAACACCTTCAATCATTCGCATTCCTCTGACACACCGGCCGAAAAAAGAAACGGCAACGACTTCCCACAGGCCTGGCCAATCCTCATTTTTCAATGGTAAAGATCTCAAGCGCTCTTAGAGCCCTGCCATTTGGCAGTCATTTGGTTAGCAAACGATAAAGAAATGCACCTGGAAGAGCGAGGGGAGACAGAAACGGGCAGAACGGGGCAGCACGACGTGAGCTTCTACACAGAGAGTCAGCGAGGACAGTCGATGTGACGTTGAGGTGGTTAAATTTAGAGAGTGTACACGGTGTAGCCTGCCACACATACCACTGAGAGAGGCACTCCACTGGGCAGCGACGCAGATGGATGTCTGTGTGCAGACCACCTCCCACTGGGTCGTAGTTTTACAATTAGAAACCCAGAGCAAATGACTGAATGCTCGTGCCTTGCTAGCATTTCTGTGCTGTTGCATGTTACAGCACAGAACAGGCAAAGGCATTCTACATCAGATCCATCTAACATCCGGAGTGGGCGTGGCAGAGAGCCAGAGGAGCATTAACTCGGGAATGATGAACATGGAGTGGAAAAAGTCGTCCTGGGCCAAGCGAGGACATTTCACAATGAAGGTGGTCTAGCATGGAAGAAAACCAGGAAAGTGCCCTAGAAGACCCCAGAGGGGATGGTTTTTGCTCAAAAGGTTGCTTAAAAAGAGATTATATTAGAAATACAAAGACTCACAGAAGGTGAAAAACTAAGAGTGAAGAGGTATGTAACCTAAAGATTTCTGGGTCAAGTTCCAGGAGGTGCCCTGAATACAGCCTACATTCTAAACTTAAACTGCCCCAGAGTTATGCTAATGGTTAAAACTGCAAACCACCTTGAATTAAACAAGATGATGGGTTGTACTGAGCATAGGAATATTATCATCCCATATTGTCTAAAAGCATTGTGCTTAAGCCAATCAATCGAGGCCGAGGCCAGGAACTTTTAGCCTGTCGGTCAGCTGATGCAGCCTGTCTAATCAAGCTTCCCAGTCGTGAGTCAAACTGATTGCGAAGGGAGTCAAGGTTTGCTATCTTCACTCGCTGCTTTTGTTTATTATCCAAATTCCCCCGCTAATCTCGCCTTCCCACCTCAGACTCCCACTGCACTTGGACACTCATACCACGCCTACCATCACTATGCTTCACAGTCTGCATCTCTGCGTCATCCTGGCAATGGCAAGCCACAGATACCTCTCCACTCAAAAGCCCAAATCTCTAGTCTTGTGAAAGAGAAGCAGCAATCACTGCAGTCCAGAAGCACTGAGAATGGCGACACTGCGATGTGCTCCCCATCTCCATCAGAGAAACACCTATACAGACATTTTCCTCAGTGATGAAAACACACTGAGTGCAAAACTGGTGTGAACATATGGAAGACATCCAAAAACAAAATAAAAAAAAAAAAAAAAACAAATCCCCCTTCACAGGTTCCAAACATATAATGTTGAGGGAACCTGCAGAATTAAAGTCTCTTGATTTATGATGACAAGGGCTCAGGGATGATTGGGTCTGCCAAAACAAATGAAACAGTACCAGGGTTTCAATCTGTCGGCTCTGCCCCGCAAAACCCCCGTCGGTGTGGAACAGTGCCGTTCCAAGACACTGACAGTCTTCCAAAAAGCCAAAGAGCAAACTGCTCCTCAGATGCAGGTCTTTCAGAGCGGCTGCCATAGTGTCTCTGATCTGGAAGAAATTGGAAAATATGTGCATAATGATGCCACCATGACATTTTCAAAGCATAATCCCCCAATTATTACCAAGATGAGCATGAGCCTTACAATTTGCAACCAAAGAAATAAAAACAAACAAATCAGTTTTTCTCCGATATATATTTCGTATTCACCTTACTTGGTGTGCTCTACACACTCCAGAGCACAGTCAGCATCAGGCAACAGACAGGCAACAGTAAATGTTGTCTATGGCAAATCAGCATGATATTACAACTTTGGAATCTCACAAGCCAAACATTCTGCTAACACTTGAGACATCAGATCGGATTAGCAGAGATTCCTCCATAAGCGATAGAAGATGGAGTGTGCATATCAGTCTTTAGGAGAGGGTTTGCCAAACAGGGCAGAGGGATGACAAACCAATGACGGCCCATCTCCGGTTTTGAGAGTGAGGACACATGAGGATGAGGTAGAGGGGTGAAACCAGCAATATTTAGTCTGACTCAGTTCAGTCCTACCGGTCCATTATTTTCAACTGCGTATTTGCTGAATAGGCACTTTAACACCAAAAATTTTATTTTGTGAACAGGACATGCCAACCACAATTAAAGCATCTTATACTTTCATCTAGAGAACAGACTCATACTTTGGCTCATTAAGGAAAACCTCTGCAGAGCCCATAAATAGCAGGAACGCGGGCCTGTAACTCTACAAGCGTTCGGAGTTACTTTTCATTCTTCTGATTTAAATAAAAAGACAAATAATACATAGATTTCAAGTAGAAGAATAAGCTCATATTTAAAGAGACCCTATTATGGCTAACTCTAAGCAGATTTGCTTTTGTTATGTTTTGTTTTTTTCCACAGTGCTTAATTGTGCAATAAAACACAGAGAGGAGACATTTCCTAATAAACCTATCATTTCCACAAAGGAATCTAAAAGTACTGTTTGTTCTCCAGGCCACGGCCTTGTACCAGCCTTTTGCCAATCTTCTTCATCAGTAAATTGTAGATGGTGTTAACCTGCATTTCATTTGCAACTGATAACGTAGTTTACTATCCAAAACCATAAAATGTCTGTGAATCCATTAAACCACATAAATCAAATCGATACAAATGAGCATTCAGTCTTAAAAATGGCTTATTTGCCTTTATGTGCATTAACACACCTGGATAAATCCTGGGAATGTACTCCACCTGGGAGAATTTGGTTTAGAAGAAACGTCCAAATGCAAAACAAAAGGGACACTGGAATTCTGCTCTGATCTGTTCCAAATTAACTAACCACTGATATTTTCATGTGGTAATGTGCTACTTCAAACTGGCTTTACATGTTTCCACCAGGTACAGGAAGCTTAATTACCATAACCAGATCAAGCCAGAACCATGTTTATTTTTACAGTGTGCTTTGGAGTGAATGGAAAGGGTTCTTTTCCCGATATTCCGAAAACAAATCTATTGTTGCCCAATGCAAGCCTTTGTTCACAATCACCAGATGAATGGAAATTTGTCAACAGATTGATAGCAAACAGATGTTGTTCTGATGGCGTCATTATCAGGCAATTGAGAAATAAGGGCAAGTTTTACAACAAGGTTTTGCTCCCCCATAAACCTGATAAAGAAGGTGATATGATAAAAGCCTTCATATGGGAGCCAAGACCTGCACTAATGATGATCAGTCTGGTAAATCTGTGTGAAGCAGCCTTGTTTTACCGAGCAGACAGATTGAATGCCAGATTAAAGTATGAAACCTACATTCAATTATTTGAATCACATTTACATTTAGGAAATTACAATCTCACTGGAGCAACTCGGGGGGTCTTGCTGAGGGAGCCACTGGCGGTAGAGTGGATTTGAACTGGCGACCTCTTAGTCCATAACCGGAGCATCACACCACCAGGCCACCACCATGCCAATTACATAAAACAACCTCATCTGAGAGTTAGTATTTTACTAGTAACACACCTCTAAGTTAACAATGATATCAATGCCCCAACTACAGTACAGCTGTCTATGCTGAATCAAAGGTTTTTATACATACACATGGAAAAGAAAAAAAATACTGGTAATTTGTGATAAAATGCCAATACAAAATCCTGCACAAACTAAAAGCCGCACAGTGGACTCCACACAGTGTTGTACAATTAGTCTATATAAAACCCATGCACACTGCTTAATTTAATTAGATGAATGCTTAACGTACAGTTAATGTAATCCAATACAATAAAACAGCCTTTGGTTCAGTTGTTTTTAATAACGCACAGCAGAAAAAGGTGTTTTTCTCCTCAGTTATAGGGATGCCCCCCCGCCTCCAATCTAAAAACACACTGCTAATGTGTGGTCTAGTTCTTATTTGTTTGTTCACCAGCCTTACCACAGATTTTCCAGCGGGAACAAACTGCTTCAATGACCAGTGGCTGCCGCCGACGGCTGGAATATCTGCAGATGCTCTCAATCTCAGATTTCTCCTTCGGGTTTTGGCTACGGTTCATAGAAAGCATGCGGGTTATAGCTGGCATGTTTATCAAAGCACACAAGGCACATATACAGGCATCAATCAGTAAGTGTGATGTAAAGCTTAATTTATTTTTGCACAGAAAATTTCCACAGACATTAAAATGACTGATTACTGAGAAATGAAAGGCACAAAAGTATATTAGGCATTGTTAATTCCCTTTTTTTTCGGCAGTGCTTTGGTCTGGAATGGATTTCGAGAAATTAATATGAACAAGCAATTGCTGGCCAAGTCCAACTACAACAGCTGTAGCAACTTAAAGAAGGCCTGCCTGACACTCACCCTTTATAAACCGTTACAAGCAAAATCAAGAGGCGTGTAACAATGTGGTGCCGTACCGAGACAAACAAACGGAATAGACCACTGCGGCACAGGATCGCCTTTTCCCCCCCAGTTATAATATTTCATACAAAAAGTATGATTTTCGGCTAGCTACTGAGTGGGCACTTTTTTGGCGAATGTTTCTGCTACGTCATTGTCAAACAATACTCAAATATTTCATTACTTTTCTTTAGGCTTAGAAGCACTGGATATTAAAGTATTTCAGATGAACGAGCTGCATTAAAAAGTGTCCTTAAATGGACACAAAATTCAACCACCAACAACTGACATTTAAAACTAATCACCATTTTTTCAAATTATCCAAAGCTTTTCGAAAGCAGACAGCATTATACGTTTTTACAGTGAGATACTGCTGCGGGAAGGCCAAAAGTCCCTACTAATCTATGACCACTAAGATACCTCATAATGGCTTCCAACAGTCAGGAGTGGCACTTGTTCCACCTCACTTGTCATAACTTGAACATCTTGGCACCCCTGTAAACAAGAAGCTTCGAACTCACAAAATACAACTTACAAAATAAAACTGCCATAAAAGGAAAGAGATCGTTTTATCATTTTGCAGGGCCACCTACTTTCAGCATGTACAAACACTGCTCTCACACAACAGATACACACAGCTATCAGACTGGCATCACAAATACGCCCACCCCCTCAGTCACAACCAAAGTGGTGATTACAAGGAAAAGGAACACAGTCAAAACATCGGCAAATCTGAACAGTGAACAAAACTGTTTTTGAGTATGACTATAAACATGTATGTTTTCTTAATTCCCAGTGGTCTACGACGGCAATAAACTGAATGCAAAGGTTAAATGGTCTGGCACGGGCGTCTCTTCCATTTAAGCATGCTCACCATATAAGAGGGAGACGCCGAAAAATAAAACTGCACACGAACTGAAACTGCAGTTCTTATGCACGAACATGAAATGGAACTGAAAACAGAGCAAGGGTCAAACCATTACATTGCTCTACCCAAACTGTCACTACACACAGTTTAAAAAAAAAAAAAAGAAAAAAAAATCTTCTCTATTTTTGTGTTCTTTTTAAACAGAGGACACATAAAATCCTTACTTTGTCTATACAAACTTTATATCAGAAGAGAGCATCCTGGAGAAACACAGGAGAATTAAAAATATGGACGCTCCCCTTAATTCACATAAGTTATGTGTCTGAGATGGGGGGGTGGGCTTTCGTAAATTCTAGAAATAAGCTAAGAACAGGAGCTTTCTTAAAAGATAAATAAAACCTAAATCCCTTTTGGCGAGTCAAGCATGTGAGCCAGGCATCTCCAATCTCTGGAAGGCAAAGTGGAAGATCTCTGGGTGGGAAAATGCTGTTCATGTGCCCCGATGACCCATCCTTCCACTTCAGCATGACTTATAGGCTTAGCACGTCGCTTTCTTCTTCGCGCAGAGTTCTTGGAAGCAGTTCTGTTTTTTTTTCTTCATCTCCAGCCATCAGATATCTTATTTCGCTTTTCTAGGAAACCAGGTCTAAAAACAAGTTGGCAGTGTTAGGCATACAAGCACCAGCCAGTGCATAACATAAATAAGGTGTGTCGTAAAGCTCTAATTAGGGGATTTATTATGCACATGTAACCAGATTACATCCTTGTCAGAAGATATGGCATGCCGGATTTCTATACACAGGGGCTGGTATTAAAAATAGATGCCAACCAGTATAATACATCTTAAAGAAAGCTTGTTAACATGATATTCTTTCTGATGTAAGAATGGGAACAATATTTCAAGAACTCTTGGAAGGATGCAACCCTTACATGCTTATAAAATCAAGAATATAAATGTACCATTTGCTATGTTTGCAACTACTTTAAGAACAGAAAATTTAAGGAAACAGTTTAAAAAAAGGGTTTTAAAATGCAGCAACTGAATGAATTCTTTGAGGAATAGCACACGCGCACACACACACACACACACATAAAACCATGCAAGGAGTTCCATCTGCACTTGAGGTTCCGAGGATCCCTCATATTGCCCGCTATAATTCACTTTCTACATGTAGGGGGAGGGTTGTTTAGGCCAGTCTCAGAGCTGGGGCTTAGACAGCACTGGGGAAAGATGGAAACTGGCAAAACACCCAGCTTTGACTTCAGAAGCACACATAACTTGATCATTTTATTTTTACTTATAGGATGCAATAAACCAGCCCCTCCATCTAAAGCAAAATCACAGATAAGAGTCCTGTCAGTGCACAGTAAATATCCAAGCCTTGCCAAGTCACCAAATCAGTTCTTCAAGGATCAAGGTAGCTAAAACAGAACACCACTAAATCATATACTGGCACTTAATTATACCATTCAACAACAATCAATAACGAATCATAAATTTTCTAATCACAGGATGAGTAATTTGTCAAAAATAAATAAATAGATAAATAAATAAAAATCACAGAGGAATGGGGGGAAAAAAAGAAAAAGTTGGAGGGAAGTGTGACTGAATGTTATCTCCAGGAACAGAGCGCCCTGCTGAATCCTGTCTGGAGGTACACAAACCGAGCCTGCCACCTCTCTACAGCAGCCAGCTTCCTGAAAACTCTCATTTGATTCCACCAGGCATTCTTTAAGCGTGTCCTGATGTGACCCCGCGACTGTGTGAGCGTGCGCAGGATGTGACCGGGTGCGCAGCGGCCATCACAGAACGCTGCGCTGTGCTACAGCTACAGTCTTCTGCTGGAGGAAGGGAAGAAAAAAAAATAAGTGAAAATTGCCTGCTGCTTGACAAGCCATAAAAAGTATTTGAACCTCATGGCATGTGTCAGGGCACAAATTCCCTTTCTGACATGCAGAGAGCAGACACAGTACAGAGCAGTAGGGGCTTACAAAGAGGGGACGTGATGAGGATGGGTCAAAGCCGGTAATCTTTGCTTCTCACTCACTCACACACACCCACCCACCCACCTACCTACCCACCCACCCACCTCAATACCTACCTACCATGGGCCTCTTGGCCCTGACTGCTAAATACAGGCAGTGGAGGAAATGGATATGAAACTCACAGGCAGCATTAACAACGAATGATACCACACTGCCATTTTCTTTTTAAGTAAAAGTGTTTGGGTGGCACGCTTGAGGAGAGGGGCTATCTCCCCGGCAACCAGAAACAAGTATGCACACCCGCAAGCCAGAATATCGGGATTGCATCACCAAGTACCTGTGTGTCATCAGCGCATACAAACCAGCTCTCTGAACCTTCAGAGTGACCAATACCATCCTTGGAATGCCACATTTAACAAATCAGCTTCGATTCCATTCACTCTGAAATGAGGTTATCACAGTTCAGGCAACAAAATACATCAACTGAGAACCCTACATGTTGATTTGTTGAGACAGAAATCAAATGAAATACACAGAATTAGCCAACCCTTAGACCCGGTTGGGATTTTGAGGGAACATGACTATTTCCATTGTGCACCAACAATGTGTGATGAGTAAAGAAGCTTAGGCAGAGGTCAGATGCTGTTGACTCACACCCACGGAATGATCTTTGCCAGATGCTTTCAGTCTCCTCCTCTGCCTGCTGCCAGGCTAGCAGGATGTTTGGTCACCATCTGTTTGATGTCCACATCACAAGAGTTCATCTGAGGAGCCCTGTCTTCTCCAAGCTAATACGTCACACTCAGTTCCTTGTGACAGCCATCTTTCTTGTGGCGAGTGTTAGTGTTTTGTAGGAAGATACACACACAGCTGGATAAACTGAATGACATGACGCGGATAACGGCTACGCTGTAGCATCTCTGGAAAACTATATTACAGCAGCTTCAGGGGAAGGGAACAGATTAATAACACACCCACTGAATCAAGACAAAATCTAGTAAGAAACTGTTGTGGGTTTGTGGCTCACTACTATTAAATACAGAAACATGGCGGCAGTATGAATACTGTTGTCATACTGAAAGAAAGACAATACCAGATAAGTACAGACCTTCAAAATGGTTTAATGCAGGATACTTTAACATCACTGCATGTATGGAGGAAATCTGAGGCAAATTTTTTTTTTTTTTTGTGGATTAACAACAACAAAAAAAAAAACGAACACAATGCATATTCAGAGCAAGCAGAATTCTCACACATCTACGAACTGTGATTTTAAAAAGAGCTGAGAGGTATTAAGAGGGAAAAAAAATGTCCTGGATGGAGGACTGATGATGCGAATAACAATGTTGTAAGCCTGGAGCTGCAGGAGCTGCGTGCCTGGTGAGGAACCTGGGGAGGTACTCGCTGGCTCATCACACTGCCGACGAGGGGTTATCTGAGGACCTATCTGAGGACCTGAGACACCCCTGATGCATGTCGGAGAGAGACCAAAAACTAAAATACCATAAATCTTCATGCTAATGTATACTTTTTTTGCAGGAAAGAGAAGTGTGTTATGGTTTAAATGAGAGAGTCAGGCAAACAAAAATGCACCCAAAGACTGCATATACAGACAAATTTCTAAAAATGACTGCATAGCATTGAGATTACTTTCTGCCTCGTCATCACTGCAGCAAAAAAGCAACAGCATGTAAAGCTAAAACAGTCTGAATTTGATTTGGTTCTAAAAGACATATGGCCCTGTTTGGATTCAATACAAAGCAAATATAAAATGGATTTAAATGAATCAGGGACACCGCTAGACTGCCTGGGACCAATAAATTTAAGCAATAAAATAGGAATATTTCTAAGTACTGTATGTTACCTGTCAGCTATGTCAACTCATTCGTGATCTAGTAATGCTATAATCTGCAGTAATATGCTACATTAGGTGCTTTGACTCCAAGAGTAAAAACGGCAAAAGACAGCAGTGTGAACGTGGGATAAAGACGTGACACATTCTGTGCTTCACTCACAGGGGACGCATACGAGGCAAGTGTAACAGAACAGCCCCATTACAGAGGGGACCCCCTACCCGGGGCAGCACCTGCTAATTATAACGCCCCAGTGAGAGCTGCGACAGTACCAGAGTAAGATCCTAAAGCTGTCATGGCGCTAATTTGTTTATAGATTTATAAATGTGTTTCTCCTAATCAAGTTCATGTTAATTACAATAAAAATACCAGCTGTTTCTTGCACTGATGTCTGAAATGAACCGCTTGTCTATAACTAAAAAGTGGTGTATGTGGGTACGAGGATCGTGACTTTAAAAGATAGATTATGGCTACATGCATTACTGAGCAGCCAGAACGGACTGCTGGACAAGTACATCAAAAGTATGCAAATTAAAAATATTCCCCTCATCAGGGCATTCTGCATACCGCACATGCTCATTGTCAGAATTTAGTGGCAGCATGACAGACGGACTCTCCCACTTCTTTCCAAGCATTAATGTCTTTTTCAGTGTACTCCGTCTTCTCATGATATCCCCAGAACAGATTCCGTCTAGTCTTTCGTGTTTGTGAAAGTGAAAGCCCAGACTTTGGAAGACTTCCTTTTCCCCCCAGGTCTTTCATTGCACAACTCAGAATGCCAGTATGTATGACAGACTAGAATTGGTTGTGGTTTGATGTTACGACAAGTAACACAGGATACAGGATATTGGCGGGCAAGAAGCTACAGACAATTTATAAACAATGGCACAAACTACAGCCCACTGTAGCTATTCATTGTAGTTGGCTTTCATAGCTAGGCTGATTTATTTTTCTTTTTTATTGCTGGGTGGAATTCTTCTCCATTCCCAGACCTGGAGGTGTGGTCCTTCAAGCATCTGTGATTCCACGTATCTGTGCCACGTATAAACAAAGTGACAGTTGGCGATAGAGCATTCTGCTACAGGGCCCCCATATTGTGGAATAGTTTGCCAGCTTTTGTTCGGGATGCCGAATCGGTCTCAG
>JAODKM010000025.1:2745820-2784197 GCA_026780845.1 Petrocephalus sullivani
AAATAACTGGTTTTTATCACACTGTGGGGACATTGGGTCCCCACAACGTAATATAAACATGTCCACACACACACACATACATACATACATACATACATACATACATATATATATAAAGACATTTTCAAACTCATACTCAAACTCATAATAAACTGGTGTTTATTATTTAGCACCCTGATGGATGAGCTCAGCTGCTTCTACCAATACACTAACTGTTCAGATGCAAACATCAGATGCGATCTAAATTAGGATTTTGGATAGTCAACAATTGTTGTCCCTGAACTAGTGCACTGTGTGTAGTATCAAGCGAAAGAAAAGGGGTTAATGATTGAGAGAAGGTACACACTGATCAGGACGGGGTGTCTGTCACACCCCACTGCAGATAGGGCTCAGTGCACATTAAGCATTCTCCTATTGCCACATGCCTCCAAGTGTTTTCATGTGCCAGTTGTCTCCGGAAACCACCTGGACTTTGGTTTATTGGCTTACATCAGACTGATTAGTGTTTTTCCAGCATTCACAACCCAACAAACTTTGAGATGTGCTGCTATAGATGGTTTCCTGTCAATTGTCCAGCGAAGTTGCGCATGTTGATCTTTAAAGGTTTACTACAGACTTCTTGCCAAGACGAATGCTGAATTGATGCGCATTTTACAAAATATGTGCAGCAATACACTGCTTTGCTGATTCAGAGAGGCAGTACGCTATATTTCCATAGAGGTAACTTGGCACCACCCAGCAGTTTCCCATGGAAAAGCTACAAGAGGATATTCCCATGGCATTTTTGGGAGTCCTGCCCAACTATGTAAATCAGCTAGTATGAGTCAGCAATTTTTAAACCAATAACATCAGGAATGATAATTACTTTATGGTCTACTATTGTCTTAACATTTTATGCACTTGCATTTTTTCATTACTCTTCACTACTCAAGCTTTGCCTTAGAAATGCTTTTCAGACCTGATGATTTTCCATTCATCCATCAACTGCTTATCATGGTCATGGGACACATCAGACAGCATAAAGCACAAGGTCAAGATATGCTCTGGACCAGAGGCCAGCACTACCAAGGAACATAAAAACACACACACACACAGGTCAGAAGGAAGAGCGCTATACACTGAGCCACCATTCTATGACATTCCATTTTATTAATCTAACATTATAATTCATTTAAAATGTGACAGCTAAATTAAGCCAGTTAAATTGAATAAGAAAAACACAATTTAGGCACTTGCCATAGTACAGGTTTTCCAGATAATCTGCTTCTGTCAAGCTTTTCAGTCATATTATAAAAAAGGCATGGTAACTCAGAACACAATGCAGCCACCACCACTCTTCATAAATGTCAGTCTTAACTAGCTGCTATAAAATTACATCTCTGCCAAACATAATGCTTGTCATGTAAATCAGCCTCTTTGGTTTAAGCATGAGCATTGTACACTCCATACCTTACAAGTCCTTAAGCTAAATAAACCCCTTTAACAGCCTGTACATACTACAGCTGAACTATCTACTGACAACCAATACCTAATTGGCATTTACCCAAGGTATGGGCTTGATAAAACTGAACAGGGTAGAGAGGTCTATGTAATTGTGTATAACTAACATTTAGAAAGAAATGGAAGGAAAAAGAACAATAGAAAAAACAAAACCATTACAAAGAATCTGAAAGTATAACATGTGAAACCATTCAATAGTACTTACACTTTCACCATGAAAAAGGCAACACTAATATCTACACTCCTGGGCCTATTTCTTGCCCAAGTGTATATAATTCCTGTCAAGTAGTATAACACTAATTTTGATTCACTAATATTATTTTCTGATGAAGACATGATAACCTTACTCACATTGTCCTTTCTCTAAATGGGCAATATCACCTACTTAAGGGATGCTAAGCACCTAACAAAGACAGCAACACCAGATGGAAATCCATAACTTTTCACAGGACCTTTGGCATGTCAAAATTGTGTGTAAAAACTCTATCCTCAGTTGGCATGGAAAGATATCTATCAGCATTTTAAGTGTGTCATGTTGTAAAAAACAGACATGGTAACCTAGGCTTTTCCATTACAAGAAATGCCATTTATGAAACGGGTCCTTGTAATGTGGTTATGATACATGCCATATTCATGCTGTACATACGGCACAGTATAATGTACATGATAACTTCATGATAGAGACCTGATTAACTACTGATTCAGCCAATTTGTTTACCCATCCTGCTTGTGTTTGCTATCTCTATGCTTGAATAGTTATCTTGCTTTGGATAGCACCATCTGCTAAACCAATGGTAATGATACTACAAGCAAAACAAAATGCTTCTTACAGCTGGAACATCCGTTTCATCAGTTTCCCTTGCAGCTGATCTTTCATTTTCATCTTTAACCATCACTGCATCATTTTTATGAGAAACTAAGGACCACAACTTTATTCCATAACTTTTCAGAAAGCCTCACACACTAGGTGTACCCAGTTAGGGAAATCGTACATTAAAACAGGGCAGTCTTTTCCCCTCACAATACTTGAATTTATAATTCATTAAATTACTCATTCACCACTATTGGACTTAAAATATTTTATGCAGTACATTATGCTAAGATCACACCATCAGTTGCCAATTAAAATATTTCATAATACACTTAAGTGAAAAATGTTCTTGGGATAAACTTTAATAGCAAGCAATTTAAAATTATAATTTATGCACAACATTCTTTCTTGAACCATTTTGGGCTACTTCAGTCCAGTTTTAGTACACTTTCTGTACAAGTCCAATATGAATTTGTATCATACATTTCATAAATGTACAGGTCTGTACTGTTCAAGTATGCACTTTTTGGACACAACTACAATTCTGTCCTGTCTATGGCTAAAAATGACTTGCTCCAAATGTACTTCACAGTCTTTTCTGCAATATGTCAGTCAGTGAAATATCTACAGTGTGCAAAGGCATGTACAAAACATTCCTCCAACTTCCAATTCACATTACTTACGGAAGTATCTTAATATTCCCATTTCATTTGAAATTTTCATTTTTGTAGGATCCAGTTTCTTATCCAAACAATTGAATTTTCTGGCTTTTCATGGTAAAATTGATTAATGCAAGCAATTTTAGTTTATTTGCTTTTTTGACACAAACATCAAAGGAAACATGCTATAAAAACAGAAATTAACTAATCTAAAACTCCCAACAAATATCACGTTGACTCCACATAAATTGAGTGCTCCTTTGAAAGGCTGAAAAGTCAGAGGAGGACCTAGGCAAGTGTACTGCTTTTTTCCTTAAATATTTCATGAACTTAAAAAAAAAAAAAAAAAGTGCCTTGACTGTAAAAAGTAAAAACACACAAAAGGACAAAGAAAGCTGAATGCATATGAGTCCGGAAGAACAAGAAAGTTTAACAGCCCCAAATGCAAAGAAAAAAAGAAAAGCAAAAGAAAACACGTAAGTAGAATATTTCAGCACTGGCATGGTAAAATGCCGGTAGCTCTAAGAATCCTTTCACAGAATCGTTTCTTAACTATGTAAGACCACTTTACTGGGGGGTACATATGTTGGACATTTCAAATAGCATTTCTAGATGCAAAAATACATGATGTGAGACCAAGTTTATGACACGTGTTTTTAATTGTGGAAATCCAAAGCTAGTATCTCTCACCGACTGTGTATTTGAGAAACCAAAACACATTTACTCAAGCCACATTATATCTCACAATGGATTAATAACAACTATTGACTCGTATCAGAAATTTAGGATGGATGATTTAGTTACTGAAAATGTTGGTATTATTCGACAATGGCCACTTCGAAAACAAGCATATAGCAAAATACAATGTTTTAAAATGGCTATTTTCTATTTTCGAGACTTTCACAGGGCGGTTATGCATTTTTGTAGTGTTGTTCTATGCCTTCAAAGTCTATGTTCGTGTCACTGTGCAATAATGAAAGAACAAGAATCAGATTTCACTACCTTCCTCATTTTGTTATTAACCTAACAGCTGGGTCATACAGCTATCACCGCAGCACAAGGGTCACCCGGGTTCTGGTCTGACGGAAACTGGTTGACCAGCACTCCTAATAAGGATTTCCCAGCTCAAAGTCACCTCAATCAGGATTTATGAGCTGGATTTAGAAAGTTAGCACCACTGTTAGAATTCATTTACTACTATGGATTCTAAGAAAGCTTGAAATAGAGGTGATACAGTTATAAAGGAGGGTAGGTAAAGTGAGAAACTACAGGGGTCCTTGTTTTATTCTCTTTGCTCACCAGCAGTCTTTCTATATGGATCTTCTACGGATTTTCAAAAGATTAATTTAAGCCTTATACTTAAAATTTGCTGCTCATGCCAGCCTAGATAAAAAAGTCATCCTTCTGCTAAACTTCAAAACTTGCAAAAGGAACTAGTTATGTGACAAAGGAAGGAAAAAATGAAGCTGATGGACTGAACAGAAAACTACTGACCACTGAAAATTTTAATTTCCATGGCTCATTCGCTATAGGTAGAACATAAAATTTATTGTGGAATTTCTGTATTATATATTAAATATATAGATAAAACAAACGGATTGTAGGAAATAAAGAAAATAATATGACTGCTGGATCTAGAGATTGTAAATATTCATGACAACCTTGTGTTTACAACACGACAACAATAATTAACTTTCAAATTTTAGGGGTCAGCGAATTATTTCAGACCAAATGTTGATGAGTTAGAGAAAAATTAAATAAGTGAAAAACTGTTACAACTAGGGCTATTAGCCAAGAATTCAATAATAGCCTTCCCAAGAGAGATCATGTGCACCCACTGGAATCAAACAGCAGCCAGATGTTCTTACGGGGGGGATAAAATTCTCAGGTGGAAATGAAGCTGAAAAACCAAAAGACCTAAAACACACTAAAAACTATTTATTTGTTAGAGGACAAAATAAATGAGGAGGATAAAGCCCTTATATGTCGATGCATTTAGCAGATGCTTTTTTCCCCAAATCAAAATATAAGTTTGCCTGGAGTCAGAGAGCAAGGTCGTCCATCTGCTTCTTTGGAGCAGATGGGGTTAAGAGCCTTGCTCAAAGACCGAATTGACAGAAGACTGACAATTTCTCTGGCAGCCACGGGATCCAAATCCACGAAATTCTAGACACATGCAGAGATCCCTAACCGGTACGGAACCTAGCCAAGATGAGCATCACCGCCAGCACCCCCGATCCGAGGCAAAATAAGATTGGCTGGCAAGATGGAGTCCTCTCAGACGCTGTAGCCCCCTGAAAAGTTGGCTTCCTAGGCAGCTGCCTATAGACTTGACTGACCCAGTCCCTAACTCACCAACATACACCACGCCCCATGTTTATATGTTATATGTTTACTATTATGATTCACTGACTCACTTTCACTGAAACTACGAAGCTTGTAAAAATGGCACTTGCTATTACAAAAACCCATTCATCCACCTTTAATTTCCGTTTATCCAGTATTGGACATGGTAAACATGAACTAAAAGTGCAGGGTACTCTATGCTCTGGATGAGATTTCAGCCCATAAGTGGGCATACACATTAAAGCTTAAAGGATACCACCTCGATCAAGTCTATGGATGGCAGGTAGAAGCTGGAATACTATTAGGAAACCAACACAGATCAAATTAGAATATGGAAACTCCAAGCACATATAGTACAAAAAGGATCAGAGCCCAAACCTTTCAAGAATGAGGTCATAGCAGTAACTGAACCTCTTACTATACTAGTACAATTTTTATTTTCTGGTGAGAAACCCCTTAGGCTTGAGCTTTATATACTGGGGACTTCACTTACAACATCTGAGGAGAGCCTGGGATGTTTATTACAGTAGCACAGTAACAAACAGCAGGTTATACTTTTTCTAAATTCTTCATTATATGGTTTACATATTTAAAAAAATAATAATAATCTTACTTTAAAAGACAAAGAAACAATCAATCAAGTACTGTGTTGTTATGCACTCGAGTTAAATGTGTTGCAAAAAAAAGAAACTGGCAGCCAGCTGTGACTCTCAATCAGTGCCTCAGAGTGTTAAGGTTGGCACCTGGCATGTCACGTGGTCTGCCCAGTGATGAAAGCAGTCGATTGGCAGACCGTGAATCAAAGGGATGCATAGGGATGTGGGGTCCGGCTTTAAGAGTGAAACCAATTTAACATCAGAACAAAGCGATTACAATAAACTAAATGTGAAATATCTGCACATCTAACAATAAATCTAAACATCTGAAATAAATATTTTGAGGGACTAATTATTTTAAAAATGGATGTACAGACCTTGTTAGTTGTTAGTGGTCCTAATGATTAAGTTCTGAGTTGACCTAATGATTAATGATTATCCCAATTGCAGGACACAAACACTTTATTGCCTGTATTTTTTGACACTGCAAGCTGGGGGCCTTGAAGTCATACTGCCATGCATATACCTGCATATAGACCTGTCAGTTTATTGGCATCATTTACATTTAGACTTTTTCTTATCTGAAGTGACATACATTTTTTGGGAAAGCAGGGTCAGACAGTTAAGGGACTTGCTCATTGGTAAAATCACTCCACTGAGTGGGGGATTTCAACCAGTAATCTTCCATCTTAACCAGCTGAGTCAAACCCTGCCCCCCATATACACAAACAATCCCAATACCAACCTCGTCACAGCCATCAATGAGGTGCAAAATGTGAAGTAGCACACAGAAGTTTCCCAGTAGTTCAACAAAATTTGACCCCAAATAATAAGTATATTTTTCAGTGAACTAAAACACCAACACTAAAACCCATATTAGGGATTGAGTTCTTTCAGGAAGAAATTGTGATCTTTATAATAATGTCTGTTTTTATAGTGTGATGTTTTCCCCTAGTCTTAATTTATACCAACAAAGAATGCCATTTCAGAATTTACTGACATTTTTCCTCCCTTTTCACATCCATAAAGACATGTATAACTATTTCTTGCAAAAACAAAATCCTGAAGCTTAAAAATATATAGTCTCAATGCCTTTCATGGTCCAATAAAAAATAATCCTTTACTAACCTTTAAAACTGATAGTACATTTTGACCTTTTCTAATTTTATTTTCTACAAATTCCTATTCTTTTATTACACGAGCCACTCCATTGTGCATAGTTTTTTTTTTTTTTTTACTGTATTCAACCAAGACTTGCCTGCACATCCCAAGCCACATTTACAGAGAGGAACACAAAAAATGGTATAACTCATGTGGGTTCTTAGAGTATTTTAAAATTCAGTAAGTGTCTATCTACTAAATCAGGCACTTATTGAACTGGAAAACAGGCAACTAATTTTCACAGTCAAGCCACTTAAAATGAGGGAGGAATTGACCATTGCACACGTGATAGCTTGGAATTTGACAAATCAGAAAATCCATATTGTGTCACTCTTGTGCACCCTGGCACTCTTTCTCCAACTTCTGACTGTGCACTATGCTTACTTTACGCTAGACATTTGATATCCTGCGTGGATTTTCTTCTGGCACCTATGAAACATGAATTAGTCTGACAAGAGTCCATCTATTTTCCAACATAGCTTTGTTTTCTCCCATAAGAGTGTTTGTTCTTCTAAAAATACACATGCAATTTAACTGAGAAATGCCTCAATATTTTCAAAACCCATATTGGTAAAACCGTCATGGTTTCCTTATCTTCCTGTATGCCAAGGCATCATCTTTCAGTTATCACACTGTGAACATTTCCGTGTATCGTAACCAAGCTCATGAAGCATAACGGGTTCATTTATACGTGATTCACGGGGATTAGCGCAAGGCCATCTGGTGACATCAGTGTTGGTCAGAACTTAAAACCTTACCCAGCTATGACATTCTTGGGCTTAGAATATACAGAGAAGGAAACTGAATGCAAGGTAATTTATTTTTAATAAAAGCTGATACAACGGCCTTTTTCTCCCAAGGATATTTGTGACGTGGTTCTGTTTTAAAGGCAATTAATATTAAAGCATAAAATGTATACTTCCGTATTTCCAGAAATGTTTCAACCCTCTCAGATCCTGATTACAAATGTTAAAAATTACCATTTGTGCAAACAAATGCATAAATCAGGTATTTTACCTTTCTAACTGTTCAGATGTTACCAAATCAGTTAAAAGTCATAACTACACATTTTACAGGTGAAGAGAGGGGAAAAAAGCCTTGGTTTTCACTTATTAAAAAAAAAAAATAATAATAATAATAATAATAATAATGAGAGAGAGAAACAATCTGTATTTCTTTGCAGTAACTCTCCCAGATTCACACCTGAAAACAACGGGAGATGCCAAGAATCCTGAGATCCCGAGCACAAACTTAACAAGTGTGAAATATCTGAAAGCCAACAGAATGTCAGCTTTCTAAATATACCCTATTGTAAAGCAAACATATTTGCGAGTCACGGTCTGGCAGAAAGACCTACTGTGAAAAGATGGAAAACAACTCAAAATAAATCATCACGTTAGTTATTTGAGATCTGGAACCACATATTTGTAAGTATTTGAATAGCGATTGCT
This sequence comes from Petrocephalus sullivani, assembly GCA_026780845.1. Classification (NCBI taxonomy): domain Eukaryota; kingdom Metazoa; phylum Chordata; class Actinopteri; order Osteoglossiformes; family Mormyridae; genus Petrocephalus; species Petrocephalus sullivani. The sequence continues at coordinate 2,754,345 of JAODKM010000025.1, forward strand.
AATTGCCTCTTAACATTGCCTTTTCTGATGCATAAAACACACTCCAATAATCTACTGGCCCATAGCTTTCTACAAACTGGTCTACCACCTGGCTTTTTATTAAGGATTATAATACTTTCAACTGTCAATAAATTACTTATTCAGTATTTAAGAAAATAAACCACAGAAGAATTTTCTGACCTGTATTTCTGATGCTTCTGGAGAGCAAAAGCTCATAACATTATTAAGGCTTATTACATCAGATAAGACTAGACTTTAGAGGTTTTGCTTCAGCTAGACAATATTTCATGCACACCTTTAAAAAACATCTGCATCATATCACTATGAAGAAGTGTTTAGATGGTGATGCTCCCACACTAACAATGAGTAATACTGGATGAGGTACAGTGATAAACACTGCCCTCAAATAAACTACACTACATGCTCTTCAGTCTGCCATGTCATACAGTCCTTAGCAACAATGTACGCTTCTTAATTTTACTGCCTAGTCTTTATCCCTGCACTACTATTAGCCAGGGGGCGACTACAGGATTTGACACTTAGGACTAACCTGTTGCCATTTGCAATCTGAAGAAATACGGCACACCACCCCACATCCCCAATGATACATTCGCTGAGGGGGGTCCCCCACGGTAAAATTAGCCGAGCAGGATTGGTTTGGTACACAATAATGTACAAAAAAGTACATGATAAAGTACAGGACAATTGCTTTGGACAATCAGCCATTTTCTGTAGTGGAGAATGAGGGATTTTGCCGGCACGGATTTGCAAGGATTGACCTGCCAGACAGTTTTAATGAACTATTAAATCTGGCCCTCAAATCAGCCTTTCGTTTTCGACAGAATAAAAAACGATCATCATTCCGCTAATCTGCGAAGAAAAGTTTGGGGAGTTTCATGGACTCCCCAAACTCCCATGGAGGTTACCCGGTATTAGCATATCAGTATTAATTATCAGTGCACCACTAACTCCTGTCAGGTCATATTAAGGTCACACCTTTAGATGCTCTAAAGGTTTTCAGTTTCTTTAACACTATTAAACATAATGACATGTAGTGTTTTCCTTTGGATGAAAACCTAAATGTTTAGGGCCCATTGATTATATACCCTATATGTGCTGACTCATACAAAATAATATAGCTTAAATCATTGCAGGCATTCAGATTAATTAATTCAAGATTAATTATGATCTTTAACTTGAGCCCTTGGTATTGTATATCTCAATGTAGAAACGACCACTACGACAATAATATATCAAGGTGCTACTGGTCACACCTGAATTTTATATAACTGAATGAACATTAAACTGTTACCTGAGAATAGATGTGTCATTACAAAGAGGATATGAGCATACAATGTAAACATCACAATTTTCATATAAAGCATAATAAATGTTTTATACATGTCACATGCTATATAATAGCACATATTTTTTATGCTTTTATTGTATAATAGCACATATATTTTTTATACTTATACTGGAAAAAACAAATAATGTCCATTGTCAAACTAATGTGACACCTGCCTTAATTTATTGCTAGAGTGAATGTAAGACTCATGCAGGGCAAGCACATGCGTATTTTTAAAGAATGCATGATCATTTAATAAAAATTATGATCAACATACAGATGTTCAACCAGTCATAAAGACTTACTAAGAGCATTTATACTGGAAAGTGCTGGATATTTACAGTTTAAGTCACAAACTCGCCCCAACAGTGGTATCCTACCAATTTCCCCCCATTAAAATGGGCTTGAACCAGGACATGTAATCAACATGGCAACATTTTTGTCTAACTACATGTTTTACTTACTGTGTCACTATCATTTGAGTAACTGATCCATCAACTATGCTGGTCAGCTAGTTGTACACTGCACTTGTGTGTGTATATACAATATAATTGCTTCATAATGTCCTTCCTTGCAAACCATGTCTAAGCTTTTAGTAAGGCTTGTCCTGGGACTGGAAAGACAGAGAAGAGTCTGTTTGTTTATATTTACTATGTTTAAATTAATTACAACATTGAATTTCTAAAGCCTAAACCCTACACTAAAAAAGGCTATTCTTCCCAAATTACCATTAAGAATTTTAAATTTTCTGATATCAGCCTTTAACCAAAACGAAGACTTAAATCATGCCCTTATTACTCTGATTTATTATAGTAAAAAAAACTGTTTTCTGATGTTCTCTACGGCTATTTGGATAAAATGTAAATTTTTTACATGAATGCAACTTAAAATGTTAATCACTCATGTTTTGCAGTACACTACTATGTTCACTAGATATTGAATTTATAACAGTCCAGTAAAAATACCCTATATTTAATATGACCCTGTACCTCACAAGCATTAAGGGAACAATAAAATTCCCTATTATACTGGTGCAGCAATACATAGAAAGTATTTTGCATGAATGTTTCCAATTCTAAGGACAATATTTGAATACTACTCATACAAAGCAATAAGAATTAGGCAGTTCACCTCATAACAGCCTACAACTCTCCCCGTTACCTTGGGGTCTTTCACTTCACAATCTGGGAATCAATCCACAAAATTCAATGCAATAACTGAGGACGAAATCTTTACCATGCACGAGTGATTTTAGAAATCATGGCATGTGCAAGGTTATTTAAACATGGTATTGTCCATCACACATAAGTTACAATGTGTCAGTGACGAGCAGTGAAACAATATTCTCAGTACATTGCCCCCACGGCTGTTGTGAAGGGAATATAATTTGGGCTGCAAAATTTCAACCGAAGGCAGAAGCAGACCACACAGTTGTGGCAGAAATCACAACATGAATACAAATCAATCCCTAATCTTTATACATAAAGATAGTCATTAAAATATTATATCTGAATATTCCAAATATGCATTGCACCTCAAGCTATATGCCACCAAATATTGTACTGAATACCGAAGGAGATTAATCGTCATATTATTATAGAGGTAGCAGTAACTCAAATATATTTCAATAGCACATCTAATTTCTTGTCATATTTTGACGCATTTGAACCAGATGACCAACATATTTTTACATTTTCCGTCAGACTGGCAAGTTACAACAATTTTACAGCTGTAAAGACAGTTATAAGGAATCATCTGAGAATCAAAAACAGAACTTCAGCTAGTGTGTTGCGCCCTTCGTACGTGGAGAGCTCGAGTCCATGCATCTGCCTTGCCACACGACTGCACTTGTTCCTTGCATCAGAATTAGTTCACTGCATTCGGCCCCCTTTCACTTTAAAGGGCAGACTGAGTCACTGTAGTCGCTGTGATCAATCTGTCTCGCGGCAGGCCTTACTGGCAGCGCGTGCCAAGCCCAACTCATTGCTCGTGTCATGCGGTGCAGATAAAGCGTATTGAGGCACAATTATCTGGAGCAGGAAAGCAGCACAGCTCCACAACCAGAGCAGTGTGCACATATTTGTTTCATGTGGCCCAGCAGTAGTACCTAAGTTACAACAACTCTGACTGAATTGCTCCAAGTGCCGAAATACAGCAAACAGTCATAGCTACACTGAGCATTGGACACAAATGGGTCATACTATTAAAAGATAAAACTGATAGTGGGCTACAGAGGAAACACATTTGTAGTTGCTTGGTTATAATCAAATGTGCAGAAGCAGTTGGATGTTTGCGAACTTAACGGAACAGAGTTTGCATTAGGCATGCGTTAGAATGTAACATGAATAAAAGAGGATACTGAAAGAGTTCAAAGAGCTCACATAAATCCACAAATGGCAAGATCATCATGGAAAGCAGAGGACTGACCTCATCTCATGGGTGGGATTTTAGTATAAGAGAAATTACTGGCACTGGTGGTGCCACTGAAATTCATTGAGAACTCCATACCGACAGCACAACATAAGGCCTTTGCCAACCTCTGTCAACTTCTGTTAACTCATTTCATGGAAGTAGGTTTAAGCTTTGCAATGGATATTGCCATTTATGGCCGATGAATGGGTTTTTTTTCTTAAAATCAAAGGCCACAACGTGTGACTGAATAGATCTGTTCCTTCGTTCAGGAAACAATCTTTTACAATTTATTCGGATACACTCGGGAAGCAACGATATACTTTATTTTGTCTACAAACGTCTGTAATGAGAACAGTATGGCAATAATAACAGCAAATCAGTGAGACTAAAGGGTCCTTTAAGACTCTTTACTGGGCGTCTTTTATTGATATTCAGCTGAAATTATTGCTCAGGTGAATGCAACATGCACTACTATAATAGGTGAGAGTGGAAGCACTTATGCACGCATTGTAAAACTTTAGGAGACTTTTACCTGTGTTTTGTGAGATTGTATGTGTGCAAGGTGGAAAACAAGCCTGGAGAAGTCATTAGAGGTCGTGGGACTGAGTCGTTTCACCACAAAGTTGAACCTTTTTTTTTTTTTTTTTAAGACCAGAGGAACAGTTATTTTAACTGAAAACACATGGAGTGTCGCGCCTGAATGAGGGAGAAAAACAAGGTAATTAAAGCAAAAAATACGAAACACAAAAAAACAGGTGAATTCATCCTGAGGTTCTACCACAACAACTAATAATTCACTAAAAAAAGTGATAATGTAATTAAGTAATAATTAACAAGACAATATATAGCACAACAAAAGCAAATCCTATTTCAAAAACATATCATTACAAATGACAATTAAAACACAATAAAATATAACTATACATACCCAATAAAACTGAATGCAAAGTCCGTACAGTTACCAAAAAGCTAAGCCAAGGTAAAAAAAATTAAAAAATACATACATGGCATTGCATTTATTTTGAAGAAATGTTTCTGATGGTGAAGGACATAACTTCCTGAACCAGCTCATGCTCATTTGACCATAAAAAACTGCATACTTTTAAAGTAAAAATCATTTGGAGCACCATTTTAAAAATTAGGTAATTCACTGTGTGGATGCATGACTGATGACCAATTATAATCAGAAACTCAGAATTTAGGAAAAGACAAATGAGGAACATTAATAATACTTACTTCCAATCTGACAGGTATGTGTTTTGTAAAATGGTCCTCTAAATTTTTATTCCAAGCAAAAAACTCTGAAACTCCAATGTTGACTGCATAAGCAACTAAAAGATTTCAGCAGCCACCACAGTACAGTTCTGCCTTAAGCATTTAAGAGGAAAAGACAGACCCAGGAATAAACACACAAAAGCACACTGTCAAACAGCACAAACAAAAACATGCAATGAAGTCCAGTATCATGTAACAGCACCACTGACTTTACTAGAATATAAATCACTGCATTATGTGAGACGTGTCAAAATACAGGATTGTTTAATTGAGCAGCCTGACTTCAAGCAGGAATTCTGGAACATTGTGTCCGTGAATACTAGAGAGTGACGAATCGCCATCAGTGTTCCTTTTATCTAAATAATGTGACTGAGCCAAAATGGCATTATTTGAAGGCAGCTGCACAATGCATTGCACATGTGTTAGTTTTTAAACTAAAATATTATTACAGACAAGCCAAATACCAATGTACAATCTGAAAATAGGATTGAAACTACAAGATATTTATGATGGTGATGAAAGGTTTTCTAAAATCAAGTGCTTACAGTTGTCAATCTTTACTTTGAGTACACCAGCTGTTTGGCTAAAAAGTGTTTTTCCTCCTCATGAGAACAGGAACATCCTACTTAATAAACAGTGCAGAGACATTTTAGATGCATTTGTGCCGTTTTATAGACACCTTCTTCAAAAAAAAAAAAGAAGAAAAAAAAACGTATTCACTTTTACCCCTCTCAAAGCAGTTTATGAATGACTTCTCTGGTCTTGCTGACTAAGCTTCTATTTAGTAATGTTAACTCAGATTTTAATATTAGTCAGTTTGCTAGCTGGGTGCCTTAGTTTTCAATACTTAAAATAAATATTTTATTAAATGCAGTAGGAAGACCTTTAAATGTAGTTTTCAGAAAATCATTTAACCCCTATCAATCTATTCCACACTTACTTACTGTCTTTTTACTACTTCCTGGGTATTCGAGAAATCTGCAAATATGATTTAAAAAAAGGTATCCATCAGTCGTTGGTGATTATCCACTTACATATATGCATGCATATTTTAAAATGCAAATACAGTTTGAAAGAAAATTAAAGATATTACAATTATCGTCACTGTCAAATAATACAGAATGATCAATAATTTCGACCCAACTGCTGACACTAGTGCTAATCTGCAAAGAAAAATATCAAAGTAGTGTGTTAGTTTTTAACTCTGAGATAACATCAGTAAAAAGGCTATTAGGAAAAAAGCCTTTCGGAATGCTATTTTTAGTGTCATGCTGCAAGGTATCCTGTGCACATCTCAAGAAAACCGTTTCTCATTTGTGCGTTTACTGTAAGCAATTCAATGACCACAGAGCCTTGATGAAGGCATTCATGAAAGGGTTTTTTCCCTCCATCCCTAGGCTAACAAGTTGGAGGTCATACATAAGTCACATGTAGTAGGTTACGTTGTCAATTTTGGCTATATCTCCACCTTACAATTGTGAAAATGTATTCAATCTGGAGCTAATCTTTTCACCTTGCCAAAACAAGAAATGGCAATGGGTCCAGCTCTGAACATTTCACCAAGCGTTTTTCCATAATGTTTGCCAAAAGCAAACTGCAGAAACAAGCGCAACAGCATTTCAGCCTCGTTATTGTCAATTTTTGCATCCAAGCAGAAAATGTAAGTAATTTATTCATTTCTTTTAGACCAAAGAAGAAAAATGGAGTACAAATCTGATATGCCAATCAGAAACTCAATTATTCAACCATGAGAATTGGTAAGATCTATAACCACAGGTAGGCATGTGACAATTATTGCATAAATCGCATGATCGTGATTATGAGCTGACCATAATTATGTTGCATAATTGCTAGAAAAGTCTCCATGCATCTGTATAAAAATAGCTGGATGAAATAGGAATGTCATATTTCACTATTACCACATCGTTTTCTACCGTGTTTAACTGGCACTCATATCACCTGCACTTGTGTCTGGATGTATTTATGGGTCTCATTAGGTACCCCAGTCACAATGGAGTAACAGTACAGTACATGTCCCTGATGGCAGCCACTATTTATGCTGCAGTAAAGTCAGTAGATTATGCCAATAAAACAAACGACTAGAGAAATGTATGTTATTTTCTCTATTTTTTTTTCTGATCCCAACGATTTGTATAAATGCAGTAGAAACAAATACAAAATTCACCAAATTTCATATTCAGATGCAGAGTGAACTAAAGCTATAAGGACACCAAAATACCATGTCGCTCAATCGCAGCAATTTCAACTGATGGAAATATAAACTAGCATTTCAGATATGACATATCTAGGTAATAGTGTTGATCCAAAAACTGGAAATAGACTACTAGAGTGAACACATACAATGACAAGCAAAGAAAGCACCAACACCATCATTAACACCAGGGGTTTGTTTCACAATTCACAAAGCCGGATTTCTTGCTTAGCCGGATAACTTGTTGGATTTAAGATACCCCCAGTTTAAATGGGGTATTTTTAATCCAAGGTACTGTAAAATGGCAGTGTCAGAAAATGTGAAGCATGTACACATGCTCAAAAATGCTACACATGCATAGGCGTGTAAGGTAATAAAGGGTAAGCAACACGGTTCAGATTGTGACAACACTAACTTTATCTGGAAGCTAGGGCTGCACGATTTTAAGAAAATACTGAATTGTGATTTATCTGTCAGATATTGCGATTGCAATCCGATTTGCAATTTTTAAAAACTCAGTATTCACTATGTGTGTATAAAAAAAAAAACTGTATTTGAGCACAACCATACATTGAAACCTGAACAGTACATTACTCCGTAGATAAGAATGGAAATATATTGATTGAATCCAAAATGTATTTATTCTAACAAAAATGGTATAGAAAATACACCTCATAAACCATAGAACAATTCTCTAGCAACCCGAACATGGTAAAGTGATTGTATTTTTACATGCAGATTTTAAGTGACGCGTTTGCAAACAGCGCTCGACCGCTTTTTTACCCTTAGCAAAGTGCTTCCGGAAAGTCCCATATAGAGTAGGGTCAAATTAGCAGGGAACAATGACGCATAAAACTACTATCACCAAAGCCGCGACTGTTAGGTTAAATAAAGTAATGAAAATAAAGCAATTCCAGTAATGAAAACATTAGGGATCTTGCAGCTGAGGCTGCTTGGACCACTAATAATAGGACCTTTCTGTAAACAATCTCTGACCATGAATTAGGTAGGTAATTCGCTTACGACTCTGCAGCAGAAGACCAGATATTTTTCTGCACAGTGAATGTGACGTTTTCCTCAGGTTTCACGTGTTTGTTGTTTGTGGGCGTATACGCAGTCACGTTTGGCCAGCTTCTGGTTAGCAAGATTGGCATGCGAGAAGCACCGCACTTCTGATTGGTGAGACTGACTGTCACACAGGGAGGACGGAATGAATTTGCAAAACTATTCTCACGACAGGTTAAAACCCTGGGCCAGACGGGCTGCATAATGCATAATGCATATCCTAAATCGCAGCCTTTGAGATTTGCTAATTGCATTGTTAAAAATCGCGATTCCGATTTGAAATTGATAAATCGTTCAGCCCTACTGGAAGAGTTTAATTTCTTATGTCATTTCTGCCCTGTAAATTTAAATGACAAACAGAAATGCAATTTTTTATGTTCAATGCTAATTAATAGTTCTTCTTATGATTAGGCTAACTCTATAATAGTGTTATAAAATGAAAAAAGGCCAATTAAATCACAATTAATTATTAATTATTTGTACGAAATAAAATGTCATGATCATGACAGACCTAACCACCGGCTCCTTAAGACATTTCCATTGACCAACTGAATGAGAAATCACTATGCTGCATACTGAGGAAAATGTAAATGTCACTCAAAAACATTAAAAACCGACAAAAATATACACACACGGTCCACCGAGTTCCTAAATAGAGCCAGAGTAATAACGTTAAATTTTTTTATTAGCTGGCCCAGTACACACACTCAGTGATGAGCTGTGCTTTGTCCTGCTGCCAGCTGACTTTCAACCAGACATATTAATCTTCAGTCTACAGTAAGTACACTGTCAAAGCTTAAAACAAACAAGCTTGAACACTTTGAAATTATGAAGGGATTTATCTAATGCATCTCAATATTAATCCAGTTGTGGCCGCAGCAATGTCATGAATTTACTTGTTAAATTTTACTACTCGCAGCATATGCAAAATCACTTCACTGCAATACAGTACGCTATCTAGCAGTAGGCTATATAGATCAGATTTTACTACTCCTCCCACCATATTCAAATGATAATGCTGCATATCATCTGACATTCATACACTACAATTTCTATAAATAATCTGAAGAATGACTTTCTTTAGGATAAAATTCACTGCCACAAACTTAGTGTCATTTTGCATTACACTGTATGCACCTTTGAGTGATGCCACAGGAACACCAGTGCTGGTTGCAAGCAGTGCTATATTTGTATGTGCTGAAAAGGTCACATCTACATAACGGCCTACTGGCACACTGAGCTGCTGCCAGCTCCCAACATAAATGCACAGTTACATGTGCACACAGTTGCACTGTGATTCCACAGTGACTATGCATTAAACATTCCCAAAGCACGATCATAATGCAGCAATACTGATTATAGTCCTTTGCAATTCAGTTTCCTTATAGATGAGAAGCACAGATTGAACATACACAATCCAAAAAGGAAATAAATCAAGAAGAAAAATAGATTATACACCAGTGTGTCATACAGTTCACAGTATCTGTTGAATATGGGATATTACCAGATGGCCTGTGTGTCATCTGGAGCCACAGTACAGCCCAGACTTCACCTGCCAAACTCTTACCTTTGTTACAAAAAGATAATCAGTTGAAGATGTGTTACATTTCTGACAAGGTTCAGAGGATGCTTATTCTAGTAAGCCTAAAACTGCTTAAACAAAATAAGTCTTTAAGCAGCAATGTGGTGGGCTTTCAGCATTTTTAATGGTTCTGAAGCATATAGTGCTGCAACTGCTCTATGCTTATTAAAGCAGATAAGCACAGCTTTTTGTCAAAGTTGAGAGAATACATATGTTGCCCCAAAGAAGATGAAGGATTGAAAATTAAGATTAAGAAAGCCCCTCACTGAGTATTTTGAAAATATATAACATCTGGTTAGTTTTCTTCACACATATATCAGCATCATCATGTATTAATTCTTGATCTGCTGATTATTTAATACGTATTAAAAGCAGAAAAATAACCATCTTCAGTAGATAAAATGGGGTGGTAGAGGCTAATCAACAAAAAGATATTGTAAGCAAGATAAGATGATAATCCGGTGTGTGACTTGGTGGTTGCTCAGATACAAGCAGCCCACTGGGCAGTTCATTCAAGTTGAACAGGAGCTGTGCAACGCTCACATTCAGAGGAGATGGGGGAGGGGTGTGCACTGAGAGAGAATCAAAGTAATATAAAAATAAGTCCGAGAAACATATTTCCGAGTTAAATCAAAAGAAAGGCAACCAGCTATGCTGGCTGTGGCAAATGATTAAGGGGTCGCTTTCTTCCTGATACACTATCAGTAATGGCTGCTGGACCTCTGCCATGCCTATAAGTATGCGGGAGACAGTGGCTGTTTTTCTAGCTCCACGCTGTCCTCATATGAACCGAACGCTGCTGCCAAGACACCCAGCTCAGTTTATAGAAGGTAACTGGGGTAGAAGCCAACAGTGAATTTCAGCAACTAAAAAAAAATCCTTCAGCAAAATAAAGGTAAGCATATATTTTTTTTACCACTAAACCCTTTGTCAGTAGATGTGGGAAAGCAGTTTTGACTATAAAGGTAGATAGTGAGCGGTGCTGGTGGGTGAGGGGGGGTTTAAAAAAAAGGGGGGATTAGGCAGTGCTAATAAGGAAATCCTTAAAGGAGGAAGCACGCGATGCTCTGTGACCATGACATGGCTCACACATATGCTCTGAAAGGGAACAGCAGATGACCGACAGACAGTGGTAATGACACTTGCGTGGAAATGAGAGAATTACCATCTAAATGCAGTACATGGCATACAGCACAGGAACTTCATGTTCTTTTTCATTTCATTTAAATATGGGGCTAAAAGAAGTAATGTCAATGAAGTCAGTCATTGCCGGATAAATAAGCTATTCGAGTCTGCCATAGACTTTGTGAAGAAAATTAATTTTGGGGGGGGGGGGGGGGGATCAGAAGCCTAGATCTCACCATGAAAGGGTGACAAGGGAAATTAAGATGCTGGACATCTTTTCAAAAAGCAAAACAAGCAGAAATCTCCACCCCCCCCAAAAGGCTGGTAAAAGGAGAGGTGGTGGATAGAATGTCAGTCACAAATCAAAAGAGGCAGGTTAGAAATGTCTTGTCGGGAGTCAGGAGATGGTTTCTAGTGTGAGGGAAGGTGTCTTTACCATAAGCAGATTTCTGACCAGGCATATTGTCTAGGGGCTATGACAATATTATTAGAACAGCACCTTATTCCTTATTATGCCTTAAACACCACGTGTAATAAAGTGAAAGTCTCTGTGCTAACAGGTCTCTGTGTTTTCCCCCTCATTTGTATTTTATATGCAGTAATGCAGTTATTTGATATGTTTGTATTTTATATGCAGTAATGCAGTTATTTGATATCCCTTTAAGTGATTTTTTGCAAGGGCCAAGGAATTTGCTTTCTTTCAAAATTAAAGTAGAGCCACCGTGCTTTTGTTATTTTCAGAACAGTGGTTTTATCTCTCTTCACTTTTCAGTTGCAAACAAGATTGCAGGAGAAAGTAAAGTGATTTACAGGACTTTGTTCGAACAATCATTCTGAATGTACAGTAGGCCAGTTTCTAATTCTTGAAAATCTACTACATGAGCACATTAATACTAGGCCTAAATCAATATTCTTTATTGTTGACAGTGTTAAATTCACTACTAAAGTACTGAGAAAGACCAAGGAGTAAGATCACTGGAAAATGTGTCTAGAATATCTATGATTTAAAGAAAAGACTTTAGCTTTAACTGATGCTTATTCTAAGAAGCTTTAAATCACAGACTGTGATTTGACAAGTAAACCCATTTTACTAGAAATAACAGATTTTAAATATGGTAAAGAGCTAAGATTTATTATATATAATGTTTTAATTGGTTTACTACCATATACATTAATATTAACAAGTTTATCAGTGTATATTCACTCCAAGATGACCTTTCTTCAACAAATATTTGCAGGAACTCCATGCTATCCAGTCCAGTCAATCTTGGACGACTACCTTACTTCAGATGAATCTGGCTTAGTGAGATTTTATTAGGCAGAGAATAACCAAGTCACAGTAGTCTTTAAGATTTGTTAATGTTACTATGCATGTTCATACTCCAACTCAGTAGGTGGCAGTATGCACCTTTGCTGGTTTGAGAACATTCATAAAGCCCACAGAAGAAAAAAAAAGTTAAAATTTTTTGTGGAAAAACTACAAAACTACATCATTACAATAAGACTCCCTTTATTAGAATTAATTCCACACTCATGTCTGAAGCCAACAATATATAAAACATATCTGATTTACTTGACAATATTTGCAATGTATTTTTCAAACTGCATACACACTTTACATTTTGCACACCCACCCCCTTAGTTACACTTAGTCACATTTATGTGAAGTATGGCCTACTTCTTTTTGAAGAAGTAGTCTTCATAAAACATCCCCTGACTGCTCAAAATCTTTTATACTGTACTAATTCTTAAAACAATCATTACACTTGCCAAGGCTATGAGTGCTACCACCACTTTTGAGTAATTTTGAATGAAACTACATTAATTCTTTTTTTTAAGTCACCTGTGAGTCACACAGACTTAGATTTTAGTTTTCAGTGCAGTCAGTGTCTGCCCCGTGAGGGCTGCATGTCTGAAAGCCTTTTGGTAGGCAGAGGTTCCTGAGCCCTTTCTGCTCCATTCAACACGCATCTGACAATCCTCCAGTTTTGTTGAAACTGAAGATATCTAGTATATTTCTCCAGGAGGTATATTAGGTAGAAGATGGTAAATAAACTGCACAAAAAAGAATATGAACAAAATTAGCTTAAAGGTATTTTACAATATGCCTGGTCTACTTTATTCGGACACAGAATTCCCTTTGTTGGAGCATAGAGAAGAAAATGTAAATATCCAGTGGCAACACACTGTTCTTGGCTATACTGATATTTGACATTTTTAAAAATAGTATAAAACAGGCATTAAGTGGAATTTCATTTTTTCCAAACATCCAGTATACTTTTTGTAATAGATCACAAACACATAGTCATATACAAGTCTTTAAAGCTGTGTGCAAACTCACAAATACCTACTTATATTTTAAAATACAGAATGTAAAATACAGAAAGTTCAAGTTGTAAAATATAGAGCGTCTCCCAGTAAATATTACTGTTGGTCTGCTATGTGGCTGGCTTTGCAGTTTCATGTCAGCAAATGCCGCTCTTCATGTTTATGATCTATTGTTGCTGAAAACTGTGAGCTTAACACAACATCCATTTACACCTCTGTGGGTAAACCATTCCACTGCATTCCACTGTTCTGCTGTGTCTATGACACTGACAGGTTCTCCTGCAGTACAGTACAGTACATGCACTTCCATCTGAATCAATGCCAATTCCTTTGAGAATGTACTGTTGGTCTGATCTACTTCACCTTTTGCCAAGAAAGAAGAAAAGGTCTCATCGTAACAGGCCTGACCTCAGACAGCTATTCCACATGGCTCTGCCTCTCCTCATGAGACTGACTGCACAGGATCCACAACTGTCATCTTAACAAAGCTGGCCAAAATCGGTCCTTTACACTGAACATTTTCATTTTCATCTTAAAGGGGCGAGGCAATTAACAATTATGCAGGTATTTTCTCAGGAACAATTCAAACAATTCATTTGATGTTCAGGTCTAGTCAAAACCTGTATATATAATACTTAACCACATGACCCTCTACATAATAAGATTTATAACTCACCCAAAATTAAACCTCCAGCTACTGCAAGCCATATCCACTACACTTTTTCACAAAAGCAAACAGTTTATAATAATATAAAAAAAAAAACAGAAAAATCTGATAAAAAAAAAAATCAGGCGCTAATAGAAACAAAAATTTCCTTTTTACTTCAAAGTACCACTGTATGGTTGTCAAACGAGTAGCAGCATGTGTGCAAATCTGATCTACATGCAAAACAAACAAAAACACAGATAATAAATTACCTTTTTTGAAACAAAAATGTAAAACATAAAAAGATCAGGCAATCCTTGGCTTCCTGCACCTGTACTCTTGCTCCAAGCATTGCCTGTGGCAAAAACAGATAGAAAATGCAGAATTGCTCAACTGTAAATCCAAAGAATATCATCTGGTTGGATTAAAATAAATAGAACAGTGGTTTTTATGTTTTGATCAAATTGAAAGTGGTGCAGCTGTGGGAGTGATCTAATCCTGGTCAGTTATTCTGGTAATGTGAGGGGAATTGCCAGTGATCTAATCCTGGTCAGTTATTCTGGTAATGTGAGGGGAATTGCCATTTTGTTATACATGACAATAACAACACACTAGCTATAAAACTCACACACACATGCACGCACGCATATGCAAACTCACACACACATGCACGCACGCATATGCAAACTCACACACACATGCACGCACGCATATGCAAACTCACATGCACGCACGCACATTAACAGATGCAAATACTTTAGAGCAAAGTATATCGAATTACAGGTTCAGAAAGATTTAGCACTACGGACTCACTTGCTGAACTTATGAGGACCAGATACCTCAGGAGAGTATCATTTACCATATTATTGTGGAAAAACAAGATGATTTAATAATCAAAAATGTGGCCATATGTGAAAGCTAAAAATTACTTTGTTACATGAGTAAACTTGGTTTAACCATTTGGTATACAGACGGTTTCCTAGCTATCGAATTTTGTCCATGTGAGAACCACCAAGCTGACAAATGGTGACTGGAAACAGGATATATATATGCAGATTCAGCTGGCTGCTTATATGTTTAAGTAGATAACAATAGTTACATTTGCGGTTACAATAACACTTCTCACTGATTCAGACTATGATGGGAGAACGGCGAGCCATTTATAACACTGATTTACTTCATCTGGTTATCTGACTTAAGAGTGGACTAGACCTGTAAAATCTTTTGGGGCCCAAAGCCAAAGGAGTTTCTATGCCCTGATCAATCCCTTCTCACAATCAAAGCTAGAGCACAGAAAGTACGGAGCCCCCAGACCATACGCAAGTCATTCTAGCAGACCTTAACATTACATTTTGTCAAAATTATGGCAGCACATAGAGTCCCGAGTGACATGTTAAAACTTAAATGCATACAGTGTTGGCAGGAAAACAGCATTAACTGCTGCATACCCAGAACTACATATTTATCATTGTATACACATATATGCCTCCCCTGCGCATTGAAGTACCTGCACAGTGGATTCAGCTACAGCAATAGCTTTGGGAGCATAAATGCTGTAAGACTTTCCATTTAAGTCATGTGCATGAATAGGCCTAACGGTTAAGAGACAAGGGTTGCCTTTTGACAGACTGATAACCTCAGTACATGACCATGCCGATTCTGTATAAATTCTTGCATTGCACTGGAGGTTTACTGATCAGGTGAGAAACATACTAGTAAACAAAATCCCATGCTTGCACCATGTGGGTAATTAAATCCATCAAAGATTCATGCTTCCAGAAGAGGCTAAATTAATGTCCTTCAGAACAACCACCACAAAGGAATCTACAGGGATTTAAGGTCAACTTAAACTGAACAGAATTAACCATCAGACCAAACACTGCTTCATGGGCGAGAAAACTATAGTTTTATAAGGCTACTCCCTTGACCACACACTCCCCTCATCATAGTTTTAAAGTTCCTTGGCTCAGCAGCCTTGCATTCCCTGAACAAGACCAGATGAGCATCATTAAGTGATAACTGCCTTCACAGAGCTGCACAGATGCTCAGGACCGAACATCACTCTTGATGTGGTGTTTAAGTTTAATATTTATTTTGTGAAGGGTTTGTTATTATTTATGATGCAAAAAACTGCTAAAATGCAGGACTGAGTCTGAAAAATCACTAGCATGATAAAACACACTTATGCTTGCTTCAGCATTTATTACCCACATTATGGCAAAAATTATGCTGCGTTTAGAATTGTTCTTCTGATGAATAACAAATAACTGCATGTCTAATGTGTCTTTTTTCTTAAATCAATCTGGTATAACAGAAATCGGGTCCGAACTCAGGTGGTTTTTATTTTTTATGATTTTATAACAAACCGTTTTGGCACAAGACCTTCATCATTGCCAGCTATGTGGTACAATCCTTTGTATGTACACTCATACAAAGAGTAGACAAGCAAGAAACTATCAATGCTATATATATGGATTCAAAAAACAATTTTAACATTTTAAAGTTTAACATTTAAATTTTAACATTTATCTTAGTTATCTTAAGATTTCTACAATGCGAATACAGCAGACACTAAATTGCTTTATATAAATCTATTAATCAACCAGCAAATTTCCATATTTAATGATTTAATGCATGATTTAATTGCCCTGATAAACTATTTTGGAAATTTTTTAAATCTTTTACTCCAATGTTGCCAAACAAAAAAATCAAGTGGTACTTGCTAAATATACATTTCCTCATATTTGAAGTGTAGGTGTTTCTTAACCCTAAATAAAGGGTTACAGAAACTACAGAAATATTGCAAGCATTCATTAACTAATATAAGGATCCAAATATACTGAAGTACTTTTAAGAGATAGTTTTTTTTGGCAATTTTGCCGCCCCCCCCCAAGACTCAGGCATCAAAAGAAAAGCAAAGTACATTAATGGCACAAGATCTTTGAGAAAGATCGATATAATGCATTGACAAGAAGTATGCTTAGTCATCACGGAAACATACACACAGAAATACTATGTATTATAGCTTAAACAAGGACCGGAACACATGGTAAAAATGTCCACCATATCAAATATATTTACGTAATATTACGTAATTAGTTCATATGAAGATTGTCCATGTCAAGAACAAACAGACCACTAGTTTTACACGTTTTATTTCCTAAAGAACAAGTAGTGACAGCAGCAGGAGACTGGTTATATAACTAAACAGCAGCAGTTACATCACTGCTTCTAATTTTCAGTGTCCCAATTTGAACCCAGTCTAATTTTCCAGAAAGACTTGTCTTTATCTGCATCAGTCATTTCTGCATCTAAAAACAATGGCATGAACGAGAAAGCAAGCATTTTAGAATCTGCACCAAAAAAATTATTACTAATTTTAATAACACTTAAAAGAGAAGTAGCTTTTAAATAGAATCGTGAACATGTTTTCTAAGACACTACAAATTTTAAGACAAATCCTCTTAGAGGTTTAGATCTCAGACACAGCATCCAGAGAACCAGTTACTCATCTTGGCCAGGAGAGTATTATTAAAGCGACTGTAAAGCAACTGTTAAACCACAAAACTGTGCTGCTATGGAAACCAAGCACAGTAATAGTGCGCCTAATCCCTGCATTAAAGGGACACTTTCCTTTTCTCAAGGGAATCACAGTAACCCCTGGTGAATGAATAAATAAATGACACCCCATGTGGAGGTTTCCCCTGATTTTTAAACTCACATAAGCAATTACTGCTCGTAAAGGTAGTTTCATCACATTGAAGGTGCCTCCTTTTAGAATACTTAAGTGAGAATAATCAAATACTCTCTGATTCATGCACAAACACAAACACTGTAATCACCAGCAATGGAAGTTAATAAGTAAGGCAGGTGACTGAGCTTCTAGGACTACAAGTGTTACATGCAGGGCCCAGATGTAACCCACCTGTCTTTTAAACATGGGCCATCTGATTGGACATCTCAGTTTCACTAGCCACTGAGAATCACTGACATCATCCTTGGGTTCACCACTAGCATGACAGGAATATGACTGGTTTGCACCTAACAGAATTAACTGAGTGAGTGATGACTCATGAGCTGTTTAACATTTTATGGAGGAGGGGATATAACACATGCAGATATGCATATGAAATGCAAAGAGAATTGTAAAGACCCGAACACTTTCACAGCAGACATTTTTCATCCTAACAGACTACGAATGTTCAGTGACCAAATGACAGCAGTTTATTTAAAGTTAGAAAAATCTACTAAAAATTAAAATTCTGATCATTTTTATAACAAAGATTTCAGTAATTTCACAACCCTAGCTGGGAGTGATGAATTACATAAATCAATTCTACATTGCAAAAAAAGGCTAAAAGTATAATAATAATAATGAATTATGAGATTTAAAAAATTCCATTTCTTTTTGAGTACAAGATTTTCCTGTCTTGTAACATGTTCAGAAATTGCATGTTGTGCGTGTCAACCAGTAAGCAAGATGTCAATATTTGTAAAGGTCACTGGTATAAACAGATTGACGTTGCATGATAAGCACAATTAGTATTGTCAGGACAATTATGAAACTTGTCCACACAATATACATCGTCAACCTAATCTACAAAATACTACAACTGCAACTAGTATTAGCCCCTTAATTATCAGGAACTGACTTAAAATTTTGACAGTTTGTTTTTACCTGAAACAACAAAAGGCATTCTCACCATTTGTGCATTTCATAATGCGTCTTAGTCTTCCCTCAGCTTCCATTAAACGTTATTAAATGGCATTTTGTGTATAACACTGTGGCAAGGTGAGAGATACAGTATGGCTGATACTTTAAAAATTCAATGAATACCCTCCATCATCAAAATACCTGTGACATTCCAGCACCTGCAAAGTGTTTTATTTCCATCCATCCATCTTTAAACCATTTATCCAGGTCAGGGTCTCAGGGTGCTTCATTATTTCAAATGTATTAATCACTAGATGCTCCAGTTCCAGAAATACTGATTTCAAGTTCAAAGGTCAATGGTACACTCAGTACAAATCTGGAGTAGCCAATAGCTAAATTGTTAACTACAGAAAGGTCTTGCCTGTACTAAAGCAGGGTTTATAAGTGGTCCTTTATTCAATGGGTTCCTTTTTCTCAAATTTTACATATACTAATTTTACATATACCATTTTCTTGCAACATGTTTAGGGTGGAAGAGGGTGGGATACATACATTCTAGACTGTAGAGGTGGGCAATCTTATCTGCAAAGGGCTGGTGTGTATTCAGGTTTTTAGAATAGCCTTTTCGTCAGCTGTTCAAACCCAGGTAATCCAATTATGGAGTTGCAATGAAAACTCGCATACATAATGGCCCTTTCAGGATAATATTGCCCACCTCTGCTCTAGAGTATAGCATCAACATGTATTATATACATTATACACATCTTATCTTTAAGATAAGATATCTTTAAGACAAAAAACATGTCTGTATAAACAAACAAGTTGTTCAAAGACTACCTAAGTAGTTCTTCCACTGTGGGCAATTTCTTGGTGGGTTTTGGTCAAAGAGTGTTAGAGGAAATGGAGGTCCTATATGTGAACAGTCGCGTGATTTAGTGTTAGTGCTTCTAAACACCCACTGACTGAATTGTACCATTTCACAGTACTGTAAGTATCCTGAAGGAGGAAGGCCAGCTATTTGTAATACTGAAATGTAGTTTATTGCACTATTGAAGCTGGCTAAAATATTTGGTAAGAATACCCTTGAAGCCTTTTCTCAGTACAACAATAATGCACTGCTACTACTACTACTACTACTATACACATAGATTTTGTGTATAAGGTATGCAAAAATATGATTAAATAAAACAGGGAGGGTATGCTTCAAGAGATATTTTCACATCATGCATTGGCCAGTTAAAAGGTTATACAGATGGTCCCCGAGTTATGATGGTTTGACTTACAATTTTTCGATCTTATGATGAAGATAGCGATACGACAACATTTTAAAAATTTCGCATGGCATGCAAATGAAGCAGTGTATGCGATACGATACTTTGGGACACTGCCGGGATGTACGCATCTCCAGCCTTGTGAGATGCTTCACTCTTGCCAGTGAACGACAGTACAGTGCAATACAGGATTGTAATTAATTAATGAATGAATATATATATATATATATATATATATATATAGTCTATACAGTACAGTACCGTAATTTGCTCTGTTTTGCTAGATTATGCACTGTAATTTGTTACATTATTAACAAATTACAGTATACTACTCCATTCTGATCACCATTCTTTAAGACTAGGTAGGCCAGGCTATGACTCGACCTGAAGTTTAAAGGGTGTTATAGCTGCTTAATATAGAAATAAAGGCATTACTGTGTGAGGTTAGGTATGGTAAAGTTTCATCTGAAACTTTAACATTGAATGAAGTAGCTTTTTAGCATCACCTAAAATGTCTTTGCAGGCATGCCATTGTAAGAATTCAATTAGCTTTCAGCATATACAGTTACTGTAGTAAGATATATCTTTGACATTCTGTAGAAGCTAAAATATCAAGACAGCTTTGTATTGCATACTGAATAGACTTAATTTTTTAATTACATTTGAAAAATACGGATTGCGGTAATGCTTCTGTAATAATGCTGACCTGATGAAGAGCAGTTTACCCAATTTTACTCACCATCTTTCAAAAAGTATGTAACAAACAAATGATTTAGTCAATCTGAAAAAGGTCAGTGTGGTATCCAAAACAAAAACTAACTAACCAAAACCTTTGATGGCATCTCTGGTCACAAGTATTCCAGGTATTCTGCATTTCATTTTACAGAGGCATTCAATTCAAGTTGTGAGTCAATGCCAACTATGCAAAACAGTTAATTTAGCTAATTGGCAAACTAGCAAGCTTCCTAAAGTTATGTTTCTGTCATTTCAGTTCGAGAGTTGCAATGCGCATTCAAAATACTTATTGTCTAGGAATGGGTAGATTCTATTTGGTTACAAACATGAACCACCAACTGGCATTTACGTCATGTCACACTGGTTTTGAATTCAATTGAATGTTCCACTGCCAATCAGTTTTTTTTCCAAGAAATAATTCTTGGACATTCTCAAACACAGAGTACAGTTTATAACAAGAAGACATTTAAGACTCCATCAGTTTTTGTGGTGGAACTCTAATGGTCAGCCCTGAAATGTTACAAAAGGGCCATGTTTTCCTACTCAGAACTTCTTAGGAAAAATGAAGTTAAGACTCATGTGAGACCTACTTAAACTTTGTTTAACCCAATAAACAACATGTTTAGAAAAAGACAGCAGACTCTGTGTAGTTCAATACTTCATTCTAACAGCCTTAGATCGTGCATAACCACAGTGAATAACCAGTAAAATTTGCAGATTTCGCAACAAATCTTCATGTTACATTTGTCACAAAGTCACTTAAAAAATTAGCCTGTTTGTATTATTAGCACTCAGAGCTTGGAGTCCCAAGCTATTACAATCAGCATGAAACAATCCCAAAAGTTGGGGTCTCCACCTCAAAAGTACTTCTTCCCATTATTAATTTATTCCTTAATTACCAAAATGTAATCATAATACACGACAGTTCCAAACTCATCTATTCATAAGAGCTGTTAAATGAATCTGTTGCCCCAGAAGTACTTAGTCCTAGTTGCAGATACTTAATCATCTCTTGCTAACCGTGTCTGAAGACTATTTCAGAATGTTCTCTTTTTTTCCATTTTCTGTGTGCCATTTATTTTACTTGTCATGTCTTTGGCACAAGGGAATATTAATGCATGCTTTTCTGTAATATGAACATGCTATACCTTTATCCATTTGACTTGCCTCTCAAGAATAACAGCTGTCGTTAACTCATTCCTCTTGCATGTATTGAACTTTAACAGAAGCGTTTGTCAGCAGCTAAAATTCATATGCCAGAAATTTAAAGTAATACACAAATATTTTACCCAAAGGCCTGAAGTACAGTTGTTAACTATATTGTTGGTAATTCAGAAATATTGTCTGGTTATATTGTAAAATAAGTGAAAGTCTTATTAATAACTGAGATCAGTGATGGCAGAATAAGCAATCATCATTACAAATGATATGCTCATCATTTCGGACATCATAACTTGATTGCACTCTATGGCATCAGCAATTACGTCTGTTTACTTACTGAGCTTATATGTTTTAATTACGGGTGAAGTTGAGATGTTCCTTAAAAAAACATGTCAGATACAGTCAAGTATTTTTAGATACTGTTGGACCAGTCATAAAACCAGTATCAGTAATACGATTTGGGAACAACATCCTGTTTACATATAAAAGGTCTACAAGCAAAAGTAAAAAAAAAAAAAAAACATGAATATAAGTAAATGGGCAAGTAAACATTTAAGTTTTGGCTAACAGGGTTATCCAAGAGACTGAATGCTTAATTTTGTACAATGTCATTGTTAGTCAGTTTAACCTACTTCCTCAATTTATATCAACATAGAATTCTAAGTAGGCTTGGCAAAGTCCTGGGGTTTGGTCAAGCCTACTTAGAATTCAAAGTTGATCAAACATTTTACTTAATACACATTGGTCACAACAAAGTTTGCCAAAACAAGTTGGATTTTTTCACAGTTTAGTCAGCAATTTCTGTGTGAAATTTAACACCTCCTTTTCACTTGACAAAAACAAGAAACATTAGTGAAACATTTTTTTTTTCCACCACACTTTTCGAAAAGTTGAGGTTGAATTCATCAACCTGATACTTAGAGGTTGTATACATTTTTGTCTCCTAGAATAAACTGCTGTAACGTATTATTAAGTGGGGAAACCCATCAAATTACTGAATAAACTGCAGTTTGATAAAAATTACTGCTGCCAAATTTTTTTCAAAACTACAAAGATCTGCCCACGTTGCATCTGTCTGGGCTTCTTTGCATTGGCTGATAGTAAGAAACCACATCAGTGCTAAGATTCTACTCCTAGATGTGAAGGTCTTAAAAGGCACTGGTGCTGCCCATTTTAAAAGATCTGCTCTGTACACAGAATGCAGCACAATAAAACCACACAATTTGGAGAAGCATGCCTTTTGTTTTCACTATGTACCAAATAAAAATATGCATTAAATAACTTTTGCTATTGTTGCTGTTGCACATTAACATAACAATTAGGCTGCATAAAATGGTTTTGTCCAAAACTGTGATATTTTAACACATTTTAAGAAACAAAAAAAGAACTCAAGCCCACTTAAAGTGTTTTAGAGAAACTGGATTTCATGCAGCTTGGAGCCCAGCTTATCTCTTCCACATCACAGCCATGGGACCTATGTGGAGCAGCCTGCACTCACCTGATTTGGGGTAAGTAGTAATAAGCATCCCGGAACTTAGTCTCTAGGGAGAACTGCAGCGATACCTCACTGCACCGTTGGTCCAAGGAGGCGTTTTGCTGGGGATGGTCTACCACATCCAGCCTTCCGTTGCTTGCCTGCATTAAGATGTGTGGAGTTCAAGAACATATCATGGCTTAAAAAAATAATGATAACGTAAGACTAGGCTGATAGATCACTTTCAGTCAATAAGAGGATACTGCATGACATTTATCTTCTGAAAACCTAGACTCAAATTCTAAAGAACAGTCGTTTTGGAAACATCATGTCATTTTAAGGTAACTATATAGTAAACGTTTTAAGGGAACTAGTAAACTCAAGAAATAAAATGGTTCGCTTTTAGCCTGGTATTTAAACAAACACAGTTACTCTGGCGTCCTCATACAATACTAGTCTACTTATTTGAAATTACTCTATATCTAATCTCGTTTATAAGCTTTATACATGAATAAAGTGACGACAAAGCACTAAAATGGACAATTTACCCGTTTCCATTGCGGAAATGAATAAGTGTCTAAAACAGTGCGCTGATTTTAAATGGACATCAAAAGAACAAACGGGTACGGATTTCTTCTCTCTTCTACTGTTACAATGTGTAACTGTATGGCCATCCTGCAGAATTCCTAGATCCGCGTATTTATATTTTATTGTTATGTTTCTAGCTTCCCTGGGACACTTATTCTCGGTGATAAACATCACATCTCGCTAACCAAACACCATACTAGTTTGTGACGTGTTTGGCGTTTATCCTATTATCCTGTCAAACAAATTAACCGTTGCCTACAACATACCAGACGCCAACTCTAACTTGGCGCCAAAAATCGGCCAATGGTATGAGGCCCACGCTCACTCCTGACGTTTCTATTGGCCGCAGAGACTGAGCCAGGTGAACTTGGCGTGGCGTGGCGCACAACCGCAGCTGCTAATTGGGTGAATACTGAGTTCGAGAGCCTGGAGTACTATAGTAAGCAACATGATAATTCATTTTTTTCCCCATTGTCAATTTCTCACATAATACGTTCACGATCTGTAACTCCATATGCAGGCCTGTTTGTTTATTGATGTCCTGCAGATGCGCCAGTATTGTGGGAAAATTATCTTTTTCTGTACATAATTATTAGTCATTGCCCCGGACCCCCGCCACCCTGGTTAAGACGAGCGGTGCAGAAAATGGATGTATATATGTATTAGTCTTCGCGATGAGTAGGGTTGCCACCCCTCCCTTAAAATACGGGTTTGTCCCGTATTTGACAATAAAATTGTACGTCCATTTTTAATCAATACGGTTTTGATTTTTGATTTGGTTTTGAAGTTGATTTACCACCACTGGTGCATCATTTTGTACATCATGGTTGTGGCAAGTCCCCACTATGGTAGGCGTCCTTTATTTTTTTTGCATGAAAAGTGGCAACCCTAGCGATGACTATGACCACCTGGCTAACTATATTGGTAATTAACGTGGTTTAAAATAACACCTGGCGATTGCGTTTGCTACCTAAGATAGCTATGTGTTGGTAATGGTATTTACTCAGCGCTATTAGCTTAGTGTCCTTTTAGGATGCATTGTAGCTGTAAGAGACGCGCAGCAAGCTCCCTTCTATCTGCCATGAATGCGCTTCCGAGTGGGTTAGGCTCACTTTCATTGCCCGTCTTCAGCCTGACTAGTGGATTCTGGTGGAAACGTGAAACTACGAGACGACAGCCAGCTGCAAATTACGTTCTTTTAATTTCTACTTTTTAAACCATTCAGTATCATATTACAAAGAAGATAAAACAAATGAAGACTATCCAGCAGGGGACTAATTATAAGCTATTTATGGTACAATATTTTACGCAAACATTGCCAAATATAAAAAAATACGCTTGTTAATTGTAGCACGTTACTTTGTATATAATTATTTCGTTATAAAATGCTATGTTGACTGTAATTCTCTGATATTCCCCAAAGATTTTAACCATCTGGGAAACTGTTTGAAGAGATGAGGTAGCCTATGTTAGAAGTGCTGATGTCACCGGTACTTTACTCTTTCCAGATAACAAAGGCATATTATTTTTATGAAATGCATTTTAAAGCCTTTTGCAATCTCAAAGCAATCCTTCAGTGTAAAATTGAGTTGTCTTACTGAAATAAACGTAGTAAACTTGAAAATCAAACGCACGTGTTTCATGGGGTGTAGAAACCTCAATTATTTCGATTAACATGCCAAATTAAGCCGTGGTGGAATATTTTCATTTCGTCATGATATAAGTACAAGTAGAAAAGACTTCTAAAAACTGTATTCAGCTGCATCTGGACACAGTAGCTTGTATTAATTATTTGAAAACGCCCAAGGCAACAAAATAACGTAGAAATAAAACAAACCCTAGCTGAATACATGCACATATTTTATAAGCAAAATATGAATACTTCACACTTAAAAGTTTTTAATGCATCACGCACTTATGCAAGTCATCACTTCTCATTTAAAAATTAACACTTACATACGAATCATTATAAAAACAACCATCTGAAAAACTTATTGATTATACAAATTTAAGTTAAACTAAGAATACATTATGAATGCAAAAGTTGTGTCATATTGTATAGATATGTTACACAGAAAATACCGCAAAATGATAACAGGCAATCCAACTTCTTTCACATTCATGCGTAAAATTATTTTGCCTGCACAATATTCGACTTGTGTATAACGAAGGTTTACGTTACATTTATAATCCACTGTTCTGAAATCCATAATCGTACGAAGATTAAATGCCTAATACGTACACTTTCGCGTTAAGGAGGAACTGCACATACATTCTAAATTGTTTTATCTCACTCATTTTGCAGCTATTATTGGTGTAACGACAGTGTATGATATCTTCCGTTCAGGGCTTTTCATTTGGGTAAATATTGAAAAATATTTCATCTTATTCCAAAGTTATAAGACCACAATGACGTTATGATAGTCGCTGTGTAAATTGTACTTAAAATATCATCAGCAGAAATTTAATAACGAAGATGTGCAAAACCTTCAAACCAGTAGTCGTAATATGGTGACAATAATATAGACAGGGTTACCATCCTTTTCTTGGTCTCCTTACTAACTGTGCAACTGTATGAAAATATGGCATGTACAAAATTAAATGATTATTAATAGCTCAGATATTTCAACAATAAGGAAAGCACTACAAAATCCCTTCAATACTGAAACTTGAAATATATGTTTTAATTGACACGGTGCATGAAGTATTCCTTTAAATGTATAACTTACATTTTTCACAATAAGCCACTAGTTGCTTTAGATGACACATCCTGCTATTATGTCTTTGAGTGAGTTAGTTTGCTTGGCCTCTATTGTCAGTCTTAACAACTCTGCAATAATTTTCACACTCTAAATGCATTGGAATATATGTGTGAACGTATATTAAGGGAAGATTAAAAGGCTGGATACTGGTTAATTCTGTTATGTTTAATTTCCATTTCATTGCTCATGTGTATATTAAAATGACGTACAGGTTTACAAAGGAAACCGGTGACAGGCAACTGCGATCTGTGAGCATAAAGCCTACGATATTCGCGTTGAGGTAATTGCACAGAGAACTGCGAGGCAGAATCTGAGCTACTCTCGCACGGTCCTTATTGACGCCAGCGCCGTCTAGTGGGAAATATTAAAAACTAGAATCACTTCAGCGTTTCCTGCCATTGTACATATAATATTCTTATATATATACACATATTTATATACATATTATATATTCTTAAGCCGATTGTTTGTGGTGAACGTCCCTCAACCCTGTTTTTCCTTTTTTAATTTTCTGAAAAGACCAAATGGTTTCAGACAACCCCTCGAATTACAAGATGTGCAATTGTAAGTGCATTTATACAAGAATGACTATTGTTTAATCCAGATGAATCAGCGGTGTATTTGGCTACGGAATAAGTGCAATTGGTGATCTAGCACAATAAAGTGGACTATTGGGTTATTATTCTATCGCAATCAATAGAAATGATAAACCGACGTAACTGGAACAGGTCATTTCGGAGCGATGGTTAAATTCGCACCATTATAAAGGTTATTGCCAAAGTACATATGGCGGTTGAGATACGTGCGCACCGGCGCGTATGTGCCATTGACAGAACATTTGTGACTCTGCTCCTCTCCGTCCTTCCATGTGGTAGCGTCAGAAATTTGTTTACCCATTTGTCAAAAGAAACAGTGATGTTGCAATACCACTCTGTCCCCATTCTGCTGTGCATGACGGATGTGAAAAGTTCGGAGTCCCCCTACGTTCCTGATCACCACACCGCCCACCCCCGCTCGTTCTCTCTCTCTCTCTCCCTTTCTCTCTCTCTCTCGCTCCCTTTTTCTCATATCGCACAAGAAGTTGATAGAGGTAATCCCCCACCATGTGAGGAGGCGGCCTCGGCTGGGAGGCGGGGTATTTTTTCATTCAAATCCTTGGCCATTCCTATAAAAAGGAAAGCACTGGGTAGGCGAGTGTATGAGAGGAATCACCGGGTCAAGTTTTTAACATCGGACCAAAAGACAGCCCGCAGAGATGCAACAATCTGTCGGCGTCCAAACTGTCAAGACACTGAAAAATATAGCCGTGTGTTTGATACTGCTGCCTCGCTTTCTCGTGGCAGCGCTCATGCTGTGGCTGCTTGATTTTCTGTGCATAAGGAAGAAGGTGTTGCTCAGAATGAGGGAGCAAGAAGCCAGCCCCGACGACCCCGCACTGTGCGTCTCCGACTCCAATCGCATGTTCAGCTGGGAGTCCCTCAAGGCGGTCTGGCACGGCCACAAACTGGACTTCTTTAAGACGGCGCATCTCGGATACGTCGCGCCGAATACAGAAGTTGTGCAGCTCGGGGACCGGAGCCGACGTCGCATTCTTGACTTCGCGAAAGGGAAGCGGCCACTCGTCTTAAACTTTGGTAGCTGTACCTGACCGCCGTTCATGACGCGCCTGAAGGCGTTCCAGCGGGTCGTCGGCCAATACGCGGACATTGCAGACTTTCTTCTTGTATATATCGAGGAGGCGCATCCGTCAGATGGATGGGTGAGCTCTGATGCTCCTTACCAAATCCCCAAACACCGCTGTCTGGAGGACAGACTGAAAGCAGCTCAGCTCATGAAGCTGGAGGTCCCTGAGTGTCTCGTTGTTGCTGACAACATGGAGAATTCGTCGAACGAAGCATATGGAGCATATTTTGATAGACTTTACATAATTCAAGACGGGAAGGTTGTCTATCAGGGCGGGAGAGGCCCAGAGGCATATAAGATCTCCGAACTGAGAAACTGGCTTGACCGATACAGAAACAGTGTTAAGAATTCCAGAACTGTGGTGATCCATGTGTAACGTAATGACTGAAACAAAATGTTCTATTAAATGTAGTGGAGAATGTGTACAGAAGCTGCTATTACAACATTAATAAGCTGCAACACTTTATCTGCTGCGGCATAAAAGTATTAAGTCACAAAACTCTTGTATTTTGTAGTTTACGCGGTTGGTGGTATAAAACGCATGATTACAGGATAGTCATTTTTGTCTTTGACTTGTTTGATTTCCATATCGTCATCCTCAGCTGTTGTTCTCTTTCGTTAAACTGTACATTTGTAAATATGTGTTAATATTTTGTATGTGTGGTCGTGCGCCTGAGAGCGAACGCACAGCCATCTCTGCGTATTCTAGTGTTGTTGTGAAGTGCGGTTTTTAAAAGGTTCCCAACCAGAAAACCGACACTGATGTAATTTGATACTAGAGTACTCGGTGATAATCATTTCCTTAACGTGTTTAACAAAAGTATTTTTGTTTTGTAAATTATACATGCTTTTTATTAAAGATGATTTTTGTAATAAATGATCATGCCTCAGTGAATGATCAGTGAATTCCGCTCTTGTGCAAAAAGATTTTGGCTAATGACGTTTCCTTAGAATCAAGAATCGTCATGCACCTGCTGTGTCTTTTATTTTATAGTTACTACTGTTACAGCAGAATTACAAATCTTGATCACCTTGGTTTACAACAGAACAGATTAAATTCATCCATATCTTAACTCCATGGTATCCTAAAAGCCTACACCTAATGTTAAGGGAATCCCTAAGTTACCCAAACTAGTAAGCTAGGAAGCCAACATGTTTGCAAACTGCTTCAACTATGCTTTACCTGGTGCTTCAGAACTGAACTTGGCCAACTACAAATCTTGATTACTTTGGTTTATGCGAAGACAAATTAAATTTGTACATATCTTAACCACATGATATCATAAAATGCTACACCTAATATCAAGGGGATCCCTAAGTTACAGTATGCAGACTAGTAGGCTAGGAAGCAATAATGAAGCCAGCATGTCTGCAAATTGCTCCAACTGTGTTTTACTTGGTCTTCAAAACTAAACTTGGCCAAATGATGACTAAGTCAACTGGCCATATAGGGCTGGTTTCCCGGACAAGGATTAAGCCTAGTCCTGGACTAAACTGGAATTTTGTATGGGGATTCTCCATGTTTAGTCCAG